>ML789120.1:226727-252028 GCA_009831015.1 Picea engelmannii | reverse complement strand
TCTGAGCAGCTATGAGACAATAGCACTGTGCAGAATACTAAAAACTACAAATTCTGGCAAGTTTACAAAGGTTTTCAATAAGAAAATCACAGCAGAACGTAGGTGATTCTACAAGCAACAATGCTTCCACCAAAATGTCTCCACAGCTTTTAAAACTCTCCTCCTGCGTACTGGCTGAGAAATGGATATATATCACACAGCTCCATCTCGATTCTGTTCCCGTGCATTAGTTTACTGCGAAAACCCTGTCAAGCAACAGAAAATATTAGGACGTGGCTGAAACCCCACGAAATGTGGCCAGAATCCCGTGTTGGTTCGACTCGTCTGCTGGTTCGACTCATATGCTTCATGTTCCACGGATCTATGCCACAGAACGGACATAATCCTCGGGCTGTTCCAACAAATCGCCTTAAACTGTGTATAAACGTTAACCACCAGTTTGATCGTGCACCAGACCGCCAACGGTTGATGTTTCAACATTGCGTGGGCTTGGCTCATAGGTTAAACGTTTTCCATCGACCTGTGCACAAAGCGTGTTTCCCACTGCCATGAAACCACTCTTCAAAACAGCATAAACCGTGCACAAACGGATATTGCATAGTCTAACCCTTTTCGCAGCTTGTCTCCTAATCAATGCCCATCAAATGTTTCACCATGTAACATATCTCATATGGAATGTGGAAACAACATAAAAAAAGTTTAGTTTATGTGCCGAGATCTAAAAAGGAGTTTAGTAGATGTGATGGTCTTACACCATTGATTAATAACCATGTACCATATTGGATCAAAAGAATTTGGAGGATGAAAAACCCCTTTGGATCATCCTCTATACAAACAATGGGGGGGATTATATCAACAAAGATGTTCAAAATATTTGTCGTGAAGCTGGTATCCAATTGCAACACACAGTTCCATACACTCCACAATAGAATGGAGTTGCTGAAAGGAAGAACAGGTCTCTCAAGGAGATGACCATTTTCATGTTGCATGCGAGATCAATTCTTTCCAAGATTTGGGATGAGGCACTTAACTGTGCTTCTTACATATAGAATAGAGCACCTCATAGATATGTTGAGGATAAGGCACCTTTTGAGGCTTGGACAGGTGAAAAACTAGATGTCACACACTTCCACATCTTTGGATCTAGAGCATGGGCCCATATTCCTTCTAAAAAGAGGGAAGCCTTAGATCCATAGAGCACACCTTGCATTTTTGTGGGATATCCATATGATGTGAAGGGGTATATATTGATTGATCCCTCTAAATACTGGCTCATCATTGAGCCCAATGTTCAGTTTGAGGAGAGTCTTTTGCATGCACCTCCAGTGAAACATGAAGAGACTCTTGTGCTTCCATCAGTTCCATGCATCAGAGATGATGATTCCACACACTCAGATGATACATATTCAGACACATATTTTGAGGATTCTATACATGTAGATGAGCATGTAATATAGCCAAATGAGGAGCCAATGTCAGAGCTTCAGCAAATGCCAAAGTGGGCACAATCCACACTTCAGGAAGCAGGAAACCTTGCAAGGGATCCATTGGATTCGAGGTGGACTTGATCTCAACATGTGGATCCTTCTCATGTACTTTCAGCTTCTGAACTAGCAATGCCCATGCATTTTTATATGGTTAAATACTTTGATCCACATACCTACAATGAGGCTCTTGGAAATCCACTATGGGAATCATCCATGCAGGAGGAGCATGACTCTCTCCTAGAGAATCAGACTTGGGATCTGGTTCCACTTCCACTAGGGAGGGAACTTGTTAGATGAAAATGGGTCTACAGGACCAAGAGAGAAGCAGATGGTCAAGTGAGAAGGTACAAGGCCATATTAGTTGCAAAATGATTTCAGTAGATTCATGGGAGAGATTATGATGAGACCTTTTCTCTTGTAGCAAAGATGGACTATATTCACTTGGCTCTAGCCATTGCAGTAGCAAAAGGATGGGAATTTTACTAGATGTATGTGAAGAATGCATTTCTTCATGGTGACCTTTCAGAGGAGATATACATGGAGTAGCCACAGGGGTTCATTCAGAACTCATCTTTAGTATGAAGACTGAAGAAGCCTCTCTATGGCCTCAAGGAGGAACCTAGAGCATGGTATGAAAAGATGGATTCTTACATTCTTTCACATGAATTTTTTAGATGTAAATTTGATTCCAATTTGTACATGTTGAGGACTACTGACTCTGTGATGATTTTAGTACTCTATGTTGATGATCTTTTGATCACTGGTAGCTTTGCTTCAACCATTTTTTTGGTCAAAGATATTTTGCATGACAGGTTCTCTATGATGGACATGGGTCCACTACACTTTTTTCTTGGTCTTGAGATCAGTCAAGATGCTTCCGACATCAAACTTTCTCAGGCTAAGTATGTCAGGGATATTCTGGATAGATTCCACATGACATAATGTGAGTCTTCACCTACACCCTTCTTATCTAGGATCATACTTGAGGATGGAGGGGATACACCTTTAGTGGAAAACACTTTGTATCAATAGTTGGTGAGGATTATTCTGTATCTCACCCACACCCATCCAGATATCTCATATGTGGTAGGAGAAGTTTCTAGATACATGCAGGAACCCCATGATTTTCACTGGAAAGCTTCCAAGCGCATCCTTAGATATGCTCAGGGCAACATGAGTTATGGGATTTCCTATGCAGCTGGTTGTGCATTAGATATCATAGGCTTCACATATTCAAATTGGGTTGGTGATAGCACAGATCGCAAGTCCACATCCAAGTACACTCTCTATTTGGGGTCAAGCCCAATTTGTTGGTCAAGTAAGAATCAATTAGCCATTGCTTTATCTTCTGCAGAGGTCGAGTACAGAGGAGTAGTCAACTGTGTCATCCAGACACTTTGGCTTCAACACTTCCTTACCGAGATTGGTATCTAGATTCATTTTCCTACTATCGTATGCTTGGACAATTAGAGTACAATGATATTTTGCAAAGATCTAGTACAATGACAATGAACCAAACACATTAAGGTCCACATGCATTTCATCAGAGATTTAGTACATGACAGGATCATTTATTTGCAGTTATGTCCTTCCTCTGAACATACTGCCGACATATTCACCAAGATCTTCACTGAGCATAAGTTTCATAATTTGCGAGATTGTCTTGCAATGAAGAACATGGTTTCATAGCAACTTCCTTTTGTTATTTTGATGCATTGTCTTTTGAGGGGGGGGGGGTTTCCCATGTTGTTTCCCCTCTTTCCTCACTTTTATTCAGTGTTCATTAGCTTCATTATACATGAGTACCTAATATTTCCTAGTATTCAGGACTCATTTTTTAATCCCTAGTGATGTTCAATGGGGGTGTTGGAGAAATTTCTATTTTTCTCACACTAGTTCAGTGGGAGTTAATTGACTAGTTCTATTTTAGACTTTCTAATTTTATACCATCACTATTATTCATGCATTCCTAATTATAGGATGTCATTGCCTATATGAGTGAAGATCAATCACTCATTGAAAAGATCATAATATTCATTGATTCTCATTCTTCATATTGTATCTCTCTTCCTTTTCTTGATAAGATTTGTTTGTGTATGCTTTAGCTAGGTCTCCTGTGCAGGTTTCCATGAAACATTAACACCATAGGAATTCATATATTCCACCCCTGAGCACACTAACCTTTACTTAGATATATTTTGTTCACAAAGAAATTCCAATCAGATAAACACTAGCACAAGTGATAGCTCAACCAGAAATACCACCACAGTTGCAGCGACAGGAACATACAAAGGTAGTGCACCTCCTCAAGGAGTAGCACACAAGAGAGAGATACCAAAAGATTGAACAAGAGTAAACTGTACAACTGCAGCTACTACGTCACCTTCTCCAAACTTGTTCCTTCATTCTATGTAGCTAGGAGAGTGTGAGTGAGTGAAAAAATGAGCCAAGGTATCCTATATTCATAGTCTTTTTGGCCACTAGACTGGGTCAACTTCTTCTTTGGATAGGTGTCTTTTAATTATTACTTTATTCTTCTGGGTCGACTTCTCTTCTAGGGTATTTCAATATCTGTTCAATGGGTCTCTTGCTTCCAGAATCTTGTCCGCATATAAGAAAGGTCATCTAGGAGGGAAAGATCCTCCCACGGCTATAGAAAAATCAACACTCCCTCTTAGTTAGGTATGCATCTTTCACGATGTCTTCATCCGGTAGTCCACTGACTACTCTGCAATCTTCTAGAAGACACGTGACTTCTACAATGCCTTCGGTAGCTTGAATCATTAGGCACAGTCTCTGGGATCAAGAGGTAGCACACACAACTACATCAAGCGATCCGGTAATCTCTATGACAATCAAATAGTAGCACACAACTACTATAATGTCATCCAATAGATCACAACTGCTACCAAGTAGTACACAACTATTTTCTAGTGACACACAGTCACTGCTAGTGGAACACATCTACTATAGTATCACACAACTACTATCTAGAGTGACACAACCTATGCCAATGGAACACATCCACTGAAGCAGCACACAACTATTGTCTGAAGTCACACATCCTCCACCAGTGGAACACATCCACTGAAGTAGCACATGGCTACTATCCAGAGTCACAGAGCCTCCACCAGTGGAACACATCCACCGAAGTAGAACACATCTACTATCCAGAGTCATACAACCTCCTCCAGTGGAACTCACACACCGAAGTAGCACACAACTTTTTTTCAAAGACACACAGTCTCTGCCATAGTCTTATGACTATGCGTGTGATTTTTCTTCTCTCAACAGGTTCGACAATGAATTACCCCCTGAGTCACCTCACATGAATGATCCAGGGAACCCTTTTCTAGAGGGGTTAGCCGGCATGAGAAGAAACAACACACCTCCATAATTATGAGGATGTACATTCGACAACACTCCAAGCTTGTCCCTGACGTACTCATACTTCACCCTTTGATAAGGGATTGGTGAGAATGCTTGTTATTTGCTCATTCGTGGATATGTACTTGAGTTCCACAACTCCTCTCTACACCATGTTCTGAATGTAATGATATTTGATATCTATATGCTTAGACCTATCATGGAATACATGATTGTTGGTAAGCTTCACATAACTTTGATTATCACAATGTATCAAAGTTGGATCCAATTCTAGATCAAATGCCCCAGCTATAAACTTCTGGAGCCACACTGCTTCACAAATGACGACACTTGTTGTGATATAATTTGCTTATAAAGTATTGATCACCATTGATGTCTTCTTCCTTCTCAACCATGAGATCATGCATGATCCTAGACTGAGGAAACATCTGGAAGAACTCTTCTGATCCACTACACTCCCTACCCAGTCTGATTCTATATATCCTTGCAAGTTCACATCTCCACCTGAGATATATCTCAATCCATATCCAATCGTATAATGAAGGTACCTCAAAATATGCTTTGTTTCCATCCAATGTACATGTCTAGGTTCAACAATGTGTTGATTCAAGGTATTCACTGCAAAGCATATGTCAGGCTCGGTGTTAACTAGGTACATCAAGGATCCAATCAATTGTTTGTACATCGTGGGATCCACCAAATATGAATACTTGTCACTCAAGAGATTCATATTTATTGTCATGGGTGTGGTCATGGACTTGCAGTCCATCATCCTGAATCTCTGTAGCATCTCAACAGTGTATTTTCCTTGGCTAAGGGAAATCTCATATGATCTTTTCCACACTTCCAATTCCAAGAAGTAATGCATCAAACCTAGATCATTCATCTCAAACTCTGAAACGAGCTCCCTCTTGCACCCAACTATGAGATTCTCATTATTGAAATATTGTAACTTCGAAGAATATTCTAATTATATTTGAGTTATTATCTTATAGATCAAATCCCCTTTTGTGGATTGATCACGTCGAGTCTTGTATAATACCAAATCCCCTTTTATGGATTGGTCAAACCATATTTATATGGTGGTATTTGATAAGTTGGCCCATAGGTTTTATAAATTGGTTTTAACCACTCTTGGAAGAAGTTTTCCCTACTAAGTGAAGAGAAATAACCCTAGCACCTCCTCGGCTAGTATATATAAGTGAGGATGGCACCTCATTTGTTCACTCACTCACACACACTTCTAGTGCACATCTTTTGAAGGTAGTTGTAGTTGAAAGAATAAGGAGAGAGAGGCACATGCTTAGTCCTAGGTTATTCTTGGTGGTTTGGTATTAGTATTGGCATTGTATTGGCAATATATTATTGAGGAAGTTTTTGTTGGGTTTTCTCCCCCATGAGAGTTTCCTAGGATAAAATGTTGTGTACCTTGTGATTGTGTTTCTTTTAGTGATCCTCCTTATGTTTTTGTTTTGGAAATGCATTAAATGATCTAGTAAGTTGAAAATAACCTAATAACAACATTAAAACTTAACATGGATTTAGAGCTTGACTGAATAGAGCACATTTCACTCGGTATCTAAAAATGTCATAGTTTCCGTACAAGGAAATTAGGGATTTTTATTGGAGAGGAATTTTTTTACGAAAAACCATCTAGGGACGTGCACCCTACCCTAGCGCATCCTTTGGAATCTTGAGTGCACCTTTTCAGTAGTCAAACTCTCTGAAAATTAAAACCCTAGTTTTGATTGGTACCAGGAAACTAGAAAACTAGAAAACTAGGAAACCAAAATCAGTACCAGAAGTACTAGTCTAGAATTTCACAGGTCAAGGTTCAAGGGGTAAAACCTGAAATTTTCTAAAACGGTCAGCTCCAGCAAACTCGCCTTAGCCCAATGCATCTAGTCCCTGGATCAAAATTAAAAAAATTGAAGTTTGAGAAATTAAGGTTTCCTCATAAAACCCTAAGTTGCAGTTGAAATATCTGTTGTAGTTGCAATGCCAGTTCCTTCATGCTAGTTGCAGCACCATCATCAATTGTAGTACCAATTGCAGTGAAATTTCTTGTGAAGTGTTGGGACTAAATTTTATTTTCCTAGTGCGCCTTACCCTAGTAAATATCCAGCTAACTTTAAGTTACAAGTTGAAGCACGTTTGAAGTTTTAAAGTTTTTTTATTTACCGTTGTTGTCGAGTGGTGCCACTACCTGTTGATACTATCAAAGGTATGTACTTACACATGTTCAAACTGTATCATTATTCTAAAGGGTATTTGCAGGAGAAAGGATCTTTTGTCTAAATATAAAATCATAGATCCAGAGGGATCTCAGATCCAACACATTCATAGGAATAATGCACCCCAGGTTTGATTATATTGATATCCATCTATTTGTTATGACATTGTTTTGAACATATAGGTTGTATGTTGAAGTTATGGACATCATACTAACCCTTGGTCAAAATTAAATTCAAGTTATTATATTGAGATTGGAATTTATTCTCTAACTTAGATTTCTGTCAAGAAAGCATATTATCTCAGTACAGAGGAAATGTTGAAGAGAATACTTGTCATCTTGAGCAAAGGACACTAGGAAGAAAAGAAACAACACTCATTCTTGAGGACAAGACTCTAGGTTCCAGGTTTGATTGATTAAGTTGATAAGATTCAAATTTGCACATGTCAAGTTCGATAACTACCTCATTACAAGTAAACACTATAGTTGAGATAGCAATCTTTGAAAAGTTTTATATTTGGTATCATGTGAGCATATTGAGATAAATGCTTATTGTAATCATTTACCATATATAACTAACATATCCTTAGGAGAAACTTCTTGTTTTTCCTCTAGGTTACCATGGAGGAATGATTGATCTCAACACTACAAGAGTGTTGCTATCATTATTATACTTCTTACTTTTGACCTTTGTTTTAGGAAGGTCACAAGTGATATCTCTAAAGGAGTTATTGTGACGATTGTTCTTTCTATTGTCTTATTATTATAAAGAGTATTATTCATGTTTGTTGTTTCTCCCTTCTTGTTCCTATTCCTGGCAGGTCACAAGTGATAACCCCGAGGAAGCTATAGTGATGGTTGCAGGAGAAAACATATTAGATGAGACATGGAGCAGAGTATCCAAGTTGTATACATGTTGGATACAAAAACTACACTGAGAGGGGGGGGTGAACAATGTAGGTCTCTTTTTTCCCAAAACTTCCCCTTCACAAAACTCATTAGTTAGCAATCACCATTTACTCATTACTTATTTATGTCATTTATAATCAGTTAAATGTGAACATATATCAACAATATATCATCAACAAATAATCACCACAAGGAACACAAGATGTATGTACAATTTTGTTTTTATTACAGACTACAATCCTTGGGTTATCAATAAAAAATGAATAGAGTACAACTCTACAAGAGCACTATCTCTATAATGAAAGACTCAGCTTACATCCTCAGTACTAACTGAGATGAGGCAACAATCCTCAACATATATCAATCTATCAACAGGTACACGACCCATTGGTAGTGCAACACACGTATGTATGCACCCTACCAGTAGTACATCTCGCGTATGTACGCGGCCAGTCTATACTACAACATGTGTATCACTTCTGAGAAACTAGGGTTTTATTTTCATCACACACTCAGATCTTCTGCAACCTTCAATCATATTCACTTATGTCATTCACTATCCAATTTGACCCATAACCAATCATAACACATCCAAGATCTCCAACAACTTACACATGCTTCTCAACCATACAATATGAATGCTACTCATCATGTATAAGCAACCAGTATACTATAGCAATCATATCAGTACTAAATCATAAGAGTGTTGATCACTCCATCAACCAACACAAAACACATCACAACATCCATAACAAGAATGCCTTAAGAATTCACTACACAAAAAGCAAGAGTATCCATCAAGACAACAATGTAACCATACGAGAGTTTCTATAGCATATTTGAGCCCATATAATATAGATCTGGAACATGCTTCAGTATTCAAGAGCCTATCATCAACTCAACTACAAGTCTTCATGACTTCATCCACTGTATGTGCCCTGTCCTCATTCAACCCATGTATGTATGCGCTCCGGCTCATTACAACCCAGGTATACCTCAGAAACTAGGGTTTTTGAACTTCTGACACTTTTTTCGTCATGATCTCAGACTTGCCAAAACTTTGATGCATCCTGAGATCCTCCAGATCTCCTCTCTCTTAGAGTAGATCTTCAATACATGATCAAGAGATACACAAGAGATACCATAAGATATACGCTACACATGAGACCCTTGCCTCTTATTTATACTCTCCAAGTAGCTTCCTTAGAAGCATCTTCTAGGTCACTTAACCCATTTCTAGGTCACTTGACCCATTTCTATGTCATTTAACCTATTTCTAGGTCACTTAACCCATTTCTAGGTCACTTAACCTATTTTCCTCATTTTAGGGTTAACCACTTTCCATAATTAGAAATTTCTCGATTTATTTATCATTTAAATATTCCTCCTTGACTTTGTCACTTTTCTTTACCATTTAAATAATAATTTCTTCATTTCAAGAACTTTGACTTCTTTGACCTCTTGGGAATTCAAGCCAACATATGGGGGTCCTTCATCTTCATAGGGCCATAACTCTCAAACCATGAGGAGTTATGTGAAATTCCACATACCACCGAAAATGACATGACAAGAACTATCCATCTATGATAGTTTCACTAACAAATTCATTGATCATCATCTCATTATTTCACATATAAGCATGGGTTCTCTTAACCATACTTCAAGGATAACTCAACTACAAAGAGTATTCCCGTGAGGGATTTCACCATAAGGGGACCACTTTGGAGTTCATCCATTTGTACTCCTTATCAATCATGATAAGACAACAATGAATCATCTTTACATCAACCCAACTATGCATCATATCAATGACTATGATTCCACTTGTTATCTATCCATTCACATCGAGGAGAATACATCAATCAATTAGTCAATCAATCAATCAATCCGTTGGCATCAATCAATCCCTTGACATCAATCAATCACTTGAAATCAATCCTTTGACATCAATTAATTAAACCTTTGGCATCAATGACAACATGATCCAACAATACATCCATGTACCAAAAAAGATGAAGAAGAAGATACTTTTGAGATACAAAGTATCTCATATGGATATAGATTGTAAGGCACAGAAGGCTTCAAAGATGATTGAACATTAGAATAGAACTCACAATAGACTTGGTCAATGGATAATGAATCCACCTTGAAAGGAAGTAGAAATCATTTTAAGTCTGACTCAGCTTTTCATATTAAGACTTGGCATTCAACACCAAGTATATCTTGCAGAGACTATGAAGTTTTTGAAGACTCAGAAGAAATCAAGACTCAGAGTAAGTATAATCTCATAAAGGATCATATGAGAAAAAGAGACATCTTACAGGACTGGCAAATAGATTCCATGAGTTGAGAAGACTAGAGTGTAGCCTTAAAGACCTCTAGGAGACAATAAATCTCCTGAGAAGATTCCCCTATTTCAATGACAGAGGAGGAAGCCAGTCAGGAGGACTGTATTTTGTCTTAAGACCATAAGGGAAGTCAGTGTTGACTTCCACATTTGATCTAACAAATCAAGAATGTTGTAGATAACAGTATAGAGATGTAAAAAACCTAACGTTTGTCCAGAGAATTCTCCTAGCAAGAGGGAGAAGACTATGACGAGACACTTTCTCAAGTAATTGAAGAAATAGTTCTAGTATTTGTAAAAACAACTAGAACAACCATGATTTTGATACAATATGAGATCCAGGGGGAGAAGTCCCTATATTTGAGATTGATTTACCTCCATTAAAGATGAAAAGTTGTCTTCAGTATCAATTATTGAGCCACTCTCAGATGAAGTTGTTGCCATGATATAATAGAGGAGCTACTCTCAAAGTTTAGCAACTACAGTGAGAATAGAGAAATTCATTCTTAGCTTCAGAAATAGTAGCTACAGGTGCACAATCCCGGTTCCAGAAGGAAAAGTTGCAAAGAGAGTAGAGGACATACTCTCAGGTAGTGAGACAGATAATTCTTTGTAGAAAGAACATAGAGCTATCACATGATTGTACAGATTAATTTGCAATTGAGAAACTGTACCAGATTGGTACAATGTGATGTGAAAATTTGGTTTGAAGTTGAAGATGGAAAGACTCATGTCTTCAGGTTGAAGAAATCTCTGTACAGTTTGAAGCAAGCTCTGTACTAGTTGAAGAAAGCTCCTAGAGATTAGTACGGAAGAATTGATAGTTTCTTGACGAGCTTGGGCTTTACCAAGAGTAAAGTTGATTCTAAAATTTACTTCAAGGTTATGAATGATGAACTGGTTATATTTCTATTTTATGTGGATGACTTATTCTTAACAAGAGAAGAAAAACTCATCACATATTGTAAGAAGAAGCTCATTGCAGAGTTTGATATGAAAGACCTAGGCTTGATGCATTATTTCTTAGGTCTTGAAGTTTGGAAGAGCCCAGAGAAGATATTCCTTAACCAAGGGAAGTATGCAGTTGAAATACCGAAGAGATTAGAAATGTTGGAATGTAAATCCATGAACACACCCATGGAAACCAAGTTGAAGCTCCTGATTGATACTTCATCAAAATTGGTTTATGCTAATCTATATAGACAGATTATTTGGTTCATTTATGTATCTGACGAATACCAGGCCAGATATATGCTTTACTATGAACACCTTGAGTCAGTATCTGGTGGACCTCGGACATGTTCATCTTGTAGCTGCAAAGCATGTGATGAGATACCTTAAGGGTACATTGGATTATGGTCTTTATTATACTAGAGATCATGATTTCAGATTGTATGGTTATACTAATTCAGATTGGGCTGGAAGTGCCTTTGATAAAAAGAGCACTTCAGGGTGTTATTTTAGTCTGGGGTCAACCATGACATCATGGAAAAGAAAAAATAAATCCAATATTTCTCTAAGCACGGCATAAGCGGAATACATTGAAACATGTTTCGTCAGTTGTGAATCCATATAGATTCAGAAGTTGTTGATAGGTCTATTCGATCTAGAGATGGAAGCCACTATGATTCTATGTGATAAGCAAAGTCGCCTAAAGATGACGAAGAACCTAGTGTTCCATGATAAGTCGAAGCACATAAATATCCAGTATCACTAAATTTGTGATATGGTGCAGAGGGGAGATGTAAAGCTCCAATATGTTGGCACAGATGAGCAGGTTGCAGATGTGTTGACCAAGCCTTTGTCTCATGTAAATTTTGAGTACTTCCGAGACAAGCTTGGTGTTGTCTGAAAGGGCCTCCCTCGAAAGGGGGAGTGATGTTGATGATAATATGGTATCCTGACCAACAAAACGTAGCTCCATTAGGATTTTATATCCTAGAGGATTGATCAACCCTGGGAAGATCTCAAAGGTCCAGGAAGGATGGTCTGTCAAAGTACCTATGCATGTATATTCCATCTGTGGTCAGTAGTGGTAGCTCCATTAGGATTTTATATCCTAGTGAATCCCTTGATTCTTGGGCAGATCTCGAAGATCTGGTAAGGACGGTCTGTCAGAGTACCACGTGGTAGCTCTGTTAGGATATTTATATTCTAGGGAATATTATGATTCTTGGATAGATCCCGAAGGTCCGATAAGGATGGTCTTACCACAAAATGTTGTTGTTGCACCTGACTCATTCTATTTCCATATGATGATGATGATGTTGTCTCATCCCCATGATGATGATGTTGTTGTCTTAACCTCGTGCTACTGATGTTGTTGTCTCTTCCTTGTGTTGATGATATTGTTGTCTCAGCCTCATGGTAATGATGTTGTTGTCTCAGCCTCGTGTTGTTGATGATGTTGTTCCAACCTCGTGTTGTTGACTATGTTGTTCCAGCCTCGTGTTGTTGATGATGTTGTTCCAACCTAATGTTGTTGATGATGTTGTACCAGCCTCGGGTTGGTGAGATTACTGTTCTAAGCTTCATGTTATTGATGTTTATGTTTTAGCTTTAAGTTGATGAATGATGATGATGATGCTACTCTAGCTCCATGTTGTGAACGATGATGATGATGCTACTCCATCTCCATTCTGTTCATGATGATGATGATGATGATGATGATGATACTCTAGCTCCATGATGTGAACGATGATGATGATAATACTCCAACTCCATGCTATGAATGATGATGATGATTTTATTCCAGCTCCTTGTTGTGAATGATGATGATATTGATGATGAGAAAAACTTTTGATGATTTGTAGATACACCAGTAAGTGTTCCATATGTTGATGATGTTGTTTCCCTCTCTCTCTCCTGATGATGTTATATTGGGTTATGTCAGTAGAATACTCTTGTCCTTAAGGGGGAGTGTTGAAATATTGTAACTTCGATGAATATTCTAATTATACTTGAGTTATTATCTTATAAATCAAATCCCCTTTTGTGGATTGATCATGTTGAGTCTTGTATAAGACCAAATCCCCTTTTTTGGATTGGTCAAACCATATTTATATGGTGGTGTTTGAGAAGTCACCCCCTAGGGTTTATAAATTTGTTTTAACCGCTCTTGTAAGAATTTGTCCCTACTAAGTGAATATACATAACCATAGCACCTCCTCAGCTAGTATATATAAGTGTGGATGGCACCTCATTTTTTCACTCACTCACACACACTTCTAGTGCACATCTTTTGAAGGTAGTTGTAGTTGCAAGAAGAAGGAGAGAGAGGCGCATGCTTAGTCCTAGGTCATTCTTGGTGGTTTGTTCTTAGTCTTGGCATTGTATTGGCAATCTATTAATGAGGAAGTTTTTGTTGGGTTTTCTCCCCCATGAGGGTTTCCCAGGATAAAATGTTGTGTACCTTGTGATTGTGTTTCTTTATTGATCCTCCTTATGATGTTGTTTTGGAAATGCATTGAATGCTCTAGTAAATTGAAAATAACCTAATAACAAAATTAAAACTTAACACTCATCTCCTGTCAGAAACAAGTCATCCACATGTAGGATCAATGGGAAACCATCCCTAAGCTCATCAAATAATCGTCTGATCTGGCATATCATGTCCTAGGTTCCTGCTTAGGTTCATACAAAGCCTTCTTTAATATCCAGACATGAGTCTCCTTCTCATGTATCTTGTGGTTTATCTATGTACACTTCTTATGGCTATTGGAGCAAGTTTATCATCATAATCTTCTCCCTCTTGCTGGGAGAATCCTCAGGCCATGGACAAATTTGTGTGTTGATTCCATCTACAACTTTCTTGCTTATGTAGATCAAATTGGAAGTCCCTAATGACTTCACTTCTGGTTTCATAACCAAGGCAAGAATCCATATCCTAGTCCTTCTGATTGGCTTTCTCATTTATCATTGAAACAAGGGAATCCTCCTAGGAGGTATCATATCTCCTCAAAGCCTATGAAGCTTCAATCTAGTTTCATGTCTATCAGTCCTAAAATAAGTCTCTCTCTCCCATCTAAATCTAAGGAGGAATAATTTCTGAATGAAAGTCTCTAAACAACTAACTCTCTCTGAGATCAGGCTCACTCTGAGTCTGCATGCTCCTATGAACTATCTTGGGGAGGTTGCTCCTCCATACTAGATCCTGAGGGTTGACTCCCTATGAACTATCATTCCTTATGAGCTAGTATTTGGTGGGTTCGCCTACCTCACCACTGGTGGAGCCATCTTCTCCTTATCATGATATGGCTCATTAATTCCATATATTTGTATCCCCCTTTTCATCTTGAAAAGTATCACAGGACCATGCTGGTCTCTTCTTGGTTACTGTAATGATTCTAGGTAGGACCTTCTATCTTTATTGACTCTTCTTCGTGCACTGAAGAGTGATCAACTGAATTGATCTCCATATGAGATGATCTATGTCTGCAAAGGTATTCTTCTTTCCATAAGGTTCTAACTTCGTCCTTATCTCCTTCATTACAGGGATGTGCACAATTCTATGTCTAGATAGTTTGCTCCATGTCTTAACTAGAGACCATATAAATTGTTACTTCCTATAGCTGTCATTATATCTCCCTCTTAGAGCTATTACCTGGGACCTGCCCGGAACAAAAAACAAGAACAACGATATATCCATGGTAACCTCCATGGATTTTAAATGATAACCTGCCCCGAACAAGGTCAACCAAAAACATATCCTAGAGGAGATTAATTTATCTTGTAAACCAGTGCATTATTAATGGTAGTCATACCAAAATTAATCAAGTGTTACTAAGATATCAATAATAATGGAAATAATAGAATTCTAAATATCGCTAATCTAGTTACAACACATACTTAAACTAAAGCAATATAAGGAATATCAAACTTGATATGCAAAACTCGAGTTTAGCTATTGTTGTTCCCACTTGGGTTGTCTTCTATAGTTTCCTAATATTTTGCTTGGACAAAAGATCCCTTCTCCTGCAAATACCCTCAAGATAATGATACAGTTTAGACTTATAAAAGTACATACCCCCAGTAGCAACGACAAACAACAGAAGGAAATGACAATTCGTAAAAATTCAAAGTGCTCCAACCTACAATCTAAGGATAGTTATAGATGCACTAGGGTAAGGCACACTGCTCTGTGAAATAATTATCCCCAACTTCCTTGGGATAGTTCTCAATTATCTTGTCAAAGTATTGCAATTGCAAGGTGCTTCAAGGTGTCACTATAACGATACTCCTTCCAGTGGTGAAACTGTTCTGAGGGTAACCAACTCTGACACCATGTTGCAATTTTTGGTATGCTCAGTTAACCATTGACAATGTCATATCATTTCCACCCAACCATAGGCATTCATATATGTCACCCCCGAGCACACTAACCTTTTCTTAGATAGATTTCGTTCACAAAGAAATTCCAATGAGATAAACCCTAGAACAAGTGATATCTCAACCAAAAATACCACCATAGCTGCAACAACAACAACATACAAAGGTAGCGCACCTCCTCAAGGAGTATCACACAAGAGAGAGATTCCAAAATACTGAGCAAGAATAAATTGTGCAAATGCAACTACTACGTCACCTCCTCCAAACTTCCACCTTGCTTCTGTGTAGCTAGGAGAGTGTGAGTGAGTGAACAAATGAGCCAATATGTCCTCTATTAATAGTCTTTCTGGCCACTAGACTAGGTCAACTTCTTCTTTGGACAAGTGTCTTTTCATTATTACTTTATTCTTCTGGGCCGAATTCTCTTCTAGGGTATTTCAATATATGTTCAATGGATCTCTTTCTTCAAGAATATTCTTTGCATCTAAGAAAGGTCATCTAGGAGGGAAATATCCTCTCGTAGTTGCCAAAACATCAACATGTTTCAATTAAATCTTTGAAGGCATGATCCATTTCCCCCTGAAACATTGCTCCAACATTTTCGAGCCAAAGGGAATACATACATATTCATATGTCTCCCAGGGTGTGATGAAAGCAGTTTTAATCCCATTTTCCTCTGCAACCAGTACTCGATTATATCTAGAGAAACCATCTAACATAGACATACGTTCTAAACTAGTCACGTGTTGCAAGGACATATCCATGTTAGGGAGGGGATAATTATCTTTGATACTTGCCTCATTCATATCTCTAAAATAAACACAAAGACAAATCTCCCAACTTTTATTTCTTACTATAAATGGGTTTGAAATCCATTCTGAGTGTCTAATTGGAAATATTATTCTAGCCTTCTTCAATTTTTCCAACTCGATTTTTACTAGGGGTTTTAATTTAGGATTCACAATCCTCATTTTTTTCCTGATCAGCTTTGTTCCTTCTTTTAGTGGTATGATATGCTGAAATATTGATTTATCATACTCCTTCAAATCATCATATGTCCATGCAAAAAAATCATAATATTCTTTGAACAAAGCGGTGTACTGGTCAACTTCCTCTTCAATACAACTACTTTCAAGATTTAAATATTTCGAAGAATATTGTGTGCCAATATTTACTTTCTGAGTTTCCTGAAACTTTCTAATAGATACTTCTTCCTTCAAATTGGGCACTTTGGTTTGGTCATCTAGACTTGTGAAAAGAGACTCAAAATTGATACAATTTTTTGTAAGAAATGTATTACTTTGATCTTCATAGTTCTCTACAACATAACTTGTATCATCCAAGAATTCAGCCAACTCTTCATCATTTTCAAAAACTTGAAGATAATATTGATTATCAAGAACTGAATGCCTAAAAATCCTTTTGACTTGTAATGTATTTTGGCTATGTTAATCACCAGGATTGAATAAAGATGCAACTATTTCCATTGAGTCTACCTTTCGATTCTTATCTCTTGGTATGAAATAAATATTAAATGAACTGAAAAAATTCATGAGTCCATTCACTCTTTTGGCATAAAATTTCAACTTTTATTTTTTGATATTATACTTTTTCTTATATGATTTATAACCAATTCTAAATCACTGGTTATGATCAAGTGTTCAATCTTAATTCAAAGTGAAAGATCCATTCCTTGTATTAATGCTTTATATTCAACTTCATTATTTGTACAAGGAAATTTGAGTATGATGTCATGTGGATTTATAACTGAGATGGGGATCTTGAAAACAATTCCTACTCCACTTCCATTTTTGGAGCATGTGCCATTAAAAGACATCTTCCAAAATCCTTCAAAAGAATTTTCTTCTTCTTGTTTTGAAATACTTGGCTTCTTTGGGTCAAGCACAACATAGTTCCCAATTCCGGCATCAATATAATCTTGCATTAAGTCATTATCTTTTTTCTTTAGGGAAACTAGCTTTCTGGCTTCTTGGGAAACTTTCACCATTGTTCCATCTGTATTTGGTAACAACATTTAGCTTCCATCATTCATGATGTAACCTCTGATTAGTGAGAACCAATCTCTTCCCAGAACTATTATGTATGTTGGAGGCAAGTCAACCACAATTATAGTGAAAACAATTGTAATATGGGGTGTTGTAATTTTCCAAGAACAAAAATCTTTGATTTCTCCATATGTTGGGCCCTTCCTTGAATCTATCACATATATACACTCTCCAGTTTCATAATACTTTGTGCATCCCATTCCCAAAGCTTCCATTACTGACAAGGGAATAATATTATTGGTTAATCAAATATCAACAAAACAATTTTGTAATACTACATCATGATTTTATAATGTGATGTATAATGTTGGGATCTTGCCTCTTGTTTTAGCTGCTGAAATATTTGTTAAAGCTTGGAATTTGTTACAAAAACCTCAATTCGTGTAGTTGGATCATCTAGAATATTGAGAATATTTTCTCTCTGTTATCGTATTTTTATGACTTCCATAAAAGGGAGAGTAATTATCAAATTCTTCAAGTCATCAATTACATTATAAGTCATCTGTGGAGAATTCCTCAATTGATTGATAGGCGATTGATGTTTCAATGTTTCTGGAACATTTCTTTTGTTTTTCTCTTTTTATTTTTCATTTGTTTTAAATTTATCAACTTGTTTTCTCATTTGCACAACATTCTCTTGCGAGATGTCAACTTCTTTTTGTTCATCAAATATATACAAGGATTTCTCACCTTCATCCTTTTTTGTAGATTCAAGACTTTCATCTTGAATCATTTCATCCTCTTGGTCAAAGTTTTCAAAATTTTCTTCATCAAAGACCTCTTCAAATATGACAACATTAGGATTTTGCACCTTTGGTGCTCTTTGTCTATGCTCATCTTCATTTATGGTTCTCTTTTCTTAAAAATGGTTTCTTCTTTGTTATTGAGTAGGAACTCTAGGATTTTGATTCGTGGGAGCAAAATTTTCTCCTCTCCTTAATCTTGTTATCTCAATTTTCATTTGTCTGATTGTTCTATTCATCTAGTTATTTCTAATCTCTGATTTCTCTCTTGAGTTACTGTTGGATCATTTCTTACATTAGGGATTCCTTGTTCCACTATTTTCAACATTCCTCAAAGTCGATGCACATTGATTTGAAATGGCAAGATTATCCATTTGTATTTGGATTTTGGAATTTCCTTAGGATGATATCAGGATCAACATTTCTTTACAACATGATTTATTTCATTTCTATTGCTTTATGTATTTCTCCACTTAGGTCTTCAATTTGTGCATCCTTGATGGAAAATTTCACATTTGAGGGAATCACATTTTTGTAACTACCAAGTATGATTGGATCATTTGGATTTTGTTCTTTTGGGATTTGATTTAGTGTCTTGAAAAATATTAAATTGAAATCTCTAATCCTTTCACCCTTTTTCAAACATATTTGGGTGAATTGTGTAAGAGTATGATATGCTATTGGAGGAGCATACATAGTTAAGAACATGGTTTATAAATAATCAAATGATGAAATTTATCTTTCAAGAAGATACATATACCATTCATAGAATAGTCATGTCAATGTCTGAAGAAAAAGTTCGACCATTACATCATCATGTTCTACTAAATGAGTTTCACATTTTCAAAAACAAATCCAAATGTTTTTTGGGATCCATCACTCTGTCTCCTAAAAATGTCGACAACGCTCCTTGTGGAAGGGTTGGAAATTTATGTTGTTCTCCTTGTTGAAATACTGAGAGGGGGGGGGGGTGAATTAGTATGAGCACTTTATACCACTTTTAACCATAATATATACTCTTTCACTTTATCAACAATGTTCAATGGTTTATCATCAATGTATCATCTATGATTGAATTCAACATATATCATAAGCATGTAATCATAAGCAACATATCATAAACATCAACATCACAACAACATAACATAAATAACACAGTACACCAATATTTACATGGAAAACCAAATGGGAGAAAACCACATAATGTTTTCTTATATGTCAAGAATTCATTCATAGGAAGCACCAACTTCCCAATTCTACAACTCCAACTGGAAGGAGGCTACAACCCCCTATTTACAGGCTCTAACATGAAGGAAGTTAAAAATCCCTGAATTCTCTAGCTACAATGAGAAGGAAGCTACAATCCCCTAGGTTCTCCGGCTCCAACCGGAAGGTGGCTACAACTACCTATTTCTCAGGCTCCAACCTGAAGGAAGCTCCAACTCCCTGATTCTCTGGCACCAACCGGAAGGAGTCTACAAACCCCTTTCCTTTCCCCATCCTTCCACCCTAAAGTATAAGTGTATACCAACTATCAATACCACAATCACTGCCACTATCACTGCCATTGTCACTACCACTATCACTGTCACTTTCATTACCACTGCCTTTGTCACATCAACATGTAACTTGTCACTATGTCCAACCTGTCACTATACCGAACCTGTCACTGATAAATTTGTCCAACCTGTCATTGTCACAAATACTCAACCATATCCTCTCACATGGATCATATACCAAGGACACCTCTCAACTAGATTTCCAATATCACCAAAACATGCCTCTACCAAGCATGTACCAATATCACCAACATACCATCACAAGATATGTGTCACAACCATGTATTGACCTATACCATGCACCATGCATCAACCTTTGCCACAAACTATACCATCAACCATGTATCATACCATGTACCAACCATGCACATCAACCATGTATATCAACCATGTACATCAACACCATACCATGTACCAATCCTGTACCATACCAAGCATCAACCATGTACCACAACCTATACCACAACAAGTGCATCAAACATGCACCAACACCTGTACCATACAATGTGCCAACCATGCACATCAACCATGTACATAAACCTGTACCATAACCATGCACATCAACCTATAACACAACCAATGCATCAACCATGTACCAAACCTCCACCAATATGCCAATATCACCAAGATGTGCCTCAAGCACTATGCCAACATCAAGTGTCCAACATGCACCTCAATCATGTGCTAAACCAAGAACCAATTTATGCCTCAACAAGTATTATACCAATATCAACAAGACATGCATCCAATCATGTACCTCAACCATATACCATATCACTCATGATATGTATCAATCATGCCATACACCATAACATCATCAACATGTAACCCTCAAAAAATGCATATAAACATACCTATAAATATGTAACATACCTGATGTATGTGATCACAGACCTTCATACCTTCCTCAACTTCAGCAACAATATATTAACATCTTCATGAAACTTTACCTTAGTCTCACGGGACTAGTTATTGGATTAGTTACAAACCCTAACTTTAAACAAGCATAAATCTGTACATGTAATGAATAAAGGTCTGGAAATTGTACACGATACTCTTCAATATATTCTCTACAATTCCTCTAGGTTTCACTGCTTGGAACCTTCCAAAAAACTATTTACAAAAAAAATGGAAGACCTTTCTTAATTCTATTTTATTCTAGAGAGAGAACTTGTAGAGCATGCCAAGAGCAAAATATTTGATATCTGGATATGAAAATCGCACAAAAAAAACTATGAATGGTAATATATCCAATGAATTTTGACTCACAAAATTTTTATTTTCTATTAAGAGGTTATGAACCTTTTACCCATAACACTTGTTTGAGACTAGTTCCAAAACTAGACAAAAACCCTATATTCCATAGAGTGTATCTCTAAAAATACAACGATCCAGAAGATGAAATTTCTACCACAGGTACCTTGATATGTCATATAAATATCCTCTAGGTTTCTATATTGAAATCATTAAAAAAAAAAAAAGTTATAGCGAAAAGGGTAAGATGACCTGTAAATAACATACCTCATAACACATCCTCACAAGACTTCATTCTCCCTTGCAATTTTGACCTTCTTTACTTCATATTCCCTCTAAAAAATGCCTCATATATCCTTGGTTACCTCATATAAGAATAAATTTATCAACTAGATAGATATTCAATGAACTTGTGTGTATAAATCATGTGCTTATGAGAGACTTCTTGAGGTGTATTTATACTTTTTATAAGTAATCTATTTCCTTAAATTTATGACCTCTTTCCTTAACTTTAGGGATTCTTGAACTTTCTTGTTAGAACCACTTTACCCTTTCATTACCGAATTGTAACCAACTAGGGGCTTCTTGACACATCTTTAGGGCTTCTTAACCCATCTTTGGGGCTTCCATTTTCATGACCTCATAAATCCTCAACTATGAGGAACCACATGGCATACCACCTATCACCAGAAATGGCATGACAAGGAATATCCATCCATGAGTGAGTTACATTCATTTACTCTATCCTTCATGATCTAATTTCATGATCAACTACGGGATCCTTAACCATACTTAGGGGTTTCTTGTAGACTTATTCAAAGTGTCTTCCCGTGAGGGCCATGCTTAGAGCTACGCCATAAGGGTACCATTTTGGAGACTTCTCCAAATACACCCATCACATCAATTGACATCAATACAATCATAAATAACAACTAACTCACCGTCAAAATGTAGCAACAACCTTATATGGTACTGGTACAATGTGTTAAATCTCCCTTCACAAGTAAAATATCTTTGTATGATCTTCAATAATCTGTGAAATTGTTCAATCAATTAACTCCTTGGCATACTTTTGGACAAATCATTCTCTTGACATTCAGGTTTAAAAATATCTTTTGCATAGGATGAACTCAAAGCCATGGATTTAAACCACTTTTCACCTGTAATGGGGATCCCTGTTGCAACTGAGATAGAGGCTTCAATCACCTCAAACTGCAAATCCCCAACCTTGGTTTTCCTACCATCAAAATGTAATGAAAATTGTCTTACTACCTCTGGATGGCCTCTCTACATGTTTTGACAGAAAGAGAGGCACCCTACTCTTTGAAAGGCCTCTCTTTCCATGGGCTCTATATCAAAAAGATGCATGTCCATCGGTTCTTTCTTAACCACCTTGCCACCTTTGTGTGTATTCCTCGATTGAGGAGTCTCCATGGCTCAGAATGAAGGATTTTGAAATTCTTAAGGCCTGGTAATGATCAGGAAGGCTTTGAATAGGGCTTCAAATATATAAGGCAGACCCTTTTAGACAAACTTATGCTAGTAAGTCAAGCTCGAATTTAGGAATTAAACCCTTAGACTTGTAGAGGTATTTTGAAGTGTAAACAGTGAGGGGGTAATATGAAATTGGCCCTCTTAAATTGAGTAAAAATGCCAAACTTCGAGGTGAAAGGAAGCAAGGAAAACAGAGAGGGTTTGAGCAGTGCCTCTGGGTAGTGCAACACATACATAGAGGATAGGATATTTACAGGCTTGCGATTTCAATGGTTAAAGAAAACAACAATTACCAGACCATAGATACAGGCAAAGAAGTTTACAGTCTAAAGAGGAGAAAAGACAAGGTTACCATGCAAATATGGGTCCCTTACTACTGTGCAATCTTAGCAAACCGAAAACCCGAGAACAAATTTCCTGTGAAAATTAATATGCAAAGGAGGCAACACGGGATACCTATGGAGTAGACACTTATTGAGATATTCAATGCAATATTAGGATGAAATTGAGAAAACTCCATCCCTGGAATCTTTCTCAGCATCGGATTTGGTTGACATGTGGTCACCTGATTAGAACTTGTGAATTTGCGCAGTGCAACACTGTTGAGTTTTTCAAAATTAGAAATAGTTACCAAGACTCATAAATGCAAGATATTTGAAGGCATCTTTAAACGAATTCTGGCATTGAAAAAAATGGGCATGACATCAGTCGTGTCAATCATGACTCGAGGTGGAAGTATGATGAACGTGATAGGCGCTACGGAACTGCCTGATGAGTAGGCAATGCTTCCATTCCAAAACGTGATTAGACAAGTAAGCAAAGACAATGAGGCATGCCTACGATATCATAAGTGAAGAGGAAGAGGTGTCACATCAGTTTATCAATGGGAGGGATCGACCTAGGGGCAAGTCATGAAAGAGACAAAAAATAAATCAAATGCTAAAATGGTTCAGGGATCAAAAATCAATTTGAGGATCAAACTATAGCTAAAACTCAAAAATTTAATCGTCTAAGGGGTCCTACTAATCATAAACTAATAAAGGGATGAAAATTTCAAAGAAAATTAAAATCTAAGGCTTAAAAAAGGGAATGAAAACAAACTAAAAGACCCAAGGCGATTTAGTGTGATAACATTGGCTCCATAGGGGATGGCATGCCCCCTGCGGGATGCCAAGAATGAGTATATACAATGCCTTATCCTAGGGGTATGGGGTCAATTATTGAAACAAAAATAAAAAGAGAATGATATTTAAAATGATATGAAGAGCCATTCAAGGCTCAAGCAAAGTACTTTTTCAATAAATGCCCATTAACAGGGCCACCAAAAACTTCTTCATTCTCCATATTTTGTAACCTTAAAGTGTTATTAGAGAATACCTTAGAGATTTTGAAAGGACCGATCCATAAAGCTTCAAATTTACCATGCTTGCCTTTATCCTGCTTCGGTGCATCCCAATTGAGCACTAGATCGCCCAATTGAAAATCCTCTTTATTCACCTTTTTGTCAAAAGCCTGCTTGATCTTTGGTTGATGGTCAGATGCTTTGTCTACAAGCTGCTCCCGGGTCTGTTGCACTTCAACCAGCTGTTGAATCCTTCTGATCATATGATCAGGTTCCCCTTCATAATCTTGGTTTCACTCTTCAATATTCTCTCTACGATTCCTCTAGGTTTCACTGCTTGGAACCTTCCAAAAAACTATTTACAAAAAAAATGGAAGACCTTTCTAAATTATATCTTATTCTAGAGAGAGAACTTGTAGAGCATGCCAAGAGAAGAATATTTGATATTTGGATATGAAAATCACATAAAAAAAAATATGAATGGTAATATATCCAATGAATTTTGACTCACAAAATTTTTATTTTCTATTAAGAGGTTATGACCCTTTTACCCAGAACACTTGTTTGAGACTAGTTCCAGAACTAGACAAAAAATTTATATTCCATAGAGTGTATCTCTAAAAATACAACGATCCAACCCTCGGGGGGGCAACTCAATTGGCAAGTGCCATGAAAATGAAGTTACATGAGGTTTCAAGTTCAATTCCCCCCGACTTACAATGTGTGCCATGTATGGGGTCGCGTGGGTGCACCTGGAGGTTATAGTGGTAGCAGTTGGATAACACGGCCACGTGTAATGCAAGCACGTGCCCAACTAGTTGTTGATTCCTCCAGACTACAAAAAAAAAAAAAAATACAATGATCCAGAAGATGAAATTTCTACCACAGGTACCTTGATATGTCATATAAATATCCTCTAGGTTTCTATATCGAAATCATTCTAGAAAAAAAATTTATAGAGAAAAGGGTAAGATGACCTGTAAATAACATACCTCATAACACATCCTCGCAAGACTTCATCCTCCCTTGCAATTTTGACCTTCTTTACTTCATATTCCCTCTAAAAAATGCCTCATATATCCTTGGTTACCTCATATAAGAATAACTTTATCAACTAGATAGATATTCAATGAACTTGTGTGTATAAATCAT
>ML789120.1:203464-223261 GCA_009831015.1 Picea engelmannii | reverse complement strand
AATAACCCCAGAAACTGAAGTAAATGATGACCTTAATAATTTGCATTATAAGATACACATCTTGAATAATATTGCCGAGATCTTTCTACCTGGAAAATTGAGAAGAAAGCATTCCCTTGGACCAAATGAAACATGAACATACCCCGGTCCTCCACTAGCACTACCCCATGTCTTTTTGAAAACAACTTCAACATCATCATAAGCACCACTTGGTAACTTTACCCAGAGATAAATTGCTCCTTGTCCACCCTTTACAGCATTTGCACCAAGAGGTGACAGTGCATCCAAAATTATATCTTTGTTTTTAAACCCTTTCCTTCACCCATTCAGGGCCAAGCTCCAATGAATACAGAGCAAGCTTTTGTACAATGATTGAAGCAAATATTGGGATATTATCTTGTGTTTTGAGCAGTTGTGCTCCAAGGCCCTCAACTTCAGAAGGATATGCTATATATCCAATTCTCCAGCCCATCATACCATAAGCTTTAGAAAAAGAGAATACATTGATAATGTGTGGAGCCTCTACACAAGTATGTTTCAACCCATCATACATAAAATACTCATAAGTATTATCCACTACAAGCAAACACCTTGCATTTTTGCAAAGTTCAAATATTCTCCGCAGAAGAGGATTATTATTGCATTTATAGTTGAATTCTTCGCTCATTTGTGGTTTTGGAAGTACTTCATGATTTCTGTATATAATGGAACATATATGTGTAACAGAATATGAATAGCACAGAAAGAATGCCATTTGCTTAAGAAAAGACTTCAGGAGAGTAAACAATATTTTCAAGAACCAGCAAGAAAATGTTATAAATCCGGAGCCCAACATCCCCCCATGCCTAGCCTTTTGCATGTCCTCATGCAAACAAATTCACCTCTTTAACACTGGCATAGTAATAGAATGTTAACTGTCCCAAGAATTGTCCATCTTGATTAATAGGAACTGCTGAGAAGAACCCCTGTACTCTGAGCATATGCTATCAACTCATTCATTCATCATTTAAATGGAAAATCTTCAATCACTTCTTATTTGAGTTGATGACCTTTTTATTTGCAGAAAACATAAACTATTCAAAGATGTTGATATTTATTCACTATCCTACCTACCTACCTAAAGAAAAAGAGACATTTCTTTAAGTATAGGAAAATAACCAATGTAGCCACCGTCTTAGCAGAATCAATAATGAATTCATGCCCTTTGATAGAAGATATATATGTATAATTACCAAGGCATGCTGAGCAAGCAACACCGGTTGCTTGATTTCCAAGAACTGCTGAAGAAGAAGAGCATCTGAAGGCTGTAGAACAGATTGAAACCAATGTTTAATATGATTATGCATAACATGTTCTTTTGTTGCTGGAGTTTCTAACTGCTCATTATTCTCTGTAGGCTGGAAAAGGTGTTCACATAGAACCACTGAATCAACTATTTCCTCCTCCATCTCTTGGGATGCAGAGATCTCTTCAAGTTCCTGCAAGATGCATGAAAGTTCCTGCAACAACCTCTTCTTCCGTTCATTCAATCTTTAATCCATTAGTCAATTTTTGTGATTTTTCTTTTCTTTTGTTGTAGGTGGTTTGATAAAAACTTTGAAAGTCACATCAACTGATAATAATTCTGAAACCCACACTAGCTTGAAATAAAATGAAATGCACTCTTGCTGAATGGAAATTTGCTTCTACTCAATCAAATGCACACCCTCTTATACTGATGAACTCAACTACTGAATCAAATCTAATACTGTTGAAATCAAGACTCTGTTGTCGTTGAATAAAATCTACTAAAATGAAAACCTCTTTGTTGCTGAATGTAATCTACCACTGCTGAAATGAACCACTTGCACACTAATGAATTTGAAAGCACTCTTTACTTCTAAAGAAATATTTGCAGAAATCAAATCTACTTGGCAAAACTTCGGAGCCCACTCTCCAATCCTTTTTAGTACCTCCTGGGCAACGGCGCTAAAATGTCGAGTTGGATATATAACATATGAATCAACATTTAATTTTCAACCTGGGAAGGTAGACTTAGAGGAACCAACACAGGAAGTGCAGGGTTGAAGAGGGGGTTTAAAGGATGCCAAACTAATCTCTGAACTGCTAAAAGAAACTTGTTGGAAGAAGCTAATGTACTCTACTCTGTTCTGCACTTGTTTGCACTACTCTGTACTACCCTGTACTAACTTCATCAATCTGCTTTGTAAAAATGGTCATATGCATGTAAAAGGTCTACTGCACACTGATGATTGAAGACAATTAAGTTTCTGCTACTTATTACTCCACACAACTCAACAACCTTCTATTTTATAATGCAATGAAACTCTCTATTGTAACCAAATGAAATGATATTTCTGTTCTATGAAATCAATGAGAAAATGGATGAAAGATGATGTTCAAATCTGGAGATGGAGTCTATTGTAAATGCAATCTACACAACTATGTTTCCATCGAAGGGGGCCCTGCCTTCTTTGTCAACAAATTGTTCTCTAAATCAACACATACTGGAAACTAAATAACTCACAGTAAACTTGCAAATAACAGGAGTCAAATTAATAGAACTCTTAACTACTTTATTGAAAATGAGAACAATACAAATTCTTGGAGATTCGATCTCTGTTCTATTCTCCTAACTAGTCTATGCTCTATCTATCCTCCTTCTCGAGCATAGCAGCTCCTTATATAACGATTCAAATCAGTTACAATGCATGGCTTTGCGCCCTAGGTAAAAAAGTAGTTACAAAACGGTTTTGAGACACGTTTTGAGACATGTTTTACATACCCAATCGACCCGTGTCATGAGATTACAAAATGGTTTTCTTCCCTGCGTTATACATGCACGAATCTGCATATGTGAAATGGCATAGATAAATATTTGATGCCAGTTGTTGAGTGCTCGTTGAGAATCAACGATTCAAACTCCATCACACATGTTTCGATTTAGTAGCATCATGCTTAACAAACAGAGTGGCATAAAAACACAGGGCGCCAACTATTATGTCAAGGAAAGGTCTAGCTATAGTGATTCTCCTCAAATCGCAGAGTACTCTGTTTAGCTGTTCAGAGTCAAACTTATCTTGGTATTTATAATGGCTGGCATTTTTCATATTGCCCAATAACCCCAGAAACTGAAGTAAATGATGACCTTAATAATTTGCATTATAAGATACACATCTTGAATAATATTGCCAAGATCTTTCTACCTGGAAAATTGAGAAGAAATCATTCCCTTGGACCAAATGAAACATGAACATACCCCAGTCCTCCACTAGCACTACCCCATGTCTTTTTGCAAACAACTTCAACATCATCATAAGCACCACTTGGTAACTTTTCCTAGAGATAAATTTCTCCTTGTCTGCCCTTTACAGCATTTGCACCAAGAGGTGACCGTGCATCCAAAATTATATCCTTTTTTTTTAAACCCTTTCCTTCACCCATTCAGGGCCAAGCTCCAGTGAATACAAAGAAATATTTTGTCCAATGATTGAAGCACATATTGGGATATTATCTTGTGTTTTGAGCAGTTGTACTCCAAGGCCCTCAACTTCAGAAGGATATGATATATATCCAATTCGCCAGCCCATCATACCATAAGCTTTATAAAAAGAGAATACATTGATAATGTGTGGAGCCTCTACACAAGTATGTTTCAACCCATCATACATAAAATACTCATAAGTAGTATCCACTACAAGCCAACACCCTGCATTTTTGCAAAGTTCAGATATTCTCCGCAGAAGAGGATTATTATTGCATTTATAGTTGAATTCTTCCCTCATTTGTGGTTTTGGAAGTACTTCATGATTTCTGTATATAATGGAACATATATGTGTAACATAATATGAATAGCACAGAAAGAATGCCATTCGCTTAACAAAAGACTTCAGGAGAGTAAACAATATCTTCAAGAACCAACAAGAAAATGTTATAAATCCAGAGCCCAACATCCCCCCATGCCTATCATTTTGCATGTCCTCATGCAAACGAATTCACCTCTTTAACACTGGCATAGTAATAGAATGTTAACAGTCCCAAGAACTGTCCATATTGATTAATAGGAACTGCTGAGAAGAACCCATGTACTCTGAGCATATGTTGTCAACTCATTCATTCATCATTTAAATGGAAAATCTTCAATCACTTCTTATTTGAGTTGATGCCCTTTTTATTTGCAGAAAACATAAAATATTCAAAGATGTTGATATTTATTCACTATCCTACCTACCTACCTAAAGAAAAAGAGACATTTCTTTAAGTATAGGCAAATAACCAATGTAGCCATTGTCTTAGAAGAATCAATAATGAATTCATGCCCTTTGATAGAAGATATAGATGTATATTTACCAAGGCATGCTGAGAAAGCAACACCGGTTGCTTGATTTCCAAGAATTGTTGAAGAAGAAGAGCATCTGAAGGTTGTAGAATAGATTGAAACCAATGTTCAATATGATTATGCATACCATGTTATTTTGCTGCTGGAGTTTCTAACTGATCATTGTTCTCTGTAGGCTGGAAAAGGTGTTCACACAGAACCACTGAATCAACTGTTTCCTCCTCCATCTCTTGGGCTGCAGAGATCTCTTCAAGTTCCTGCAATATGCACGAAAGTTCCTGCAACAACCTCTTCTTTCGTTCATTCAATCTTGAATCCATTATTCAATTTTTGTGATTTTTCTTTTCTTTTGTTGTAGGTGGTTTGCTAAAAAATTTGAAAGTCACATCAACTGATAATAATTCTGAAACCCACACTAGCTTGAAATAAAATGAAATGCACTCTTGCTGAATGGAAATTTTCTTCTACTGAATCAAATGCACACCCTCTTATACTGATGAACTCAAGTGTTGAATCAAATCTAATACTGTTGAAATCAAGACTCTGTTGCTGTTGAATAAAATCTACTAAAATGAAAACCTCTTTGTTGTTGAATGCAATCTACCACTGCTGAAATGAACCACTTTCACACTAATGAATTTGAAAGCACTCTTTACTTCTAAAGAAATATTTGCAGAAATCAAATCTACTTGGCAAAACTTCGGAGCCCACTCTCCAATCGTTTTTAGTACCTCCCCGGCAACGGTGCCAAAATGTCGAGCTGGATATATAACATATGAATCAACATTTAATTGTCAACTCGGGAAGGTAGACTTAGAGGAACCAGCATAGGAAATGCAGGGTTGAAGAGGGGGTTTAAAGGATGCCAAATTAATCTCTGAACTGCTGAAAGAAACCTGCTGGAAGAAGCTACTGTACTCTACTCTGTTCTGCACTTGTTTGCACTACTTTGTACTACCCTGTACTAACTTCATCAAACTACTCTATAAAAATGGTCATATGCATGTAAAGGGTCTACTGCACACTGATGACTGAAGACAATTAAGTTTCTGCTACTTATTACTCCACACAACTCAACAACCTTCTATTTTAGAATGCAATGAAACTCTCTATTGTAACCAAATGAAATGTTATTTTTGTTCTATGAAATCAACGAGAAAACGGCTGAAAGATGATGTTCAAATCTGGAGATGGAGTCTATTGTAAATGCAATCTACACAACTCTGTTTCCATCGAAGGGGGCCCTGCCTTCTTTGTCAACAGACTGTTCTCTAAATCAACGCATACTGGAAACTAAATAACTCACAGTAAACTTGCAAATAATAGGAGTCGAATTAATACAACTCTTAACTACTTTATTGAAAATGAGAACAATACAAATGCTTGGAGATTCGATCTTTGTCCTATTCTCCTATCTATTATATGCTCTATCTATCCTCCTCGAGCATAGCAACTCCTTATATAACCTTTCATATCAGTTACAATGCATGGCTTTGTGCCCTAGGTAAACAAGTAGTTACAAAACGGTTTTGAGACACGTTTTGAGACATGTTTTACATACCCAATCGACCCGTGTCATGAGATTACAAAATGGTTTTCTTCCCTGCATTATACATGCACGAATCTGCATATGTGAAGTTGCATAGATAAATATTTGATGCCAGCTGTTGAGTGCTCGTTGAGAACCAACGATTCAAAGTCCAGCACACATGTTTCGATTTAGTAGCATCATGCTTAACAAACAGAGTGGCATAAAAACACATGGCGCCAACTATTATGTCAAGGAAAGGTCCAGCTGTAGTGATTCCTCCTCAAATCGCAGAGTACTTTGTTTAGTTGTTCAGAGTCAAACTTATCTTGGTATTTATAATGGCTGGCATTTTTCATATTGCCCAATAACCCCAGAAACTGAAGTAAATGATGACCTTAATAATTTGCATTATAAGATACACATCTTGAATAATATTGCCGAGATCTTTCTACCTGGAAAATTGAGAAGAAAGCATTCCCTTGGACCAAATGAAACATGAACATACCTCGGTCCTCCACTAGCACTACCCCATGTCTTTTTGCAAACAACATCAACATCATCATAAGCACCACTTGGTAACTTTTCCCAGAGATAAATTGCTGCTTCTCCGCCCTTTACATCATTTTCACCAAGAGGTGACAGTGCATCCAAATTTATATATTTGTTTTTAAACCCTTTCCTTCACCCATTCAGGGCCAAGTTCCAGTGAATACAGAGCAATATTTTGTCCAATGATTGAAGAACATATTGGGATATTATCTTGTGTTTTTAGCAGTTGTGCTCCAAGGCCCTCAACTTCAGAAGGATATGTTATATATCCAATTCGCCATCCCATCATACCATAAGCTTTAGAAAAAGAGAATACATTGATAATGTGTGGAGCCTCTACACAAGTATGTTTCAACCCATCATACATAAAATACTCATAAGTAGTATACACTACAAGCCAACACCCTGCATTTTTGCAAAGTTCAGATATTCTCCGCAGAAGAGGATTATTATTGCATTTATAGTTGAATTCTTCTCTCATTTGTGGTTTTGGAAGTACTTCATGATTTCTGTATATAATGGAACATATATGTGTAACAGAATATGAATAGCACAGAAAGAATGCCATTTGCTTAACAAAAGACTTCAGGAGAGTAAACAATATTTTCAAGAACCAACAAGAAAATGTTATAAATCTGGAGCCCAACATCACCCCATGCCTAGCCTTTTGCATGTCCTCATGCAAACGAATTCACCTCTTTAATATTGGCACATTAATAGAATATTAACAGTCCCAAGAACTGTCCATCTTGATTAATAGGAACTGCTGAGAAGAACCCCTGTACTCTGAGCATATGCTGTCAACTCATTCATTCATAATTTAAATGGAAAATATTCAATCACTTATTATTTGAGTTGATGCCCTTTTTATTTGCAGAAAACATAAACTATTCAAAGATGTTGATATTTATTCACTATACTACCTACCTACCTAAAGAAAAAGAGACATTTCTTTAAGTATAGGAAAATAACCAATGTAGCCACCGTCTTAGTAGAATCAATAATGAATTCATGCCCTTTGATAGAAGATATAGATGTATAATTACCAAGGCATGCTGAGAAAGCAACACCAGTTGCTTGATTTCCAAGAATTGTTGAAGAAGAAGAGCATCTGAAGGTTGTAGAACAGATTGAAACCAATGTTCAATATGATTATGCATACCATGTTATTTTGTTGCTGGAGTTTCTAACTGCTCATTGTTCTCTGTAGGCTGGAAAAGGTGTTCACACAGAACCACTGAATCAACTGTTTCCTCCTCCATCTCTTGGGCTGCAGAGATCTCTTCAAGTTCCTGCAAGATGCACGAAAGTTCCTGCAACAACCTCTTCTTCCATTCATTCAATCTTGAATCCATTAGTCAATTTTTGTGATTTTTCTTTTCTTTTGTTGTAGGTGGTTTGCTAAAAACTTTGAAAGTCACATCAACTGATAATAATTCTGAAACCCACACTAGCTTGAAATAAAATGAAATGCACTCTTGCTGAATGGAAATTTGCTTCTATTGAATCAAATGCACACCCTCTTATACTGATGAACTCAATTGTTGAATCAAATCTAATACTGTTGAAATCAAGACTCTGTTGCTGTTGAATAAAATCTACTAAAATGAAAACCTCTTTGTTGCTGAATGTAATCTACCACTGCTGAAATGAACCACTTGCACACTAATGAATTTGAAAGCACTCTTTACTTCTAAAGAAATATATGCAGAAATCAAATCTACTTGGAAAAACTTCGGAGCCCATTCTCCAATCCTTTTTAGTACCTCCCCAGCAACGGCGCCAAAATGTCGAGCTGGATATATAACATATGAATCAACATTTAATTGTCAACCCGGGAAGGTAGACTCAGAGGAACCAGCACAGGAAGGGGTTTAAAGGATGCCAAACTAATCTCTGAACTTCTAAAAGAAACTTGTTGGAAGAAGCTACTGTACTCTACTCTGTTCTGCACTTGTTTGCACTACTCTGTACTACCCTGTACTAACTTCATCAAACTGCTCTGTAAAAATGGTCATATGCATGTAAAAGTTATACTGCACACTGATGACTGAAGACAATTAAGTTTCTACTACTTATTACTCCACACAACTCAACAACCTTCTATTTTATAATGCAATGAAACTCTCTATTGTAACCAAATGAAATGTTATTTCTATTTTATGAAATCAATGAGAAAATGGCTGAAAGATGATGTTCAAATATGGAGATGGAGTCTATTGTAAATGCAATCTACACAGCTTTGTTTCCATCGAAGGGGGCCCTGCCTTCTTTGTCAACAGACTGTTCTCTAAATCAACGCATATTGGAAACTAAATAACTCACAATAAACTTGCAAATAACAGGAGTCGGATTAATAGAACTCTTAGCTACTTTATTGAAAATGAGAACAATACAAATGCTTGGAGATCCGATCTCTGTTCTATTCTCCTATCTAGTCTATGCTCTATCTATCCTCCTTCTCAAGCATATAAGCTCCTTATATAACGTTTCAGATCAGTTACAATGCATGGCTTTGTGCCCTAGGTAAACAAGTAGTTACAAAACGGTTTTGAGACACATTTTGAGACACGTTTTACATACCCAATCGACCCGTGTCATGAGATTACAAAACGGTTTTCTTCCATGCGTTATACATGCACGAATCTGCATATGTGAAGTGGCATAGATAAATATTTGATGGCAGTTGTTGAGTTCTCATTGAGAACCAACGATTCAAAGTCCAGCACACATGTTTCAATTTAGTAGCATCATGCTTAATAAACAAAGTGGCATAAAAACATAGGGCACCAACTATTATGTCAAGGAAAGGTCCATCTGTAGTGATTCCTCCTCAAATCACAGAGTACTTTGTTTAGCTGTTCAGAGTCAAACTTATCTTGGTATTTATAATGGCTGGAATTTTACATATTGCGCAATAACCCCAGAAAATGAAGTAAATGAAGACCTTAATAATTTGCATTATAAGATACACATCTTGAATAATATTGCCGAGATCTTTCTACCTGGAAAATTGAGAAGAAAGCATTCCCTTGGACCAAATGAAACATGAACATACCCTGGCCCTCCACTAGCACTACCCCATGTCTTTTTGCAAACAACTTCAACATCATCATAAGCACCACTTGGTAACTTTGCCTAGAGATAAATTGCTCCTTGTCTGCCCTTTATAGCATTTGCACCAAGAGGTGACAGTGCATCCAAAATTATATCTTTGTTTTAAAACCCTTTCCTTCACCCATTTAGGGCCAAGCTCCAGTGAATACAGAGCAAGCTTTTGTCCAATAATTGAATCACATATTGGGATATTATCTTGTGTTTTGAGCAGTTGTGCTCCAAGGCCCTCAACTTCAGAAGGATATGATATATATCCAATTCGCCATCCCATCATACCATAAGCTTTAGAAAAAGAGAATACATTGATAATGTGTGGAGCCTCTACACAAGTATGTTTCAACCCATCATACATAAAATACTCATAAGTATTATCCACTACAAGCCAACACCCTGCATTTTTGCAAAGTTCATATATTCTCCGCAGAAGAGGATTATTATTGCATTTATAGTTGAATTCTTCGCTCATTTGTGGTTTTGGAAGTACTTCATTATTTCTGTATATAATGGAACATATATGTGTAACAAAATATGAATAGCACAAAAAGAATGCCATTTTCTTAACAAAAGACTTCGGGAGAGTAAACAATATTTTCAAGAACCAGCAAGAAAATGTTATAAATACGGAGCCCAACATCACCCCATGCCTAGCCTTTTTCATGTCCTCATGCAAACGAATTCACCTCTTTAGCACTGGCACAGTAATAGAATGTTATCAGTCCCAAGAACTATCTATCTTGATTAATAGGAATTGCTGAGAAGAACCCCTGTACTCTGAGCATATGCTGTCAACTGATTCATTCATCATTTAAATGGAAAATATTCAATCACTTCTTATTTGAGTTGATGCCCTTTTTATTTGTAGAAAACATAAACTATTCAAAGATGTTGATATTTATTCACTATCCTACCTACCTACCTAAAGAAAAAGAGACATTTCTTTAAGTATAGGCAAATAACCAATGTAGCCACCATCTTAGCAGAATCAATAATGAATTCATGCCCTTTGATAGAAGATATAGATGTATAATTACCAAGGAATGTTGAGCAAGCAACACCGGTTGCTTGATTTCCAAGAATTGTTGAAGAAGAAGAGCATCTGAAGGTTGTAGAACAGATTGAAACCAATGTTCAATATGATTATGCATACCATGTTCTTTTGCTGCTGGAGTTTCTAACTGCTCATTGTTCTCTGTAGGCTGGAAAAGGTGTTCACACAGAACCACTGAATCAATTATTTCATCCTCCATCTCTTGGGCTGCAGAGAACTCTTCAAGTTCCTGCAAGATGCATGAAAGTTCCTGCAACAACCTCTTCTTCCGTTCATTCAATATTGAATCCATTAGTCAATTTTTGTGATTTTTCTTTTCTTTTGTTGTAGGTGGTTTGCTAAAAACTTTGAAAGTCACATCAACTGATAATAATTCTGAAACCCACACTAGCTTGAAATAAAATGAAATGCTCTCTCGATGAATGGAAATTTGCTTCTACTAAATCAAATGCACACCCTCTTATACTAATGAACTCAACTGCTGAATCAAATCTAATACTGCTGAAATCAAGACTTTGTTGTCATTGAATAAAATCTACTAAAATGAAAACCTCTTTGTTGCTGAATGTAATCTACCACTGCTTAAATGAACCACTTGCACACTAATGAATTTGAAAGCACTCTTTACTTCTAAAGAAATATTTGCAGAAATCAAATCTACTTGGAAAAACTTCGGAGCCCACTCTCCAATCCTTTTTAGTACCTCCCCAGCAACAACACCAAAATGTCGAGCTGGATATATAACATATGAATCAACATTTAATTGTCAACCCGAGAAGGTAGACTTAGAGGAACCAGCACAGGAAATGCAGGGTTGAAGAGGGGGTTTAAAGGATGCCAAACTAATCTATGAACTGCTAAAAGAAACTTGTTGGAAGAAGCTATTGTACTCTACTCTGTTCTGCACTCGTTTGCACTACTCTGTACTACCCTGTACTAACTTCATCAAACTGCTCTGTAAAAATGGTCATATGCATGTAAAAGGTCTACTGCACACTGATGACTGAAGACAATTAAGTTTCTGCTACTTATTACTCCACACAACTCAGCAACCTTCTATTTTATAATGCAATGAAACTCTCTATTGTAACCAAATGAAATGCTATTTCTGTTCTATGAAATCAATGAGAAAACGGCTGAAAGATGATATTCAAATCTGGAGATGGAGTCTATTGTAAATGCAATCTACACAGCTTTGTTTCCATCGAAGGGGGCCCTGCCTTCTTTGTCAACAGACTATTCTCTAAATCAACGCATACTAAATAACTCACAGTAAACTTGCAAATAACAGGAGTCGAATTAATAGAACTCTTAGCTACTTTATTGAAAATGAGAACAATACAAATGCTTGGAGATTCGATCTTTGTTCTATTCTCCTATCTAGTCTATGCTCTATCTATCCTCCTTCTTGAGCATATAAGCTCCTTATATAACGTTTCAGATCAGTTACAATGCATGGCTTTGCGCCCTAGGTAAACAAGTAGTTACAAAACGGTTTTGAGACATGTTTTGAGACACATTTTACATACCCAATTGACCCGTGTCATGAGATTACAAAATGGTTTTCTTCCCTGCGTTATACATGCACGAATCTGCATATGTGAAGTGGCATAGATAAATATTTGATGCCAGCTGTTGAGTGCTCGTTGAGAACCAACGATTCAAAGTCCATCACACATGTTTCGATTTAGTAGCATCATGTTTAACAAATAGAGTGGCATAAAAACACAGGGCGCCAACTATTATGTCAAGGAAAGGTCCAGCTGTAGTGATTCCTCCTCAAATCGCAGAGTACTCTGTTTAGCTGTTCAGAGTCAAACTTATCTTGGTATTTATAATGGTTGGCATTTTTCATATTGCCCAATAACCCCAGAAACTGAAGTAAATGATGACCTTAATAATTTGCATTATAAGATACACATCTTGAATAATATTGTTGAGATCTTTCTACCTTGAAAATTGAGAAGAAAGCATTCCCTTGGACCAAATGAAACATGAACATACCTCGGTCCTCCACTAGCACTACCCCATGTCTTTTTGCAAACAACTTCAACATCATCATAAGCACCACTTGGTAACTTTTCCCAGAGATAAATTGCTCCTTGTACGCCCTTTACAGCATTTGCACCAAGAGATGACAGTGCATCCAAAATTATATCTTTGTTTTTAAACCCTTTCCTTCACCCATTCAGGGCCAAGCTCCAGTGAATACAGAACAAGATTTTTTCCAATTATTGAAGCACATATTGGGATATTAGCTTGTGTTTTGAGCAGTTGTGCTCCAAGGCCCTCAACTTCAGAAGGATATGCTATATATCCAATTCGCCAGCCCATCATACCATAAGCTTTAGAAAAAGAGAATACATTGATAATGTGTGGAGCCTCTACACAAGTATGTTTCAACCCATCATACATAAAATACTCATAAGCATTATCCACTACAAGACAACACCCTGCATATTTGCAAAGTTCAGATATTCTCCGCAGAAGAGGATTATTATTGCATTTATAGTTGAATTCTTCGCTCATTTGTGGTTTTGGAAGTACTTCATGATTTCTTTATATAATGGAACATATATGTGTAACAGAATATGAATAGCACAGAAAGAATGCCATTTGCTTAACAAAAGACTTCAGGAGAGTAAACAATATTTTCAAGAACCAGCAAGAAAATGTTATAAATCCAGAGCCCAACAAATACTATTAAAATCTAGGCACCAACTTGGATGGTATGAAATTCCTTTCAAAATAATTCTGCCTCAAATTGACTGTAAGCCACAACAAACCACTTCACAGAATATTCATTCTTCTTCTCCACGAGGTTCATGAGATATGAACTCTGTTCTGCTTCCTTTATTTTTCATATCCTCAACTACCACAACTAGCTCGATCAAGGGATCATTATTTATATATGTTGTGTACTCAATCAGTTATCTATATACGAATTCATTCTCATCAAGTCAGCTTTGAGTCCCTTTGCCTCTTCCTCAAAATTGGGCCCTAACATTTTTCATTTTACGTGATCTGCTTCACTAGTCCTTGCCACTTAGTGACCATCCGATCATTTCTCCATTTAACCTCATACATCGATTTGAAATCATGTTTATTGGGACAATTGGGGTTCCTATCGGACCTCCATGAACTCAACACTCATCCACCATCCAATCAGAGTTTCCATTTAATTTCCACCGTCAAGCTGTGATCGTATTTGTCGGGACCATCAGTCCTATCGGACCCTTAGGGACTTATCACTAAGAAATCATCATATTTAGATCTTCATTCAATCTCCATCGTTTATTTTTGATCATGTCATCGGGACTAGAGTGAGTATGAACCAGTCAATGCTATTGGATCATTGATCAATGGTTGTAATTGGTTCTTGGAGTTCCTTTTTACGGAGTTCGCTTGTCGAATTCATTCTGATGTCCTCTTATATGGACTATACTACAACACCATTTCAGACACCAAATGACTGAAAAACCTTCATCATTGACAAGGGAAGACCCAAGGTTCAATGCTTCAACAATGCACCAAAAAAACCCTAACTATTGGCCCTTTCCGAAACACCTGAGTTAGAGGCAGGGGGGGTTACAGAACTCAAGTGTATGTAACCAAGCTGGGACACAGATCTTTGATTATAACACTTCACAAATTACTTTAAAGATAGCATGCATTAGCTTATAAACTTTATTCACATCGCAGAACAAACCTTAAGGATAGATCGATGCAGTAACAATGACAAAATAGACATTGCACTTAGAATCATATGTTAGATCTAGTACATTAAACATAATTAAAGCACTAATCATTCATAGATCTATCTATCATACATAAAAATCCACGCACTAAGAATATTCACAACATAAACATCATAGCACAAATAAAACCATCAACACATGATATACGTGGTTCACCCTAGTGTGGGGCTACGTCCACCAACTGCTTCTTCTTTATTATGCTTTAATCTCTTACATTTGTATTCTCATGTGCATCAAGCCACAGAGCCAAGCTTTGTACTGGACAGGTGATATGCGCACTAAGCACTAGATCCACCTTCCCAAAATTAGGTCAAGGCACAGAGCCTTACTATTAGCACTAGGAGTCACCTTTAGATTGCATGGAAGGCAAGCCTAGTACCCATCAAGTTATAAGTGAATGTAAGGGTGTTTAAAGGGTCAAATGGAAAAGGACTCAAATGATAATGTTCTAACTCAGATAACAAGGCTAACATGCACCAACAATTAAGGTCTTGGATAACTTCAATCAGTATTTTGGGAGTAAGTATGAATAGAGGGAAGACTTGAATGAGATAAGTGTAGGGGTTGTTGTAAACATCAGGTCCACAAAATCCTAAGGAGGAAACTTTCTTAACACAATATCTTCATGAACTGATAAACTAAGGAAGCTAAATAAACATCATGATAACATAATGATCAAACATCCATGATAAAATCACCATAATCATTCATGTGAATCACTCAAAGCATGAAAATTTAGCATCAGAAGCAAATAAGCTGAAAGAGAAGCTGATTTCTATTAGTCAAAAAGTCTTAAGTCTAGTACATCACTAGATCACAGTTTCTTCATCAAAATACTACAGTATAAGGTAGCCTTGCTCAACCATCCAAACCTACTAAATCAATTGATCTATCTATTTATAACAAAGGGAGGCAACAACTAGAGGTACGCGTTGGCCCCCTTCCCTTGAAAAACTCTAAACATTTATTTGATCTAACAACTTATCTAACCACCTATGCTATAAAACAGGAAAATGTTGGTGACTAATCCAACCGAATTTCAAACTAATTTGATTCCCTTTTGTTGTGCAACTCCTTGTTTTCCATGTGTATTTCAAAGCATGTGGTTGTCTTCATGATGCCAGCTGTTGTTTCTCCATCCTTCTCCATCATCAATTAATCCAAAAGTTGTTAGCTTGGTCCTCCTAGATCCCTAGTGTTTGTTGGTAGCTTCCTTGGGTAGCAAATCTAGGTAGCGCACTACAAGGAGAAAAGGTAGTGACTGTAGGTAGCACCACTATGCTGCATATGTGTACAGACTCTACTCTCTATGAAATATTAGGTAGCACCCCTATGTTGCACCTGTGTGAAAACCTTTATCCTATATGAAATATTCGATAGCGCCACTGTGTTGCACTTGTATGCCAACTCTGTTCTCTGCCTAATATTAGGTAGTGCCACTTACGCTGCGTCTGTGTGTAGGTTTGGGGAGCATTGCCAAAAACACAAGGCCTTCAACCTTGAACATGTTCCAAGCAATTTGTGGTCTTTCATGATGACAAAACCATTTTACTTAGGTTCCTTGACCGTACAATAGGTAGTGCTTTTTACCACTGGGGGAAACCAACACTTAGCAAAAAATCAAAACCCATATAGTTAAGTGCTTAGAATCATGTATAGATGGCAGAGATAATATTTTCATATCAGTTAACCCTCCCAAAAAGGAAACATTCTCAAAAATGGGGCTTACCTTTTACCAGCTATTTTTTCATTTTGACACTTAACCTCACACTCTTTCCGGTAGAAAGAGGATCTTCAATTGACATAGCATACTTTTTCTTCTTAGCATTGGCAGGATTCCTCTGTGTAGTTGTGCTCTCCTTAGCTGCTGGTTTGTCATCCTCAATGGAAGCTTTGACCAACACCTGTAAATTTATTTGGGCTACCTCGTCTTGAAAGTTCTTCAACTCAGCCTTTAGCTTCCTGTTCCGAGACTGAAATCCTATGTTTTTCCTGTAAATATTATTTAACTGTCTATGAAGGGGTTGGGCCTTTCTTTCTGCAAACCTTGCCAAGTCAAGGGTGTGACTATAGCCATCCATGAGCTCTTTCATTTGAGCCAAGTGGACCTTATCTTCTGCTTTAAGATGAGCTATTTATTTTCTTGCATCTCTAAGATGCTTGATAAGTCTTTTGTAGGTCTGACTGTCAGGAAGAACAGTGGCATGCATAGTCTCAATAGGATTCTTCTCAGACTCCTCTTCCTCCTGCATGGGAAGTGTATTGTATACCTCATTAGGTTCCTTGATGGATTTACTTTTATTCTTCTTTCTATGCACAGGGGTTTCATCTTTTCTTTCAACAGGATTCTCATTGACTTTCTCAGAGGTTTCATCTTTCCTCTCCAAAGGTCTTTTAGTACCTTTACCCTTACCCTTTTGTACAGGGGTTTCTTGTTTCCCTTCATTAGGATGAAAACTACCTTTACCCTTCTTCCTCTGAATAAGGGTTTCTGATTTCTCCTCCATAATATTTTCAATGCTTTTTCCTTTGTTCTTTTGAATAGGGGTTTCTGGTAAAGATTGCTCTTTGAAAACCTCCTTAGGAACTGATGACCTTGTGAAAGGTCTTTTACCCTTGATTTTGAATGTTGTAGGAGAAGAGGGAAAGAGAATCTTATTCCCTCTCTTAGATGTAGCTTTGGTAGAAGAGGGCATCTCTTCTAACCCTGGTGGAGGAGGTGGTGAAATTTTTTTTGTGTGGAGTAGGACAAATTTCCTATTAGTTTCTATGTCCTGCTTGTTGATCTCTGAAACTTGAATAGGGGCTCTTCCCTTTCTCTTCCTACTGGTACATGTTTTAGTAGAACTGGTGGATTACAAAGGACTTTCCTTCTGTGATTGAGGATTTGGTGCTAAATCCAAATTGAAATGAGAGGTAACAACAAAATCCTCCCATGAAATCTCTTTCTTACCCAATTCCTCAGAGACTAGCATTCTAATTAATCCAGAGTTGAAAAGGCTAGAATCCACACCTTTAGATTGTCTTGTATCATGTCTAAAATCTTACCTATACTACTCAACAAGTAATAGGGAATATTCATCTCAACCTTACCAATAAAATGTAGCAACAACCTTATATGGTATTGGTACAATGTGTTAAATCTCCCTTCACAAGTAAAATATATTTGTATGATCTTCAATAATCTGTCAAATTTTTCAATCAATTGACTCCTTGGCATACTTTTGGAAAAATCATTCTCTTGATATTCAGGTTTAAAAATATCTTTTGCATAGGCTGAACTCAAAGCCATGGATTTAAACCACTTTTCACCTGTAATGGGGATCCCTGTTGCAACTGAGATAGAGGCTTCAATCACCTCAAACTCCAAATCCCCAACCTTGGTTTTCCTGCCATCAAACTGTAATGAAAATTGTCTTTCTACCTCTGGATGGCCTCTCTACATGTTTTGATAGAAAGAGAGGCACCCTACTCTTTGAAAGGCCTCTCTTTCCATGGGCTCTATATCAAAAAGATGCATGTCCACCAGTTTTGTCCTAACCACCTTGCCACCTTTTTGTGTCTTCCTCGATTGAGGAGTCTCCATGGCTCATAATGAAGGATTTTTAAATGATTAAGGGATGGTAATGATCATGAAGGCTTTGAATAGGGCTTCAAATATATAAGGCAGACCCTTTTAGACAAACTGATGCTAGTAATTCAAGCTCAACTTTAGGAATTAAACCCTTAGACTTGTAGAGGTATTCTAAAGTGTAAACAATGAGGGGGTAATCTGAAATTGGCCCTCTACAATTGAATAAAAATGCCAAACTTCTAGGTGAAAGGAAGCAAGGAAAACAGAGAGGGTTTGAGCAGTGCCTCTGGGTAGTGCAATGCATACATAGAGGATAGGATATTTACAGGCTTGCGATTTCAATGGTTAAAGCAAACAACAATGATTAGACCATAGATACAGGCAAAGAAGTTTATAGGTCTAAAGAGTAGAAAAGACAAGGTTACCATGCAAATATGGGTCCCTTACTACTGTGAAAGCTTAGCAAACCGAAAACCCGAGCACAAATTTCCTGTGAAAATTAATACGTAAAGGAGGAAACATGGGATACCTGTGGAGTAGACACTTATTGAGATATTCAATGCAATATTAGGATGGAATTGAGAAAACTCCAGCCCTGGAATCTTTCTCAACATCGGATTTGGTTGACATGTGGTCACCTGATCAGAATTTGTGAATTTGCGCAGCACAACACTGTTGAGTTTTTCAAAATTAGAAACCATTACCAAGGCTCATAAATGCAAGATATTTGAAGGTGTGTTTAAACGAATTTTGGCACTAAAAAAAATGGGCATGACATCAGTCATGTCAATCATGACTCAAGGTGGAAGTATGATGAACGTGATAGGCGCTACGGAACTGCCTAATGAGTAGGCAACGCTTCCATTCCAAAATGTGATTGGACAGGTAAGCAAAGACAATGAGTCATGCCTACGAGATCATGAGTGAAGAGGAAGAGGTGTCACATCAGTTTATCAATGGGAGGGATTGACCTAGGGACAAGTCATTAAAGAGACAAAAAATAAATCAAATGCTAAAATGGTTCAGGGATCAAAAATCAATTTGAGGATCAAACTACAACTAAAACTCAAAAATTTAATCGTCTAAGGGGTCCTACTAATCATAAAATAATAAAGGGATGAAAATTTCAAAGAAAATTAAAATCTAAGGCTTAAAAAAGGGAATGAAAACAAACTAAAAGACCCAAGGTGATTTAGTGTGATAACATTGGCTCCACAGGGGCTGGCATGCCCCCTGCGGGATGCCAAGAATGAGTTGTTAAGAACCAAACATCAATATAGCATGGAAAAACCTCAGGAAAAGTACTCAACGCATTGAAACAGAGATAATTTCAGATAATAAGCCTCTTCGAGGGGGCAACCTCCTTTTACCCCACTTAAATGTTCAAGTACAAGATGATTCAAAATGAAAATGTCTCCTTGGTATATATAGGAGACTAGGAGGTATAATTACAACTAATGGCCTAAAGCCGACATAAATAAAATAACATTACTAATATAATATGCCCCAATTAAGGGGTAATGAGCCAACATTAGGGCTTAGCATGCCCCTCCCCTTGAGACAAGTGTTGTCCGCAACGCTTGAGTAACTCTGGATGCTTCTGTATAAAAGACTCATCTTCCCAAGTGGAATCTTCAGTCGGTAGTGTCCTCCATTTAATGAGATACTCTGAAATGGATCTATTCCTTAGCTGGTGAATTCTTGTGTCAGTGATGGCTTCAGGATCCAATATGATTTTTCCTTCCTCATCAAGTTCTGGCAATATAGCTCGAACTGGGATCTTGTCACCTATAACCTTCTTTAAGCATGAAACATGGAAAACTGGGTGTACTCGTGAAGATGCAGGAAACTCCAATTTGTATGCCATAGTACCAATCTTTT
>ML789120.1:129672-199819 GCA_009831015.1 Picea engelmannii | reverse complement strand
TCTGGAGGCTTATTTGGTGTAGAAGGTCCCTTTTTGGGTGGCATGTTGGCCAAATATCACTTTTGAGTCTTGATTTTGAGGTGGTTCTGCTAGACAATATTTATTCTATTCTATCTCCCAATTTTCGGCCCTTCTGGGTATGACACTTTATTTTAGGTAGTTCTTTGATATTTTTTCTCTGCAATGCCACAGGTCTGATCAAAATTGTATGTGCCAAGTAGAATTTGCGGTAACTTCCTCACAACTTGTCGATTTTTGTCCTTTCCAGGAGATCTCACTTGTATAGAATGCCCCGCCCAAAATAATTAATATCAAATTCTGAAACTCGCATCCAAAATGATACAGACTGTCCACGATCCAATGCAACCATTCCCACTCAATTTGGATACTCTAGCAAGAAGTTATGCTTGTTTTACCTGGAACACCTTCTTGAGACTAGTCAATAGGACTAGTCAGATACCCTATCTTACACAAAGTGTATCTACAAATTTAAGATGACCCAGAAGCTGAACTTTTTACCACCGATACCTTACTAATTTCTGTAAATGGCCTCTAGAGTTCAGGGTCTGAAATGTTACAATTTTTTTTTTATAGTGAAACTTCCAAAATGACTCATTTCAGGATGATTCCAGAACCCTATCTTGTACAGGCTGTATCTCCGAAATTATAAGGCCTTAGGAGATGAATTTTGAACCCAACGTACCTTGATCCATCTACTAAATACTCTCCAAGAGGTTCCTTCTGAAACATTGTAGAAAAAAAATTTATAGCGAAAATTCCATGGTGTCTCAGATGTAGCAGCGAAACCCCAATACCTTGAGCTCTGATACCATATGTTAAGAACCAAACATCAATATAGCATGGAAAAACCTCAGGAAAAGTACTCAATGCCTTGAAACAAAGATAATTTCAAATAATAAGCCTCTTCAAGGGGGCAACCTCCTTTTACCCCACTTAAATGTTCAAGTACAAAATGATTCAAAATGAAAATGTCTCCTTGGTATATATAGGAGACTAGAAGGTATAATTACAACTAATGGCCTAAAACCGACATAAATAAAATAACATTACTAATATAATATTCCCCAATTAAGGGGTAATGAGCCAACATTAGGGCTTAACATGAGTAGATACAATGCCTTATCCTAGGGCTATGGGGTCAGTTATTGAAACAAAAATAAAAAGAGAATGATATTTAAAATGATATGAAGAACCATTCAAGGCTCAAGCAAAGTACTTTTTTAGGAAATGCCCATTAACAGGGCCACCAAAAAATTCTTCATTCTCCATATTCTGTAACTTGAAAGTGTTATTAGAGAATACCTTAGAGATTTTGAAAGTGTCGATCCATAAAGCTTCAAATTTACCATGCTTGCCTTTATCCTGCTTTGGTGCATCCCAATTGAGCACCAGATCACCCAATTTAAAATCCTCTTTATTCACCTTTTTGTCAAAAGCTTGCTTTATCTTTGGTTGATGGTCAGATGCTTTGTCTACAAGCTGCTCCCAGGTCTGTTGCACTTCAACTAGCTGTTGAATCCTTCTGATCATGTGATCAGGTTCCCCTTGATAATCTTGGAATAATTTTTCCACAGGTAAGGCAAGATGAGAAGGAAAAAATGCCTCAACTCCATATACAAGTTGGAAAGGGGAAATTCCCAATGACCTTTTCACTGTCACTCTGTCAGCCCATAGAGAAAATTTGAGTTTCAAATCCCTTGCCTTTTTGTTATCCTATAACATATTTTTAATGATCTTTATAATGCTTTTGTTCGAGGATTCTGCAATCATGTTTCCCTGAGGATAGTAAGGGGTGGAATAAATCAAAGTGATCCCAAACTATTCACAGAACTAAATCAAAATTTCAGCCTTGAATGATGTAGCATTATCAGTGACGATTCTGTCAGGACACCCAAACCTTGCTATGATGTCTTCCAGGCAACCAACGATCACTTTGTGTGAAGAATTCCTTGCGGGAATAGCTTCAATCCATTTAGTAAAGTAATTTGTAGAAGTCGATATCCATCTATGTTGACCACTAGAAGCGGGATGGATTTCCCCGATAAAATCTAGACCCCACTGTTCGAAGGGTCCTGAGGCTGCCACAGGTTTTAATGTCAAAGACTTAAGCTGTTTCTTTCCAAAGAACTTCTGACACTTAGCACAGGCTCTGATCTTAGCACAAACATCAGTGAACAAACTAATCCAGAAGTACCCAGCCCTAAGGATCTTGTATGCTGTGGTTCTCCAATAATGATTCCCCCCACATAAATTGTCATGAAAATCAGACATAATCCTTTGGGCTTCTTGGGGGTCTAGGAATCTCAAAAGCACTCCTAATGGATCATTCCAATACAAAATTTGATCAACAAGGCAGTACTTTATTGATTTTAGTTTTAAGGCCCTCACCTTGTTCTTTTCCATACCACTTGGAGGCTGTAAATTTTGTAGAAAAAATATAATGTCCTTGTACCAGATGCAATTTTCCAATGTAGAAATGACTTGAGGACCTTTATCAGTTATCTCAGCCTACTGATTTTCTGAACACGAGTGAATGAAATTCACCCCCAATGCTGAGAAATTTGATTTAGCTAAGAGCTTGGCTAAACCCTGGCCTTTAACCAATTTTGTTGGCCTAATCTCCAAATCAAATTCGAGTAATTTAGCAATCCACTTGCTCCTTTTTCCATCTATATCAAGTTGAATACGAATTTCTTTTATAGTAGCTGATGGGACATAAGAAATAACTCTTGAATGTAGGACATAAACTTGGAAGGACTTAAGAGATTTAACCAATGCACAAGCTTTCTTGTCCATAATGTCATATTTTAGTTCAACATCTCTCAATGCCTTGCTTAAAAAGGCAATAGGCTGCTCTAATCCTTCAACATTCTTCTGCAATAGGACTACTACTACTATATCAAAAGAGGAAAAAGAAAAAATAAGAAATTCCTTGGAGTAGTCAGGGATGACAAGAAATAGGGATTCAATCAAGACTTTCTTTATTTGATCAAAATAATCACGAGCCCCAACAGTCCATTTGATTTCATTATCCTTCCTCATCATGGTTGTGATATACTTAACTAACTCAGCAAAATTTGACACAAATATTCTCAAAAAATTGTTTTTTCCCAGAAAACATTGTACCTCTTTTTTAGATCTAGGAAGTGACAAAGTTTGTATAGCCTCAACCCTATTGGAATCAATCCTTACCCCTTCAGCTGACATTATATGCCCCAATAATTTTCCTTCTTTCATGGAAAACAATGATCTTTTCAGATTCAAAGAGAGGCCAAATTTTCTGCATTTCAAGAAAACCTTTCTTAAATGATCACAGTGTTCTTTATCAGACTGAGAATACACTATTATGTCGTCCAAATAGATAACAACAAACTTATCCTTTTCTCCAATAAATGCTATGTCCATAGCTCGCTTAAAAGTTTCCCCTACGTTCATCAAACCAAAGGGCATCTTGGCGTACATAAATGTACCCCAAGGAGTGGTAAAGGTCGTCTTCTCCCTGTCTTCTAGAAAAATAGAGACCTTTTGTATCCGAAAAATACATCAACCATAGACATCCTATTTTCTCCTGTCACCTTCTGTAATATGTGCTCCATCTTGGGTAAAGGGTAATTATCCTTCTTTGAGCTTCTGTTCAGATTTCAGAAATCAACACAAAGTCTGATTTCTCCATTCTTTTTTCTCACTGGGACCAAATTGGCTACCCATTCAGAATACCTCAAAGGAATGAAATTTTTTTCATCTAAAAGCTTCTTAACTTCTTTCTCCATGAAAGGTAGCAACATAGGATTGATTTTTCTCAACTTTTGCCTGAAGGGTTTGGTGTTTTCTTTTAATGGGATCTTGTGCTCTATTATGTTTATGTCATAAGTTCTGAGATCTTCATAAGTGAAAGAGAATACATCATCAAATTCTTTCAATAAATTAGTATATTCTTTCCTCTACTCTTCTAATAGGCTTCTTGACAGTTTGACATATTTTGGATCCTTTTCATTTCCCACATTGCACTCAGTTATATCTGCATCATCAGTGGATACCTTCCCTTTCAATGGCACATCATTCCCATCAAACAATCTTTCTAAAGGAACCAATCCCTTTGGTATATGATTACCAAGCAGCTGCACAATATGATGATTAGCAATTTTATTGAGGAAAACATCAACATGAGGAGTGACTTATGAATCATGATCCTGATCAATGTGTAATGCAGAAAATTCATCGACAGTCTCAAGAAAACTTTCAAGTTCTAAATCATCTTCGAACAACTTCCAATATTTTACATTGTCTGATACAGAAGGCCTGTATTTGACTTCTATATCATACTTTATTTTTGGTGGTATAGGAATTATGAAGTTGCTTGCTGATACAGCCAAAGAATTAGCCATGGTATTCTCTTCTCTAGGAATGAATAATATATTAAAAGCAGAGAAAAATCTGTCCACCAAATCCCACACTTCATTTCTATAAGATCTAAGCCTAGGATGCTTTGTTTGATAAAGATTTTTAATCTGATGGACTATCAATTCAACATCCCCAAATATTGATAGCTCTTTTATACCCATGTCTTTAGCTTCCCTCAAACCCAAGACAAGAGCCTCATACTCTTCCACATTATTAGTAGTCTCAAATTCTAGTTTATATGACAAAGATATAGTTTCTTGAGTTGGTGAGACAAAGATCACCCTAGCACCAACACCTTCCTTGGAAGTGGCTCCATCAAAGAAAATATTCTAGACAGAAGTGGTTAGAAGAGGCTCTTCAGAAAAGTTGATGGACTTTTTTTCTGATTTCTAAAGGGGCTTCAGGAGCATCAGTGAGCTGCAAAATACTAGATCCCAGATCTGTATCAAAAGAAAAAATAGGGTGATTGGTGGGATTTGCTTCATCACTAATTATGTAAGCCAATTGAGCTTCCCTGTAAAGTCTTCTACGATCTCCCCCAAAAACAGGAATAGTAGCATAAGTGAGATCCATCTGCAAGGTTCCCCCAAGTATTTTTATCTATGATCTTGACAAGAGCATGCCAAACTTGGGGGGAACATCAACAACTATGATATCCATAAGTATACTCTTCATGGGCAGCTGAAATAAGGTCACCACCATATCCTTAATGACTCCAAGACACTTGACTTTTCTGGAGTCAAAAGAATATAATTCATGATAGGTCTTTGTGACTTCTAACCCAAGTTCATCCATAATAAATTTTGGCATAATATTGTGGGATTCCCTTGAATCCATGAGACAATTGTGTAGCACCTTATCATGTATATTCAGTGAGGTGTATAAAGGTGGGGATGAGTCATCTCCGTCTTCTATCAAAGGACCTAAAATCACTGTTGGTTTTTCATGTTGCAGATTTATTGAATCAGTGGAATTTGAAGATGATTCAGGTTGTATCATTTTGGATAGGTATTTTTTAAATTCTTCATTTTTTATCAACTCCAAAAAAGGTACAGGGATCTTTATTTTCTGGATCTCATTTTCAAAATTGAAAGAAGAAGAAGGTTTTAGGATCTCTTTAGTTTCAGGAAAAGGATTTATGATCAGAACTTGTGGGTTTTGAGAGTCTTTTTCCTTGCTACTCACTGTCACAGCCTTGGCAGAATATTCTTTTTGAACAGGCTGATTAGGGGTGTTATCACTCTGTAAATTCCCAGAGGTTGTTTTTAGGTAGAAGAAATTTACTAGAGGTAACCTTATCCAACCACTTCGAAACTGGGAGCTAACCCTACCAGTTTCAGAGAGGGATCTCTCTATAAGATTTAACTTTGTTTTAATTCAGATATTAGGCTAGTTAAAATATGCAGGGCCGAGTGTTGTGTGCTTTTATAATATGGCTGAAATTTGTTATGCATCCATTGGGCTATGGGGTCTGTTTTATATAGGTCAATATCAAAGAACAGATATAAATATTCTTTTCACAGGGCAAGATAATGCAACTATTGGATTCTTTAGCAATAAAATGATGGTTAGCATAAAAAAGGTGAGGTGATTAATTATAACCAAGAAGCATTTAAGAATTTCTTGACTACAATATAAGAAGAAAACACTTAGATCTTTAAAATCTAGCAACAGAGTACATGAAGGTAAATTATGTAACTTTAACTCCTTTTAAATGATCAGACTAGAAAAACAAGATGATAACTAGAAGAGATACACATTCAATTGAGAATAGAAAACTTCACCAATAGATGACATGCAGGAATCGTGTGAAACGTCTCTTTATATTACTGAAAGATAATCTTGATAAAATTACAGTGCTTACAACTTTCTAGGGTGTAAAAATCAACCCCCAGTACTTCTAAGCTTGAAGTATTTATAATCAAAATTACAAACGTCCCTGTCATAAATGATCAGGACGTGGCAGACTCTAAATCTAACTAACTAGCTAACAAGATACAAAAATTTAGGAAATGTCGATGATGTGTCGAATTCTTCACTCTGAATTTGGGGAAGGTCGTTTGTGAGTCACCCACATGACTTTGACTTATCTGTTTGTTGACTCATATTACACACCTCATTTCCTACTCAATCAAATTGCACAGCTCTTCCCATATTAGATGTCTGGGAATGGTGACTTTGAGTAGTCTACGGTATATTTCATCCACTTCTGTGTACTTGGAAAAAGTCAGTTTTATGATGAAAATATACTTGATCTTGTGTTGTATGTCGATGTTTGGCTACAAAGTCTCCAAGAATGCTTTTCCTGTTATACTGCCTTGTATTCCCGATAACTTGGAACTATCCTTGGACGTTGTAGCCATCTTCTTCTTGTAGTCTAGAAGGGTCATCAGCTTGTCATTCAGAACCATTAAACCAGGAAGGCATTTTTTCTGCAGAGCCTCGATCTTGCTGAAAAACCTTTGAACTCCAATGTCCATGTTCTGGACTTTTTCCTCCAATTGCAACATCAGTCCTCTTTTGGTCAGAACCCTCTTGACGTCGAGGATGGTTTATGTCCTGTCTTCGATTTTCAATTCTTCTAGTTCTTCTTTGGTCTTTGAGTTCAGGAATCTAATTATTTCATTGGCTTCAATGGGCATTTCTCCTAACTCTCCTTTTATTTTTTCAACAACCTGCATGCTTCTTATCACTAGTTCATTTTGCTCAAACATGATTTGTACCATAAGCCAGATTTCATTTATGGATTTGGAGATATCCATCCAAATATTATCCTTTTCTTCGGTAAGTGTCTTGCCTGCCACTATTTTCTTTTGTAGCTGCTGCAATTCCTGTTTTAGCTTTTCTGATGTTTGTTTCTCCATGTTGTAGTTGGTTTGGTAAGAAGACTTGAGCTCCTAAAGGCTCTCAACTTCATTTTTCAGTCTATTGATTTGTGTTTCTTGTAAGTTTATCTCTTCCATGGACTTTGCCAGCACCATAGTTTTTTCCAGAGCTGTCAGTGGGGTGGCTGATGGGATTTTTGTTGTGGTGCTTGTTGCTACAGTTGTCATGCTAAATCCTGTGAGGGGAACTGTACTCAGTGGAATGACTTCCATAGGTGTTGTATGTTCCTTCTCTTTTACCAATCTTTCCAGCTCTGTTTCCATCTCTCGTAACTGTGCATTCTTCTCCATGATCAACTTGAGCATATCATCCTTTTCCCCTTCTGTCTCAATGATCTCCTTGGCTTGTGCATCTTCTGTGGGTGGAAATTTTAGTTGTTTTCTCAAAGATGCTATATCAGCGTTCTTTTTCTTTAGAAATTGATCTGCTCCTTTCACATTCGAGGGATCATACCCGATCTTGACCACCAATTCCTCTAAGGATTTTATCCTATTATCCTTTGCAAAAGAGGATATCTTTTCCAGTTTCAAATGGGTCTAAACATTGTTTAGAGCTACCTGTAATTTTGCAGCTGTAGAAGAAGCATGGGCCAAAGTGGAAAAAACCATTTCTCCAATCTGTATGTGAAGATCCATCTGATCAGATGGATGGACTTGTTTGTTATCGAATACAAGGGTTGAACTTTTGTAGTCAGTGATTTCTTTGGGTTAAGGCAACTGTGCCTGCAGAAATGCCAGATGCATTTTTCCTTTTTCTATGTCGAAATATGATAATAGTCAGTGTTGTGTTGTGGATGTTTTCTTCCAGAACTGAGCATAGGTGCTATTGGTCAGTGTCTGGTTTTTCTTCTTAATCAGATCATATTTTTCAAAAATGTCCAGCTTTGTGGATCCCTATGGAATTTGGGTGGCCATAGTTATATCAGTCTACTTCTTTGAAGAAGAAGTAGAAATTGTCTGATAGCTTATTGAAGGAATTGGTGTACCTTCTCCTTTAGACCCTTTGGCAGACTAAGTATCTTCTTCACTAGACTTGTGAATAGTATGAATGATCTTAGGCTTTTTACCGTGGAAATGAAAATCCTCCATTGATACTTCAGTGACCAAAAGAGAGGTATCTTTCCTTGGTATTTTTTCCTTTGGCACTAGTGGAGTGGTAGTATATGAAGTCAAGATTAAGGAAGACTATTGTTCAGTGTCTTACAAGGTGTTCTCTTCCCACTATGTCCAATTTACATACTTCTCAATTTCTAGTTTGAGTGTGTGAGCATACTGTGCACTTTTGTTTTTATCTCTCATTTCTGCGATGATTCCACTTAGATCATATTATCAAATGAAACTGGTGATGAATTTCATTTCCTTTAATATCTTTTCTACCTCTTCTCCAGTGGCTCGACTATTGCAGATAAAAATTCTTATCTACCCCTTAATCCTTAGCAATTGTTTTTTCTTCGAAGATGCAAAGTGAATATCATCTGAATTTATCATCTGGCGAATATATTCCAGTGAAAATATTTGCACGGGAAAATATTTGGGCAATTTATATGGAGCTAACTCACATCCATACACTCTGATCTCTATGTGATCTTGATAAAGGAACTAGTCTCCCGTCTTTGGGAGGTCCGAGAGGTATAAGATTCTTTGGATCTCTTCATTTATCCTTGGCTCTGGTCTCCCACTGAGCATGCTCACCACCGGATGATAAAACATTTCGATAAACTGTTTAAAACTGAACTCTGTGGAGTTTCTTCTAAGAAGTGTCCATAGGGTTATTACTTGCGGTTTTCTGTCCTGTTCCATTTTCTGCATAAGGAAGGAGAATTTATCTTCTTGATAAAACATGAACATGTATGCTAGTATCGAGGAATACCGGAACAAGTCCTCCGTGGAGAATTTAGAAATTTGATTCTGGATGTTCTCTGCCAGGAAAGTGTTGTAGTCAAACTGGATGGTGGCCTTTTCCTCAGCAGAGAAAATAGATAGGAACCCCAATATAGGTTCATCTACCCATTCGTCTAAAAAGTAGCCAAGTAGACAACAAAGTGATGAAATCACTTGGTTTCCCTTTTCTAAAAACAGGGAGGAATGATACGGGGGATTTTTCTTGGGGAGATGAGCATCCCATGGGAGGAAAAGCTCAAAGATCTAGGCTCTTTGAGGAAAATACAGGTTCTAGTATAACTTTGTTAGGATTTCAAAGTTGAAAGGGGAGGCGGATTCAGATCTAGATATTTGCATCATCTGATCAATGGCCTCTGGTGTGATAAAGAAAAGAGTTTCTCTGGATGAAGAAACTATGGCTCTCTGGTCAAGGAGGTAATGAGCTTGACACTTGAGGGAGAATTCGGGGAAATGATGGACCTAGGGAAAGAGATACAGGGGAAAATTTGACTTCCAGAGCCCAAACTGATAGCTTTGATCTAGGAATGTGTCTTTAAACCACGACTGCAATTCTATGAAATCAAATTCGTACCTGGTCTCTAAGATCAGATAATCTTTGTCTGCTAATGGAATCCGATTGAGATCGATGGGAGGGGGGAGGAATGGATTCTCCTTGACCTATACTTTTTAGACTTTGGCGCCATCGCTTCCAATGGTACCTGCAACTAAAACAAAAATGTTAGCGGGTAATGGCTATGGCTGGGTAGATGGATGGATTGGTGAGGGGGGGAATTGTATAGTGCACAGAGAGAGTGAACAGTGTGCAAATGGAAGGACAAGGGATACTTTTGAGTGAACGGGTATCCATTGGGTGCGGGGGATAGGTTAGCAGGCTAACGGATATGTATCCTGTAATAAATTGCCAACGGATCCTTAGGAACGTGAGGAAGCAGGCGAAGGACGTATGATGTGTGTACCCGGGTGATGTGGAGGATTGATTAGGGGATAAGAGAGGGAGACATGACCTGTAACCAATGGATGAATAATACAGGAAGAGATGGATATTGAGATGTGACATCATGAGGTGGTGGTGATATTTCAGAAGGGAAGAGGTGTGATGCAATAGATTCGCGACATGTTTGGATGGGGCCCACTGGGAGCAGACGCCTCATTCTGAACCCACCCCCCATCTTTAAAGGAGGAAAGGTCGAGGGGGTCTGGAATCTCCTATAGACCATCCATATACGCGTCATTGAGATAACCGTAGATTTGTTCGCACTTGTTAATCACCATTCCGGACCCCCCCCCACCCCCATCGTTAAAGGTAGAATAGTCGAAGGGGTCTGAAATCTTATCTTAGTCGTAGATCTGTGACCCAACGACTCAGTCGTAGATCTTCTTGCAATATTTAATCTCTGGGTGCAATTTAATATGTGCATCATAACTTAGGTTTAGTGCTTTTTGTGAGTTTTGTGCGTTGCTTCCCTTGCTTTTGTCAACATGGGGTTAGGAAAGCACCTAAAACATCTGAATCATACATTTTCTTCGAACACCACACAAAATTTATTGAAATAAAAGGTGGCTAGTCTGTGTCCTATCCTACCTACCTACACTTTTAGCCCAGATTAAACTATTGGACTAAGAGATTACTCTACCCTAGGGTTATTTGACCAAGATTAGACAGTTTGATCAAATGTATTCACTAATTAACCTATATACTTGGCTAAGATTAAACAGTTTAGCCAAGCTTATTCACTAATCCTATCAACATCAATTCAAAAGGACCTGACCATGTTTAAATAGTATGGATCAAGTCATTGTTATTGCATGGGGATTTGTTCCATTTTTCTTCTATGCCCTCTTTATTCTTTTTCTTTCTTTTATTTTCTTTCTTTTCTATTATTTTATTTTCTTTACTTTTTTCTTTCTTTCTTTTGAAAATAATTTGGATGAATGAAATATTATTTGTAAGATAACATATATCAATAGTGAAAATTTTCCAGTCACCAGATGATCCTATAAATTATAGGGTTATAATAGCGGCTCCACATGGGGATGGTACTCTCCTTGTGAAGTGCCAAGAACCTACTTTCTGATGTTTGCAAAGGTTTTCCTCCATTTACTTTATTGTTTCTATCTGTTTTTGTTTTTATTTTGGAAACTTGGTGGCATTGATCAGTGGCTTAGGGCCTTCATTGTGGGCTTCAACCATTTGATCTGTGTCACCCACACGAAACCTTGAATGAAAAATAAATGGTATGTACAATGAAAAATGGATTCATGAGATCTCTATTGGGGAGGCAAGTAATTCTTCAGCATCTTGTCGTTAACTAGTCCACCTGGCAGGTCTGTCCCATCACTGTTTTTGAGCAAAAATACATTATTTCCTCTGAATGTCTGAATGGTGTAAAGTCCTTTCCATAAACTATCAAATTTTTTGTGCTTCGCCTTATCCTCATTTATGGAATCCCATTTGAGAACCAAGTCACATAACTCAAAATCATCTTCATTAGTCCTCTTGTCATAAATCTTTTTTATACCTTCTTGAATGACCTAAGTCTTGTTATAGACTTCCTCTCTGGATTGCATTAGGTGGATCATTTATCCTTTGTTGGACATCATTTGGTTCTACTTGTGCTTCCTGCAATAGTTTCATGACCGGGACTCCTAATGAAAGGGGAAAAACTGCTTCAGTGCCATACACCAACTGGTATGGAGACATACCAATTTCTCTTTTGGTGCTTATTCTGTCAGCCCAGAGTGCAAAAACCAACTTATTATGCCATGATTTCTTATTTTCTTGCAGTGTTTTTCTGAGAATGTTCACCAGACTTTTTTTAGAAGACTCAGCTAGCCCATTTCCTTGTGAATAATAAGCCGTTGATTGTTCCAAAATAATGTGATATTGACTACAAAAATCTATGAGCCTTTTGGATCTAAAAGTTGCTGCATTGTCAGCTATAATTTTTCTGGGGCATCCAAAATGAGACAAAATGTTATTTTCTAAAAACTTGATGATAACAGAGTTAGTAGCTTGCCTGCATGGCACAACCTCGACCCACTTGGTGAAGTAGTCTATGGCCACGAGGATCCACTTGTGTTGGCTTGAGGAGGATGGATTTATTTCACCAATGAAGTCTAGACCCCATTGTTGGAAAGGAGATTCAACTGAGATGGGTTTCATAGGAACTGGCAGAAGCTTCCTTTTACGTTCAAAAATACGACACTTATGGCAAGAAGTAACCTTCTGGAGGACATCAATGAACAGAGTAGGCCAGTAAAAACTAGCTCTTAGAATCTTGTTAGCTGTGGTATTCCAGCTCAGGTGCCCACCACAGTCTCCTGCATGAAAATCTTGAAGAACTTTGTCAACTTCGTCTTTTAATAAGAAATTAAGCAAGATACCACCAGGATCCTTCCAATAGAGATTTCTTTCTAGAATACAAAATTTCAATTCAATGCTTTCAACTTAATAAATCTGACTTTGGTCTTAGTCAAACCAAGAGGAGCTTGTAAATTTTGGAGTACAAAAATGAGGTCTGCATACCAAGGGGAGTTTAAGAATTCCTCTTTTATGTTTTGAGTCGCCTACTCTTCCGATCTGTTAACTACAACCAAAAAATTAATATCTAAAGCATGAAAATTAGACTCAGCCATTAGTTTGGCTATACCCTGTCCTTTGATCAATTTAGTAGGTTTTATTTCAATGTCATATTCCAGAATAACTGCAATCCACTTTCCTCTTCTACCATCTGGATTATCCTGGGTCAGGATATCCTTAACAACTATGTTTGGAACGTATGCAATTGTGTGAGAATGGAGAATATAGACTCTGAAGTCCTTTATGGATTTCACTAGAGCGAAAGCCTGTTTCTCCATTATGTTATAGTTCAAAGAAGCATCTCTCAAAGATTTGTTGAAAAACGCTATGGATTGTTCGTACCCTTCACTATTTTTCTGCAACAACACAACTGCTATGGTGTGTTTAGATGCAAAGGAGAAAAGATAAAAGTCTTTGGAGTAATCTGGGTTGATCAGAACTAGGGTTTGGGTGAGCACATGTTTCACCTACTCAAATGATTGTTTGGAATCAACGTTCCATTTGATTTTTGTGTATTTTTTCAACATATTAGTGATCTTCCTGAGAAGTTCAGCCAAGTTTTGTATGAATCTTCTAAGGAAAATTATTTTTCCAATGAAAGATTGCAGTTCTTTGATATTCCTAGGGTGTTCCACCTTCTGGATGGATTCTATCCTGCTGGGATCTATTTTAATTCTGTCTTTTGAGATTATGTGTCCCAGTAGTTTACCTTCCTCTAACCCGAAAAGGATTTTCTTAGGATTCAATGAAATCCCAAATTTCCTGCACTTCTCAAACACACGTCTGAGGTGGAGCAAGTGTTCCTCATCAGATTTGGAGTAGACAGACACATCATCCAGATAAATGACTATAAATATTCTAGTCTCATCCACAAAAGCAATGTCCATTTCCCCTTGAAATGTAGCCCCAACGTTCATCAGACCACAAGGCATCTTCACGTACATGAAGGTTCCCTAGGGTGTGGTAAAAGCTTTCTTTCACTTGATCTTCTGGATGGACAGGAACTTGGTTGTAACCCGAGAAACCATATAGTAAGGAGATCCTACTGGACCCAACCACCTTTTGTAAAATATGGTCCATTTTGGGCAAAGGGTAATTGTCTTTGAGGGAGACTTTGTTCAGATTTCTGAAATCTATGCAAAGTCTGATCTCACCAGTTTTCTTCCTCGTAGGAACTAATTTAGAAACCCATTTGAAAAATCTCAAGGGGACTATTATCTTTGCATCATACATCTTTTTTATTTCTTTCTCTATCAGGGGAAGCAACTTGGGATTAATTCTCCTAAGTTTTTGTCTGAATGGTTTATGTTCTTCTTTTATGGGAATGTGATGTTGTATGATACTCATGTCATAAGATTTTAAGTCCTTGTAACCTCGGGAAAAAACATCTACGTATTCCTTAAAAAGTTCAATGTATTTGCATTTTTGCTCAGGGGGTAGAGATTTAGAAAATTTTATCATCTTGGGTTTTTATTTTGTTCCTATGTTGCATTCTTCGACCTCCTTACCACTAGCTTCAATTTTTGGTTTTTTGGCTACATCATTAAAATAGAATAAGTCTTCTAGCGGAACTAGACCTCTAGATAACACATTACTTTTCAACTATAGAATACCAGAATCTATCTCATTTTCAGTCAATTCATCTACATCTACTTTACTTTCATTGAGATTTTTGGAATCTACGTTATTTACACTAACACTTTCAAAAACAGATTTATTTACAATCCCATCATCATTTTCTAAATCTGTGTTTGTACATTTGAAATCGTTCTTACACTGTAGGAAGTCTTCAATTTGATCATCATTTCCAAATACCTGCCAGTATTTGATGTTGTCAGGAACGGTTGGTCTTCACTTCACCTCCACTGTGTACTTGTGAGTAGGATGAAAAGGAATTTTATAGGTAGTTGTCGATGTGGCCAGCCCGTCTACCAGTATGTTTTGTCCTTTAGGCGTTACTTGCAAGTCGATTTCAGTAAAGCATTGAAGAGCATCCAAAACATCATTCATATAAGCCCTAAGTCTGGGGTGTTTAGCTGCATACTCACCTTTGATTTGCTTGATAATTAGTTCAGAATCATCTCTTACCATGATTTGTTTGGCGCCAACTTTCTTTAGTAGTTTCAGGTCGAGCATCAGAGCCTCATACTCAACTACATTGTTAGTGCATTGAAAATTTAGCTTGTAAGAATGATTCTCGGAATATCTTGACTTGTGGCTATGCAACCAAACTCCAGCTCCAACTCCTTCTTTACTCACAACACCATCGAAGTCCATGCTCCAGAAATCTGCTGGCAATTCCTCACTCTCTTCAATCATGGGGTTTCTTACTTTGACAGTTGTTTTATCATCCTTTGAATCAGATGTATCATCTTCCAGTTGTGTGTTTTGTTCTTCAAAGTCACCATTGTTGTATAGAATGAAAGAGTCCATATCAGAGTGTGCGGAGTATAGTGGGTAATTGTGTGGCTTTTCCTAGATGCTGACCATATACTTCATATGTGTTTCCCTATACAGTCTTCTCTGTTGTCCGAAAACCAGAATGGTGGCGTAATACATATCTAGCTGCAGGGTTCCTCTCAATTTAGCTCCCCAAGACCTTGACAGCAACATACCATACTTGGGGAGAATATCTGCAACAACGATATCCATCACCATACGTTTCGCTGGGATTTGAGCCAAGGTGATGCATAGGTCTTTAATCAGGCCTATACATTTGACTTTGTTGGATTTGAAAGAATACAAATATTTGTAGGGTCTGGTGACCTCGAGTCCCAACTTTTCCATCACGGCTTTGGGCATTAGGTTGTGAGAGGCACCCGAATCTAGCATAGTGTTGTGTAATATCAAATCGTGGATGTTTAAGCTGATGTAAAAGGGGGCCACGACACCATTATCTATTTGACCTTCAACTTCAAGACCAAACAGGAGCTCAAGTTGATCATTGGCAAGGTTTACTGTGTTAGAGTGATGTGCAGATCCAACATTCAAATATTTAGTAACTATCTCAGGTTCAATTCTTAAATCTTTAATCACCTTAGACCTGTAAGCATTCTAGTTCATCAACTTGGAGAGGGGAATGGGAATCTTCAATTTAGCTAGTTCCCCTTCAAGGCTGAAAGGAGCGGCAGCTTTGCTTAAGTTTTGCACTTCTATTTTATTAGTAGGGGCTCTGTGGCTAGGTGCACTTGTTTGAATGGTGGATGAAACTTCAGTCTGACTTTCTCTTTTAAGAATTTATGGAGTTTTTTGCGTAGGAGATTCAACATTATTTCACCTAGGGAATTTCTTGGGAGGGTTTTCTGAGGCTTTCTTGGTTTCAATAGCCTTCTTCAGAGAGTTCTAATTTTCCTTCTTGCTCCTCAGGTTATACTTCCTGTGAACCTCCATTATAGCATTCTCAAAGGCTTGTTGTTATGTTTTCTCAGCTTCTTCATTTACCTCTGTTTGTGAAAGGAGAAACATCTCATGCTCTTCCTAGGTGAGGAAAATGGATTCATGATCATGATCATGGTCACCCATTAAGTTTATATGAGAGTCATCAAAATCCTCGATTACTTCCTCCCCATCATCAGAGTAATTCTTCTAGAGAAGTGGTCTAATCTGTTGATCCGGACCCCTTTGTTTTCTTTGATCTCTAGGATCTCTCTGCCTGATCTGAGGTGGATTTCTTCTGAAGTTTGGGTTTCTAATTTGAGGGGCAACTTGGTTCTCCCTGGGCAGGTTTCTGTCAGTTATAGTGAGTCTCTCCATCATTTCCTCCATATATCTAGAAAGAGAATCTAATTTGGCATCTGATGAGGAAGTAGAAGGTTCTTCTTTGATGGCGACCCTCTTTTCTATTCTCTGCTTGGCCCTTCTGGCCAAAATATTTTCTTCCACACTGACGGGAATTCTCTGCATATCTTCTAGAGTTTCTGTGTTTCTTTACCTTAACTGATATGACATGTCTGTATCAAATCCATCAGGGAATTTTATTAATTCCAAACCTTGTGGTGGTTTTATATCAACAGGGATTGCATTGTATAGATTGTTGAAACAAGTGCAGTAATCCTGCACTATCTCTCCTTGGTTCCATCTGATGTTCTCATACTCTGACAGGATCTGGAGAGGATTTTTCTTTACCTCCCACCTGTTAAGGAAAGTTCAATGAAAAACAACAATGTCAGTTATGGTAGCATCACATAAGGTTTTGAACCACTTTTTGACTTCTTCAGTCAAACTCTGTGCAAATAATCTCATCTGCACATCAGCTTCATCTATTTCCTACAAATAAAAATAATTGTTCATTTTTTCAACATGTTGTTGTGCATTAAGGGGAACAGTACTATCAAACTGAGGGATTCTGGTTTGATAATCTTGAGGCATGTCATGTAAAGGATAAACCAACACCAATGGAGAATATGTTGCTGCCATTATTGGTGGAGGAGGCTGAACAACAACCTGTGTGATAGGAGAGGTAGTGAATGAAGCTGTAGAAGATGAAGGGCTGGGAGGATTGGAGTGACTTGGTTTAGGTTTAACAGAAACTACAGCAATAGTTAAAACAGGAAGTTTGACAGACTGTTGAAGATGGAGTTTTTCTAAGGCTTGAACAAGATTCGCAACTAGGTCTTCGAGCTTATCAGACTCAGGGCAAAAGCATTGATCAGCTTCAACTCTGGGAGAGAGTATTTCATGGGTCCTGGGTTGAAAGACGGTTTCATCTAAGACTGTTTCACTGACAAGACTGTCATATTTTGTCCTGAAAAGGCTTTGTTGAAAATATACATCAAACTCAGGATATTGAAGAGAAACTAACTTCTCTGGGAGAGAAGGGGACCTTAGAAGTGGGTTGTAACTCCTAGAAACCTTTACAGTGTTTTTCTTCTTGAGTAATCTTTCGGGATTGTCTGTTGCTATTGCAGGTTCTGGGTCAGGATGAGATCTAGTAAAAACTCTTTTAGAAGCTAGAACTTTTGATTTTATTTTTATTTTTGGAGATTTTCAACTACTATATACAAACTTTAACAACCTATAAACATTATCTCTATATAAATTTAGGATTTGTGATTATTTCAAAAATAAAGTTTTCTTTGTCTAGGGGAAATAAATCAAGGGGTGAAAGTTTGTTCAGTTCTTCCCCAGTATGGTCGCCATTTATGTTATCACTCTGTAAATTCCCAGAGGTTATTGTTAGGTAGAATAAATTTACTAGAGGTAACCTTATCCAACCACTTCGAAACTGGGAGCTAGCCCTACCAGTTTCAAAGAGGGATATCTTTGTAAGATTTAACTTTGTTTTAATTTAGATATTAGGCTAGTTAAAATATGCAGGGCTGAGTGTTGTGTGCTTTTATAAGATGGATGAAAGTTTTTACGCATCCATTGGGCTATGGGGTCTGTTTTATATAGGTCAAGATCAAAGAACACATATAAAGATTCTTTTCACAGGGAAAGATAATGCAACTATTGGATTCTTTAGCAATAAAAATGATGGTTAACAGAAAAATGGCGAGGTGATTAATTATAACCAAGAAGCATTTAAGAATTTATTGACTACAATATAAGAAGAAAGCACTTAGATCTTTAAAATCTAGCAATAGAGTACACAAAGGTAAATTATGTAACTTTAACTCCTTTTAAATGATCAGACTAGAAAAACAAGATGATAACTAGAAGAGATACACATTCAACTGAGAATAGAAAACTTCACCAATAGATGACACGTAGGAATTGTGTGAAATGTCTCTTTATATTACTGAAAGATCTTCTTGATAAAAATTACAGTGCTTACAGCTTGCTAGGGCATAAACATCAACCCCCAATACTTCTAAGTTTGAAGTATTTATAATCAAAATTACAAACGACCCTGTCATAAATGATCAGGACATGGCAGACTCTAAATCTAACTAACTAGCTAACAAGATACAAAAATTTAGGAACTCTCGATGATGTGTCGAATTCTTCACGCTGAATCTGGGGAAGGCCATTGGTGAGTCACCCACATGACTTTGACTAATCTGTTTGATGACTCAGCTTGCACACCTCATTTCCTACTTGATCAAATTGCACAGCTCTTCCCATCTTAGTTGATTGGGAATGGTGACTTTGAGTAGTCTATGGTATATTTCATCCACTTCTGTGTACTTGGAAAAAGTCAGTTTGATGATGAAAATATACTTGATCTCGTGTTGTATGCTGATGTCTGGCTACAAAGTCTCCAAGAACGCTTTACCCATTATACTTCCTTGTATTCCTAAGAACTTGGAACTATCCTTGGCCATTGTAGCCATCTTCTGCTTGTAGTCTGGAAGGGTCATCAGCTTGTCATTTAGAACCATTAAACCAGGAAGACCTTTTTTCTACAGAGCCTCAATCTTGTTGAAAAACCTTTGAACTCCAATGTCCATGTTCTGGAATTTTTCCTCCAACTACAACATCAGTCCTCTTTTGGTCAGAACTCTCTTGACTTCAAGGATGGTTTCTATCTTGTCTTCAATTTTCAATTCTTCTAGTTCTTCTCTGGTCTTTGAGTTCAGGAATCTAATTATTTCATTGGCTTTAATGGGCATTTATCCTAACTCTCCTTTTATTTTTTCAATAACCTTCCTACTTCATATCACTAGTTCATTTTGCTCAAACATGATCTGTACCATAGGCCATATTTCATTTATGGATTTGGAGATATCCATCCAAATATTCTCCTTTTCTTCGGCAAGTGTCTTTCCTGCCACTATTTTCTTTTGCAGCTGCTGCAATTCCTGTTTTAGCTTTTCTAATGTTTGTTTCTCCATGTTGTAGTTGTTCTGGTAAGAAGACTTGAGCTCCTGAAGGCTCTCAAATTCCTTTTTCAGTCTATTGATTTGTGTTTGTTGTAATTTCATCTCTTCCATGAACTTTTCCAGCTCCACAGTTTTTTCCAGAGCTATCAGTGGGGTGGCTGATGGGATTTCTATTGTGGTGCTTGTTACTATAGTTGCAGTGCTAACTCCTGTGCGGGAACTGCACTCAATGAAATGACTTCCATAGGTGTTGTATGTTCCTTCTCTTTTACCAATCTTTCCATCTCTATTTCCATCTCTTGTAACTATGCATTCTGCTCCATGATCAACTTGAGCATCTCATCCTTTTCCCCTTCTATCTCAGTGATCTCCTTGGCTTGCGCATCTTCTGTGGGTAGAAATTTTAGTTGTTTTCTCAGAGATTCTATATCAGCGCTCTTTTTATTTAGCAACTCCTCTCCTCCTTTCACATTCGAGGGATCATACCCGATCTTGACCACCAATTCCTCTAAGGATTTTATCCTATTATCCTTTGCAAAAGAGGATATATTTTCCAGTTTCAACTAGGTCTGAACATTGTTTAGAGATACATGTAATTTTGTAGTTGTGGAAGAAGCATGGGCCAAAGTGGAAAAAACCATTTTTCCAGTCTATCTATGCATATCCATCTGATCATCTAGATGGACTTGTTTGGTATTGAATACAAGGGTTGACCTTTTGTAGTCAGTGATTTCTTTGGGTTGAGGCACCTGTGCCTGCAGAAATGCCATATGCATTCTTCCTTTTTCTGTGTCAAAAGTTGATAAGAGTCTATGTTGTGTTGTGGATGTTTTCTTCCAGAACTGAGCATAGGTTCTATTGGTCAGTGTCTGGTTTTTCTTCTTAATCAGATCATATTTTTCAAAAATATTCATCTTTGCGGATCCCTGTGGAATTTGGGTGGCCATAGTTATATCAGTCTGCTTCTTTGAAGAAGAAGTAGACATTGTATGCCAGCTGATTGAAGGAATTGGTGTACCTTCTCCCTTAGCCCCTTTGGTAGATTGACTAGTATCTTCCTCACCGGACCTGGGAATAGTATGAATGGTTTTAGGATTTTTACTGTGTAAATGAAAATCCTCCACTGATACTTTAATGATCGAAAGAGAGGTATCTTTCCTTGGTGTTTTTTCCTTTGACACTGGTGGAGTGGTAGTCTGTGAATTTAGGATTAAGGAAGATTGTTTTTCAGTGTCTTCCAAGGTGTTCTCTTCTCACTGTGTCTGATTTACATACTTCTCAATTTCTGGTTTGAGTGTGTGAGCATACTGTGCATGTTTGTTTTTATCTCTCATTTCTGTGATGATTCCACTTGGATCATATTGCCAAATGAAACTGGTGCTGAATTTCATTTCCTTTAATATCTTTTCTACCTCTTCTCCAGCGGCTCGACTATTGCAGATAAAAGGTCCTATCTACCCCTTAATCCTTAGTTGTTGTTTTTTCTTCAGAGATACAAAGTGAATATCATCTGAATTTATCGTCTAGCGAATATACTCCAATGAAAATATCCGCATGGGTAAATATTTGGGAAATTTGTATGGAGCTCACTCACATCCATACACTCTGATCTCTGTGTGATCTTGATAAAGGAACCAGACACCCGTCTTTGCGAGGTCCGAGAGGTCTAAGATTCTCTATATCTCTTCATTTATCCTTAGCTTTGGTCTCCCACTGAGCATGCTCACCAACGAATGATAAAAAATTTCGTTAAACTGTTTAAAACTGAACTCCATGGAGTTTATTCTAAGAAGTGAAGTCCATAGGGTTATTTCCTATGATTTTCCATTCTGGTCCATTTTCTGCATAAGGAAGGAGAATTCATCTGCTTGATAAAACATGAACATGTATGACAGTATCGAGGAATATCAGAACATGCCCTCTGTGGCGAATTTAGAAAGTTGATGGTGGATGTTCTCTGCTAGGAAAGTGTTGTAGTCAAAATGGATGGTGGCCTTTTCCTCAGTAGCAAAAATAGATAGGAAACCCAATATAGGTTCATCTACCCATTCATCTGAAAAGTAGCCAAGTAGACAACAAAGTGATGAAATCACTTGGTTTCCCTTTTCTGAGAACAGGGAGGAATGATACGGGGGATTTTTCTTGGGGAGTTGAGCATCCTGTGGGAGGAAAAGCTCAAAGATCTAGGCTCTTTGAGGAAAAGACAGGTTCTGGTATAACTCTGTTAGAATTTCAAGGTTGAAAGGGGAGGCGGATTCGACTCTAGATATCTGCATCATCTGATCAATGGCCTATGGTGTGATAAAGAAAAGAGTTTCTCTAGACGAAGAAACTATGGCTCTCTGGTCTGGGAGGTAATGAGATTGACACTTGAGGGAGAATTCAGGGAAATGATGGACCTGGGGAAAGAGATACAGGGGAAAATTTGACTCCCAGAGCCCAAACTCATCGCTTTGATCTAGAGAATATTACACCTCTACAATTCTGCGAAATTGAATTCACACCTGGTCTCTAAGATCAGATAATTGTTGTCTTCTAATGGAATCCGGTCGAGATCTACAAGAGGGGGAAAGAATGGATTCTCCTCGACCTCTACTTTTTTAGACTTTGGCGCCATCGCTTCCAATGGTACCTACAACTGAAACAAAAATGTTAGCGAGTAATGGCTATGGTTGGGTAGATGGATGGATCGGTGATGGGGGAAATTGTTTGGTGCATGGAGAGAGTGAACAGTGTGCAAATGGCGGGACAAGGGATACTTTTGAGTGAACAGGTATCCGTTGGGTGCGGGGGACAGGTCAGCAAGATAACGGATATGTAGCCTATAATAAATTGCCAACAGATCCTTAGGAACGTGAGGAGGCAGGTGAAGGACGTATGATGTGTGTACCTGGGTGATGTGGAGGATGATGATTGGGGGATAAGAGAGGGAGACATGACTTGTAACGGGTGGATAGATAAGACAGATGAATATGGATATTGAGATGTGACATCATGAGGTGGTGGCGGTATGTCAGAAGGGAAGAGGTGCGATGCAATATATTAGCGACACGTTGGGATGGGGCCTGCTGGGAATAAATGCCTCATTTCGGACCCCCCCCCACACCGCTAAAGGAAGAAAGGTCAAGGGGGTATGGAATCTCCTGTAGACTGTCCATCTATGCGTCGTCAGGATAACCATAGATTTGTGCACACTTGTTAATCACCATTCCGAAACCCCTCCCGCTGTTAAAGGTAGAATGGTCAGGGGGTCCGAAATCTCATCTTATCCATAGATATGTGTGCCAACGACTCAACCATAGATCTTTGTGAAATATTTAATCTCCGGGTGCGATTTAATATGTGCATCATAACTTAGGTTTAGTGCTTTTTATGAGTTTTGTGCGTTGCTTCTCTTGCTTTTGTCAACATGGGGTTAGGAAAGTACCTAAAAAATCAGAATCATACATTTTCTTCGAACACCATACAAACTTTATTGAAAGAAAAGGTGGATGGCCTGTGTCCTATCCTACCTACCTACACTTTTATCCTAGATTAAACTATTGGACTAAGAGATTACTCTACCGTAGGGTTATTTGACCAAGATTAGACAGTTTGATCAAATTTATTCACTAACTAACCTATCTACTTGGCTAAGATTAAACAGTTTAGACTAGCTTATTCACTAATCCTATCAACATCAAGTCAAAAGGACCTAGCCATGTTTAAATAGTATGGATCAAGTCATTGTTATTGCATGGGGCTTTGTTCATTTTTTCTTCTATGCCCTCTTTATTCTTTTTCTTTCTTTTCTATTCTTTTCTTTTCTTTTATTTTTTCTTTCTTTCTTTTGAAAATAATTTGCATGAATGAAATATTATTTGCAAGATAACATATATCAATAGTGAAAATTTTCCAGTCACCGGATGATCCTATAAATTATAGGGTTATAAAAAGGGGCACCAGTTTTTTCTTCATTCTTCTTAGATCTCAGATTATATCTACTAGCATTTTCCTTTTCTTTCTCTCCCTTGCTTAACTCATTAATTTGAATATCCATTAAAGATTTCTCATAAGGGGGATTGAGTCAAGTGTGGGGATGGGGATGTATCACCTCTACAGTGAATCTTGGGATCAACTTCTACCTCCTCTTCTTCTTCATCTACCACTAAATTATTTTGCAAAGGAGCTTGTACCCTCTGATCATCTCTCTCTCTATTTCTAGGATCTCTAGGAAAGATTTGGGGAGAATTATTTAGTATACTGTAGTTACCTCTATTATCATTGTTTTGAGAATTTCTATATGTATGTTTCCCTTTTGATTTTAATTTCTCAATTTCAATGGAAAGAGATTTTACTAATTTGGTCAGCTCATCTACTTGAGAATGGACAACAGAGGAATCAGAAGTTGAAGCTTCGGCTCTATTTTTTCTCCTATCCCTATCAGATTTCCCCATGAGCTTATCTGATGCCACTATGTTGGATTCTACCTCTAAGAAATCATCTTTCATATGAACCAAGGAAGGTGACCTTCTTTCTCTCAAAAGGAGGTAGAATTCAGAATCAAATGCACTGGCATAAGTGATTGTTTCTATGGTTTTAGTGGGTTTGATCTCATTAAGGAGCTTCTTGTATATTTTGTTAAATCTTTTAGAAAAGTCAGAGACAGACTCTCCTTCTTTCCTTTTCAAATATCCAAATTCGGTGATGTAGTACAAAAATTCCTTTTTGTCACCCCAATGCCTCAATACCAGTAATGGATCCAAGGGCCAGACCCATAAACCACTTCCTAGCCTCACCAAAAAGGCTTTGGACGAAAACCCTCTTCCAAACATCTTCATTTTCAATATTTTGGTTATCTGCATAGCTGTAGAAATCATCAAGATGTTTCTCAGTTGTTACATCTTCTTCTCCCGTGAACTTAGGCATGTATTTCAAATAATATCCAGGAGGGAGAGAATTCACTGGCTAAGGTAAGACTAGAGGATCATATCTTGCAGCCACTATGGCATCCATCCTATTTGCAGGGGGGTTAACAAATGCCATTTGATTTTGGATCCTAGGTGAACAAGGAGGAGAAGGAAACTTGGCTATGTGCAGATTAGGAGAAGAAAGAACGGATGAAGGGGGAGTTTCAGTCTTCACAACAATAGGCTGAGTCTTGGAAGAGGATGGTAAGGTCTGAGAGGGAGATGAAGTTCCTACTTCTTTGGTAGAAAAAGTTTTAACAGAAAGAGGTGTAGCAAAACCTAAAGTAGGGAAATCTTCAAAACTATAAAGACTGAAACATTTCTCAATATCAGGGGAAGAGAATATATCAATGTTTTATTTTTTCAATTCAGTTTCAAAGGAAGAGTATTCAATAGGAAAATCTTCAAAATCAAGTTTTTTAGATACTTCAATAGAAGATAAAAGAAGCTTACTTGATAAAACAACTGACCAGAAGCACTTGTAGCAGGAACAAAAAAACTTTTTTGAGAAGATTTTCCCTTCTTGATTATCTTCTCTAGGTCAGCCTCAGGTGGAACCAAAGGTAGCTATGAATTTGATCTCATATGTCTTCCTTTAGGTGCCAGAGCTGAAATAATGGAGTCGCCAGGTGCAGGCTACAATCATCAAAATACTAAGTTCTAATGCTCCTTTAGAAATAGAATATTGTGTCATTTTTAATCCTAGGGAAAAGTCTTCAAATCGTTCCCCAGCAACAGTGCCAAGAATGTTAGCACTAGGAGTCACCTTCATATTGGATGGAAGGAAAGCCCAATACCCATCAATTTATAAGTGAATGTAAGGGTGTTTAAAGGTTCAAATGGAAAAGGACTCAAATGATAATGTTCTAACTTAGATAACAGGGCTAGCATGCAACATCAATTAAGGTCTTGGCTAACTTTAATCAGTAGTTTGGGAGTGAGTATGAATAGAGGCAAGACTTGAATAAGAGAAGTGTAGGGGCTACTGTAAACATCAAGTCCACAAAATCCTAAGGATGAAATTTTCTTAACACAAGATCTTCTTGAACTGAGAAACTAAGGAAGCTAAATAAACATCATGATAACATAATGATCAAACATCCATCATAACATCACCAAAATCATTCATGTGAATCATTCAAAGCATGAAAATTTAGCATTAGAAGCAAATAAGTTGAAAGAGAAGTTGATTTTTATTAGTCAAAAAGTCTTAAGTCCAGTACATCCCTAGATCACAGTCACTTCATCAAAATATTATAGTATAAGGGAGACTTGCTCAACCATCCGAACCTACTAAAGAAATTGATCTATCTATTTATAACAAAGGGAGGAAATAGTTGGAGGTATGAGTTGGCCCCCTTCCCTTGAAAAACTCCAAACATTTATTTGATCTAACATATTATCTAACCACCTATGCTATAAAATAGGAAAATGTTGGTGACTAATCCAACTGAATTTCAAACTAATTTGATTCCCTTATGCTGCGCAGCTCCTTGTTTTCCATGTGTCTTTCAAAGCATGTGGTTGTCTTCATGATGCCAGTTGTTGTTTCTCCATCCTTCTCCATCATCAATTAATAAAAAAGTTGTTAGCTTGGTGATCTTCCTAGATCCCTGGTGTTTGTTGGCAGCTTCCTTGGGTAGGAAATCTGGGTAGCGCACTACAAGGAGAAAAGGTAGTGCCACTATGCTACATATGTGTACAGAATCTACTCTCTGTGCAATATCAGGTAGTGCCCTTGTGTTTCACCTGTGTGCAAACCTTTACCCTCTATGAAATATTCGGTAGCGCCATTGTGTTGCACCTGTATGCCAACTTTGTTCTCTACCCAATATTAGGTAGCGCCACTTACACTGCGTCTATGTGTAGGTTTGGGGAGCATTGACAAAAATGTAGCACCTTCAACCTTGAACATGTGCCGAGAAATTTGTGGTCTTTCATGATGACAAAACCATTTTACTTAGGTGCCTTGACCATACAACAGGTAGTGCCTTTTACCACTGGGGGAAACTAGCACTTAGCAAAAACTCAAAACCCATATAGTTAAACACTTAGAAGCCTGTATAAATGGCATAGATAATATTTTCATATCAATTAACCCTCCCAAAAAGGAAGCATCCTCAAAAATGGGGTTTACCTTTCCAGCTATTTTTTCATTTTGACACTTAACCTCACACTCTTTATGGTAGAAAGAGAGTCTTCAATTGACATAGAAGACTTCTTATTCTTAGCATTGACATGCTTCCTCTGTGTAGTTGTGTTCTCCTTGGCTGCTGGTTTTTCATCCTCAATGGAAGCTTCGACCAACACCTATAAATTTCTTTGGGCTACCTCATCTTGAAAGTGATTCAACTCGGCCTTTAGCTTCCTATTCTGAGACTGAAAGCCTCTGTTTTTCCTATAAATATCCTTTAACTGTCTATGAAGGGGCTGGGTCTTTCTTGCTGCAAACCTTTCCAAGTCAAGGGTGTGACTATAGCCATCCATGAGCTCTTTCATCTGAGCCAAGTGGACCTTATCTTCTGCTTTAAGACAAGCTATTTCTTTTCTTTCATCTCTAAGCTGCTTGAAAAGTATTTTGTAGGTCTAACTGTTAGGATGAACAGTGGCATGCACTATCTCAATAAAATTCTTCTCAAACTCCTCTTCCTCCTGCATGGGAAGTGTCTTGTATACCTCATCAGGTTCCTTGATGGATTTACTTTTATTCTTCTTTCTCTGTACAGGGGTTTCATATTTTCTTTCAACAAGCTTCTCAATGCCTTTCTCAGAGGTTTCATCTTTCCTCTCCAAAGGTCTTTTAGTACCTTTACCCTTAACCTTTTGTACAGGGGTTTCTTATTTCCCTTTAGTAGGCTGAAAACTACCTTTACTCTTCTTCCTCTAAATAAGGGTTTATGATTTCTCCTCCACAGGCTTTTCAATGCTTTTTCCTTTCTTCTTTTGAATAGGGGTTTCTGGTAAAGACTGTTCTTTGAAAACCTCCTTAGGAACTGATGACCTACCAAAAGGTCTTTTACCATTGATTTCGACTAATGGAGGAGAAGATGGAAAGAGAAGATTCTTCCCTCTCTTGGATGTAGCTTTGGTATAAGAAGGCATCTATTCTAACCCTGGTGGAGGAGGTGGTGAAAAATATTTGTGTGGAGAAGGACAAAATTCCTCCTCGGTTTCTATGACCTGCTTGTTGATCTCTAAAACTTGAACAGAGGCTCTACCCTTTCTCTTCCTATTGGTCCTTGCTTTAGTAGCATTGGTGGATGACAAAGGACTTGAATTTTATGATTGAGGAGTTGGTGGTAAATCCAACTTAAAATGAGAGGTAACAACAAAATTCTCTCATGAAATCTCTTTCTTACCCAATTCCTCAAAGACTAGCATTCTGATTAATCCAGAGTGGAAAAGGCTAGAATCCACATATTTAGATTTGGCTTGTATCATGTCTGACATCTTACCTATACTCCTCAACAAGTAATAGGGAATATTCATCTCAACCTTACCAGTAAAATGTAGCAACATCCTAATATGGAACTAGTACAATGCGTTAAATCTCTCTTCACAAGTAAAATATCTTTGTATGATCTTCAATAATCTATCAAATTGTTCAATCAATTGAATCCTTGGCATACTTTTGGATAAATCATTGGCTTGATATTCAGGTTTAAAAAGATCTTTTGCATAGGCTGAACTCAAAGCCATGGATTTGAACCACTTTTCACCTGTAATGGGGATCCCTATTGCAGCTGAGATAGAGGCTTCAGTCACCTCAAACTCCAAATCCCCAACCTTGGTTTTCCTTCCATCAAACTATAATTCAAATTGTCTTGCTACCTCTGGATGGCCTCTTTGCATGTTCTGACAGAAAGAGAGGCACCCTACTCTTTGAAAGGCCTCTCTTGCCATGGGCTCTGTATCAAAAATATGCATGTCCACCGGTTCTGTCCTAACCACCTTACCACCTTTGTGTGTCTTCCTCGATTGAGGAGTCTCCATGGCTCAGAATGAGGGCTTTTGAAAGGCTTAAGGGATGGTAATGATCAGGAAGGCTTTGAATAGGGCTTCAAATATATAAGGCTAGCCCTTTTAAATAGATTGATGCTAGTAATTCAAGCTCGACTTTAGGAATTAAACCCTTAGGCTTGTACAGGTATTCTGGAGTGTAAATAGTGAGGGGGTAATCCAAAATTGTCCCTCTACAATTGAGTAAAAATGCCAAACTCCAAGGTGAAAGAAAGTAAGGAAAATAGAGAGGGTTTGAGCAGCGCCTCTGGGTAGCGCAATGCATACACAGAGAATAGGCTATTTATAGGCTTGCGATTTCAATGGTTAAAGAAAACAACAGTGATTAGACCATAGATACAGACAAAGAATTTTACAGGTCTGAAGAGGAGAAAAGACAAGGTTACCATGCAAATATGGGTCCCTTACTATTGTGCAAGCTTAGCAAACCGAAAACCCGAGCACAAATTTCTTGTGAAAATTAATATGCAGAGGAGGAAACATGGGATACCTATTGAGATATTCAACGCAATCTTAGGATGAAATTGAGAAAACTTAGGCCCTGGAATCTTTCTCATCATCGGATTTGGTTGACATGTAGTCGCTTGATCAGAACTTGTGAATTTTCACAACGCAACACTTTTGAGTTTTTCAAAATTAGAAACCATTACCAAGGCTCATAAATGAAATATCTTTGAAGGTGTCTATAATTGAATTATGGCACTAAAAATAAGGGACATGACATCAGTCATGGAAGTCATGACTTGAGGTGGAAGTATGATGAATGTGATAGGCGCTACAGAATTGCCTGATGAGTAGGCAATGCTTCCATTCCAAAACATGATTAGATAGGTAAGCAAGGACAATGAGGCATGCCTATGAGATCATGAGTGAAGAGGAAGACGTGTCACATTAGTTTAGCAATGGGAGGGATCGACCTAGGGACAAGTCATGAAAGAGACCAAAAATAAATCAAAAGATAAAATGGTTCAGGGATCAAAAATCAATTTGAGGATCAAAATAGAGCTAAAACTAAAAACTTTAATCATCTGAGGGGTCCTACTAATCATAAACTAATAAAGGGATGAAACTTTCAAAGAAAATTAAAATCTAAGGCTTAAAAAAGGGAATGAAAACAAACTAAAAGACCCTAGGCAATTTAGTGTGATAACACTTACATACATGTTTTGTTGCACAAAGCAACTCAGAACTACTTTCCTCTTTCACTTAGCCAATTACATCGCCCCTCTACTACTACATTACATTCTTATTTATACTTTTACATCGCCTACAAAAGACCTAATCATGGGTAAACCCATGGGCTGACATCTCATAACCCATTACAAAACCCTAAGAGCCCTATGTTGGGTCCACAAAGCCCACAAAACAAGTGAGATCCACGATCTCAACTCTGCCTGGGCACTCCATCCTCAATCACTGCGTCAAAGTCCAAAAGGTGGTCAAACCTAATCAATGTTTCCTCAAAACTTGGTTGAGGGCCAAAACCAGGTTTTCCTTGAATGACTTATATGTATTTTCCATGTGTCTCACTCACAACTGTGGATCCCACTGCCATGTTTCTACTTCAAAATTGTTGATTTCAACTCATCATGCATCTTTGCAAACTTCCACATGTCCTTTTCAGAGTCGTTTATCTATTTCACTCCACATATATCCCAGTCATTGATCGAAATGAATGAACAGATATGTTGGCATGTAAATCAAGACATGACAGAATATTCTTCGATGATTTTTATTAAAAGTGTGAATAAAAGGTTGAACTATTTCACTTCAACAGGAGCTTCTCCGAGAGAGAATATCCTTTGATACATTTAATTTGACCAATAATTTTTCACCATGTGTTCCTATCGTGGTCGTTGATGTATTCCACACTGATATGAAATGGATTCTTAGACAACTTCCAAATGGATCTGTCATGGTTCTGACATGATGTCATCATGGCTACTTACACTAATGTGGCACTCACGTCATGCTGATGTTATCACTTTATTAAGCTCTTCTTCATACACTTTGTTGACTTGGAACTTTGACATGTGGCCATCTATGGATAGAGAATCCAGGAATATTCCCTTTTCGATACCATAGGAGCTAATCCATCGACAATCATAAGATTGGGTAAGTTTCATAGCTTCGATAAGAGGAGGTATCAAAGAATATTCCATTTCAATACCATTATTTCAGAGCGCATATTACTCTGTCAATGTTATGGCTCTGAATGCTTAACTCCGAAAGTTAGAGTCCAAATGAAAGTTGATGCTAGTCGTCAATCTCGATAGAGATCTAATATCATCTGTCCATTACTATCATATGAACAAAGACTCTGGGAATTATATTTGATGGTCACGATCAAATGTAAATTTTGGTCCAACAATCACAGTTCTTTGAGTGTGTAACTCTGATAGACTACATCAACGGTCACAATCTCTTTTGATCTAATATCAAGCATACAATTTTTCTTGAGATATCTTTTGATTAAAGGTTAGATTTCATCTGTGGATTACTAGCGTCAGAGTGTATGGTTGATAGAAGCTTTGATAGAGAGGTTCTGAAACACATGACTTCTCTTGTTTTTTGGGTCCAATGGACGATCTATGATAATCATTGATCTGGTGAATATTTTTCGATATTTAATATGTGTCGTTGATTTGTTATTCAATAAAACATTTACTGTGATGTTTTATCAAACATTATGTTGTTCCATCAACCATTGTGTTGTTTTATCATTGGGTTGCTCTATCAATGCGTTGGTTTGCAAAAACTAAGTTGTTTTATCAACCATCGATTTGGGCCTTATTCCTCTTCTTCACTCTTGCAATCAACACCATCCTTGACATTCTTGACTTCAGTGACAATATACTCAACACATTATACTGATCAACTTTCAATTTCTTTCTTCGTTTACTCGTTCATATTGTTGAACTTCTCCACTGATATTCCCTCTAATATTTCTACATGCTCTTCAAATTGTTCCCTTGTCATGAGAATAGAGTTTGAAATTAATTTAGGATCGTGTACTTTACTAGTAGTTTCTGCAAGGTCTAACTAGACCAAATTCAGATAAGCTTCCCCCATTTTAACACTTATAATATCAGTATCATCTAATAGCTCATTTAAAGTTTTAATTCTCTTTATCCAACATGATTTCAATTTTTTTACACATGTCAAGGATGGAAAGTCTTCTTCTTTTCTCCTAAGTTCAATCATACTAGAAATTTCCAGAACAAATGTAATTACATCTTTATAAAAAACTTCATCATTTTTTAGATCAACCTGTAGATATTCTCTAAATTTTTGAATCTTGGAACCCAAAGAGACAAATCTTCTTGCTAAATCCCATGTCTCTAAAATCAGAGACATTCTCTTCTTTATGTTTTCTCCAATATAACATCTAATTGCAGCAAGTAGAATCAATGTTATCTTCAATGTTAAACCGGAGTAGAAAATATAGGGGGTGGCATTAGAGTATACTCTAATTCCTTAACCTTTTCTTTAAGCATGATATTTTCAGATTCCATATCATCCACTGACATTTCTAAAGCATCGCATGTATCTATGTGAATTATGGCAATTATGGAAGGTGGTACACCGCTAAGATCTAACTTCGAATGAGATTTTCCTTGAATTATTTTATTTTTGGAATTAAGTATTTCAAAAATTAGTTTTTTGGAACTTTTATCAAATAAGGAATTATACATAGTGAAGGATTCCTCCTATGAAAATACTTGTTCTTGAATTGCAATTTCAGCTGCAATTTCCTTACTTTATTGCAATATTTTCCCATCATCAGGAAATTTTGTATTCTCGATGTCAATGTCCAGATCCATATCTTCAAGGATAATATCATTCTCAAGTACATGTTTTTCTACCTCTTGTTGATAATTTTGTCTTTTTCTTTTAACCTGGAGTTTATGAGACCACTCCAACTTTCCCTTCGAAGGGTTTTTGTCACCTCATCATCATAATTATTAGTTAAAGAATTCTTTGTCCCTGGTGTCGCTAACTGAAAAATTTTCTTGGGTAGGCCACTTTTCTATGAAACATTGGGAGAATGAATACTTCTTTCATTTTCCACTCTTCCCCTCTGTATGTTGATCTGTAGTACTAACAATAGTCTAAATATCCTCTATTTTCCTTTCAAAATTTTGTGTTGGTGGGTCTTGACTATCACACTCCTCTTCTCCAAATAAAAAAGTATTAGTAAGTGAAATGATAAATCCGATAGATGTCATGTGGTTCATAAAAATATGGTTTGGGTTGAATCCCTTTATCTCTTCTGCAAATTTTAAATTATATTGGTTCAACTATACAACAAATTCATCAATTTTAGAAATACCTCTTAATAAAATTTCCCCAATTTTCCATGGAAGCAGAGTGAATTGTTTCTTACTTTTCTCGTAGAATAAATGTACCCAAAACCTATATTGTCTAGCAACCTCTATGGAAAACATTCTATCTAGAATATAGCAAGGGAGAAAAAGGGACTTCTCATGAGAATAATAGATTCTCACCACACTATAATTTTCTATTTTTTCAATGCTCCCCTTTTTATCCAGAAAGGTTGATGCTTCCAAGGATAGTTTGAATGTATTCAATCCGAAGATAAATTTTTTGAAAGAAGATACAAATTCATTGTAAACTTCATCAAAATGATAAGTGGCCTTTTTTTCCATAAGTCCTGGTACTGGATCAATTTTGCAGTCAATTCATATTTCAACACTCAAACCCTTAAAGACATGACAATAAGTGATAAGAAATATCAAATAAGAAAAAATATAAAATCTCCTTTTTTTCTTCAAATTTGATAATTGTGAAGATATTTCCCCAGAAATAATCTTTGCCAAGTCGAATATTGCTTATTCATGAACTGTGAAATGTATAATATAAAGAGCTAACCAAGGAATGGTTTTTGTGGATTCTTGACCTATATAACTCTTGTGAAAATCCATGTTATCTCTCGATATGGATTTTTAAGTAAACTGACCTGAATTTTTAATAAGTCCTCTGACATTGTTGCAGGATCTTCGAGATATTCCTGTAGGATTTCTAGTCCATTGTATTTCTCCTTCAATAAATTTCTAGCCTTGTCTCCCTTGAATGTGATCGTTGGATCCAAAGTATTTAACATTCTTTTGAAAACTAACGGTGATAAAGAAATGTGAGAATCGCCTTGAAGTTGAATCATCCTCCAATTTTGATCAAATTTGTCAACACACCAATAAACTATTTCTCTAGAATCAAAGACCGCGAGTACACATCCAACTAAGGAAATTCCTGATGTCCAAACTCTATTTTCATTTCTTTATGGTAATGGATATAATAAATAATACCAATAGGATCTCAACAATTGGAACCTCTAGTCCTCTCATCCAAACAAATTTGGAGTATCCCTACAAAATTCTTCTCGTCTTCTCATAGTCATTTTGATGAAGTTGGCGGGCTCTTGTACAATCAATTTAGGACATTAACTTCAAAGTAAATTATTTTTCGATAATATGACTCAACTCTTTTTGCAATGGAAGGATTAATGTGAATTAAATGGAGAATTACCTCGAGAAGTCTTCCATTAATAACGACCTTTTCAATATTTATTTAGTTGTTATCCTCCGTAAAAAAAAACATTAAATATTTCTTGGAGAACGTGATAATGTAATAGATGTATTGCAGTGGAGGATCAGACTCACATATCAAGAGATAGTAGGACTAAGACGAACTCGCGGTAGAAAATAAAAAATGGTTAAGTGTATGACTTTATCGGTTGGACGTAAAGAGAAGAAGATTTCAAAGTTTTTATGACCCACGATCCTGTGGTAACATGGAAAATTGGGTAAGTGTTGGGCTATCCAGAGAGTTAAGATCATATCTTGAAAATGAATAAGTATTAAATATCGATCAGTAGGAATTGTAGTCACGACAAGAAAATGAATCAGAGAATAGCTTCAAAATCGTTGTGGAAAAGGAACTCGAAAAGATTCTAAGTATAGTGCGATATGAGGATCACAAAACACATAGTGAATTATAGTGACAGTGGAGGAACATACTTGAGTGAAAATAATGATACCAACCTATGGACTCATCATTCCATGAAGAGCTTAAGAAAAATACTAAGTATTGGTGCAATTTGGATACGACGGAGAATACAAGTGTATTTTGAGTAAGGAAGAGATTGATGGGGATGGGTTATGAACCCGCTGTGGATAAAAAAATATTCTAAGTACAATAAAAGATATAAGGAAAAAGGTATTAACATATATACATATCAACAACTCTGCAGGTTGTTCATGATTGATATTTATTGGAAATATACTTGACTCTGGTCAATTGTATCCTCTTATGTTCCTCGATTTTTTCTTGGTTCTTTTGGTGTCAATCTGATGAATAAGATTCTTCCATATTCTTCTTCTTTTCTTCATCTTTCCAACGAACCATCCCACACCTAATTTCATCACCGGGAGCTCGAGATATGAGTTTTGGAACAATCCATGGTCCATCCCCTTTTCTTTCACATTTTTTAGAAATTTTTGTCATCAACCTATCAATAATAGATATACCAACATGTTTTTCTCTCTACTATACTTCCAACATTTTATCATGGGCCTGATTTCGTATCCTAGAACTCAATTTATGGCCCTTTGAAAATTTTACAATTTATTCCCCATCAAATTTGTGGTCCTCTTTTACTTGAATTTTTCAAGTATTTCTATTGTTGATCTAGATCAAATTCCTCTTCCAACATTTTTTTCTCTTCTATATTTTTCTAATAATCCCACCCTTGCCAAATTTTTCCTCTTAGATTATGGGTTATGGCATGTTGAAGTCGATGCTCAGGAACCATTCTTCTCACGAGGTTGATTCAAACCAAAGATCTTGTAGGATAAATAATTGCCCCACATGCATTGTGTGAGGTGAGTCTTAATGTTATATATTGTGCCCCCCCCCTGTTGGAAATACTAAAAACAACTGAGAGGGGGGGGTGAATCAGTTGTATGTGAGCTTAAACAATTTTTAGTCTGTTAAAACATTATTAATCTTTCTTCATGTGTCATTAACAACATACAACAAATGGACAGTAAAAGTAAAGATCATCAGTCACACATAAAATACACCCAGAGACAGTTTTTCACGAGGAAACCCATAAAGGGAGAAAACCTCTTCTTCTTCTTTGAAATGATAGGCGGTCTTTTTTTGTTCTGTACATCATTTACAATTGAGCACCAACTCAATGTGAGACTGTTACCTCTGTTTTGCAAGCTGCAACTTGTTTGAGAGCTCCAACTCTCTGGTTTCTCTAGCACCTACTAGAAGGAAGCACCAACTCCCTGAGTACTCCAGCACCAACTGGATGGAAGCACCAACTTCCTGAAAATTCCAGCACCAACTAGATGGAAGCACCAACTTCCAGTTACACAGGCTCCTAACTACATAACAGAGAACACCTGTTCTCCCTAGCACCACCCTGCCACCCTAGTTTCTCTGGTTGCAACCAGATGGAAGCTACAACTTCCTATGTTCAAGCACCCACTTGAACTTCTGAGGACTACGGTCCTCCCGAGCACCTCCCAACCTCCCTACAATATCAAATAATGAATACACGGACAACTTATGTGGATAAATCACTTCTTACCATTCTTTTTCTGTTCTGTAATTCTTCTCTTTCTCTGTCCACCCAGCAAGTCTCCTCTGCATCACATTGTTTTGTCATTCTGCTCTTCATCTGCTTGCTCTATCATTCTGCTTTGCTTCATCTCTATCATTCTGCTCTGCTTCTACTCTTTATTTCATCACATTCTAGACCTCATCTATTATCTCCCACCACGCATGTCCTTCTTATTGTTTTATTCTTTTTCCCTTCAGAACAGCCAACACAATTCAGTCTCGTTCAATTCTTTTATACAAGCTACCTTGACGATTCCACTTCCCCTTCCATTTGGTAATACAGGGACATTTGTCTTGGCACTTGAAATGCTAACTGATTTGTCATCATCAATCCATTTCTCTTAACCGATTCATAACTGAAGCGTTAATGGGTGAGGAAGAACAACAGCCCTCCGATTAGTTTCAAACTTTATCCGCACCGTTAGATAGTCTTTATAATTCTTTCCTTTTTAAATCGCGTTTCGGAAAATTTATTTTCATTTGTAAATCCCGATACACAAAATTCCATATATCGGTCAAATCAACGATCCAGATGTAATTTTGGCTCAACAGATACGATTAATTCGTGATATCGCATATCGCGATTTCGCAACTCATGTTGCAATCCTTACCATATCCTGATTCGCGAAACTCCGACGTAGAGTTTGATCAAGGGTCCGGGTGCGATCTTGTTTCAATGGTTACGATCATATCGCGATATCGCGTATCGCGATTTCAACATTTATAATGTTGCAAGTCCTTGTCACTTTCAAATCGCGATCCCCGAAACTCTTATGAGAGGTCAGATCAACGTTCTTGATCATTTCTAGATCTGACGGTCTGGATTAGATCTCATGATTTGCACATCACGATTACTTCCACTTCCCTTGTACTTTAAAGGGCGCGCAGATTATCTTTGATCCGACGATGATCGGGTCTTCCGCTTGGATCTAATGGTCACTGAGTCATCTCCACAACCATAACTGTACTCGCACTCTATGCAGAGATTCAATGGTCTAGATCACTTCTAGCTCGACGGCTGCGATCAAATCGCGAAATTGCATATCGCGATTTCAGAGTTTTCGTTGTAATTGAACACGGGACTCGTGAAACTCCTATTCCCGATTCCCCGATGGGAAAAACTTCGACAGCGCCCGATCCTTTGCCACTTGTCCTTGCGAATGGATGCTCCCTATTCCTTCAGGATTTCACCTCTGCACAGTAGGACTTAACCCCTGCGCTTAACCTCTGCGCAGCTTCTGCAGATCTGACGGTTATTGGCCTTTCGGGAAATTTGAATGGGATCCAACAGTCACTGGATCTCTGTCTTCCTTTTTCTCTGTAAGATTTTGCTGCGTGCGTTTTCTTCAATGCTGTTCCTCCTGAGCTTTTATGTCTGAATCCCCAAGGAGTTTTATCCTTCTTATCCTGCCGTCTCCACTGTTGCCATTAATGACAACAACCATCAACACACATTCGTTGCTTGTTCAATATTTGCCAACACGTCCCCCCACCCCCGCCCCCCCACTTAGCTTGTGTGTAGAACTAGAGGAGGCATAGAACATTGGGCATGCATAGATATTTTGGTCCGTAAACCAGAATAAAATAGGAAAAAAAAAAATTTGAAATAAAATAGGAAAATAATAAAATAATAAAATAAACCTAAAGTCAAATCTACAAAATATAATAAAGAGTTAAAACCCCGAATGGTAAATTTTTGAATAGGTAATTCTTGATAGTTATAATCTCGATCCAAAATATAATAAAATATTACCATAGCCAAAATCTATGAAAGGGTTCGAGAAGAGGGTTTTTGGGAAAAATGAAGAGCATGTTTCTTGAATAGTAAAAATCCTAAAGAGTGTAAATACCGAAAGGTTAAACCTTGAACATACGAGTTCTTGAAATGGCGGGTTCCAAAATAATAGGTTCCCAAAAAAAGGTTAGATTTCCAAAATACACGATTCTGAAAAGCATAGGTCTGAATAACATAAAATAATATAATAATGATTCGAGAGGATGAGGGTTTTGAAAAAAAAGGGAAAATGTACCTAAGGTGATTTCTAATGGATTAATTTTGAATATGTGAAGCTCAAATGGTGAAATCCTGGATTAATATTAAAATAATAAGATGAATTCTGAGGTGTTCAGGAAGGTAGGTTTCATAAATCATGGGGAAATATCCTAATGGAAATTATCGAATAGGTAAATCTCAAGGAGGTGAATCCCGATGGAATTTGGGGGGGGGATGAAATAATAAATAAATAAATATAAATAAAATAAAATAGAAAAATCCCAAAGAAATAATAAAATGCACTTTGAGACATTGGGGAAAATACATAAAAAATAAATTAAAATTAAATAAGAAATAAAAATAAAAATAAACACACACACACACACATAAATGAAAAATCACCTTAATAGTCTTTCCCCCCACATCCAATTCACCATGGAAATCCAAAACAACAACTCTATTCCTTTCTTGGATGTCCTTATATCCATTTGTCTTGATGGCTCCCTTTCCCACCAAGTCTACAGGAAGAAAAAACACACTGACATATACCTTAATTCCAATTCCCACCATCATCTAGCCCAAAAATATGCTATATTAACGTTGGCTACTAGGTCCCTTCGCATTTCTTCCCCCCAATTCCCCGAGAAATAAAAATCCCACCTTACCAAAACCCTTTTTTCCAATGGCTACTCTCTCTCTCTCAAATCAACCAAGATTTCTGCTCTTCCATCAACCCCAAACCAAAAATCCCCTCTCCCTCTTCCCCTCTACGAGCTCTCATCTCTTTTCCTTAAATAAAGGGCACCACTGATAGGATCTCTAAGCACCTAGCTAAGAATAATATTAAAACTTTATTTAAACCCTACAAAACACTCAAACATATTTTTAGTGTTCGGAAATGAAGAACACTTCCATGCTAAACCTATCAGAAGAGAGGAAGAAATATTTAATCAAGAAATTAAATGACACAACAAACACACAATACACAAAGATTTTACCCTGGAAACCCAAACTGGAAAAACCAACATTCCTTGAGAATTATTCTCTCTTGTTGTCTTATTCATTCAGAATAAAAGGTTACATGTCTAACCTTGGTCCACACCTAAGACACAATCAACATCATAACCTCTTTCTTACACAAGAACAACCCTGTAGCCAATTCAACTTACATCTACATGACCAACAACCTCTACGTTTTCATCTAAAGATTTATTAGCTTTGATTAGATTTTACAATTTACAACATGCCTTCTTTATAGGCTTTACAATAAGAAAAACCCTAAAGAAAAGGCACCCAAAAATTCTTACAAATCCACGCAGATCATTGGCTACAAATCCCGTGGATCTCAAAATTCTGTTACACTCGACTACCAAGTCGGATTACCCGTCAAATTCCAGTCAACCTTCATTTGATTGCCACATGCCCGCCTGTTGACCTTTTTTTTTTGACCTCTTTGAATTGTTGTCTATGTCTTTACCACGTCGAAACACCTCGACCTTCAACTTTGACTTTACCTGGTCGATCCACCTAGACTTCAAATGTCAGTCAATCCACCTCGACTGAACTTTCACTGCAAAGAATATAATGACCCAACATTATCCCACTTGTTGTCTTCTTTGTTAAAACCAAGAGACCTATGAACTCGCATTCAAAAACCTGGGGCAACAATTCCCGTAGCCTCTCTACACCAAGAGAACTTCACAACACTCACCGACTTCGTCAAAGAGTCTGTTATGCTTTCCAACGTGTCTACTTTATCCAGGAACACCTTGTTTCTTCCCACCATGTCTCTCACGAAATGGTATTGTACATCAATGTGTTTAGTATTATAATGACAAGAAATGTTTTTTTCCAGAAATATTACACTTTGACTATCGCAACTTATCTTCATAGCTCTCTTCTTAAACCTGATTCCTGAACACAACCTTTTTATCCATACTGCTTCTTTGCTTCCATGAGTAGCTTCCATGTATTTAGATTCTTTTGTGGACAGAGCTACAACTGTCTTTCGCTTACTCATCTATTTTATTTCTCCACCGAACATTTTGAACACATATCCACTAGTTGACCTTCGTCGATCTAGATCTCCAACCCAGTCAATGTCGAAAAAGCCATGTACATTTAACTCACTTTCACCTCCAGTTTTTCCTTGATAGCATATAGAATAATATTTTGTGCCACACAAATACCTAAATAATCTTTTGACAACTATCCAGTGCTCATTCCTAGCTGTAGAAAAGTTTCTTCTCAACACCCCCACTGCATGGGAAATGTCTGGTCGAGTGTAGAACATCACATAAATTAGAATACCAACAACACTTGCATAAGGAACACGTGACATTTCCTCTCTTTCCTCCTGTGTCCTTGGAAAATTTTCAACAATTAGCCTTTCTCCCACAAGAATTGACACCTTCACAGGTTTTCAATCCTACATATCAAAACATTTCAAGATTATTTCAATATACTTTGTCTAGTTCAACCAGATCTTTCTAGATACTCAATCTCTCCTAATCTCCATTCCTGGAATGAATATAGTTACACTAATATCCTTCATGTCGAACTTGGAGGATATATGTTTCTTCACCTCCTTTATTGTGTCCATGCTATTTCCAATCAGCAACATGTCGTCGACATACAATGCTACATATATGAAATGCCCACCTTCTTCTTTGGAATATATACATTGATCATCTTTGCTTCTCACAAATCCCAAACTAAGGATGTATGTGTCAAAATTTTGGTACCGTATCCTTGGTGATTGCTTTAGACCATAAAGGGATATTTTTGGTTTGCACACCAAATATTTCTTTCCCTTTACTACAAACCCTTAAGGATATTTCATGTAGATTTCCTCTTCCAGGTCCCCATGTAGGAACGTTGTCTTCACATCCATTTGTTCTATTTCCATATCAAATGTTGTATCCAGAGACATAAGTATTCTAATGGAAGGTAATTTTGTAACAGGGGAAAAAATATCACCGAAGTCGAATCCTTCGAATTGGGAATATCCTTTTGCTACCAGTCGAGCTTTGAATTTATTGAATTGACCTGTTGCATTCATCTTCTTATTTAATACCCATTTTCTATTGACATGCTTTCTTCCACTAGGGAAGTTGAATAAGTCCCATGTCTCATTCTTGTACAAGGATTCCATCTCTTCAACCATGGAGTCCTTCTAGAGTTTTCCCTCTACTGAGTCGACTTCCTACCTGACTAACTTAGGCTCATCGTCGGTGGCAGTTAACATGAATGCATAACAAAATTCGGGTGGACTATAAATTTCGACTGGTTTTCTTACTCTTTTTGACCTCCTTACAACTAGGGTCGGTTGTTCCACCTCTTATTCTTCCTCAATCAACTCATCTGAATCATCTTTGTCGTTCCTCAGTTCAAACTGCACCTTCTCTAGATTTTTCTCAGTCAGAACAATTTCTTTAGGCTTGAACTTAGTTTCAAATTCTCTAAAGACCACATCTTGACTGTACACTATTTTCCTTGATTCCGGATCTCGGAGCTTATATCCTTCATTCCTTCTTTGTATCCAATGAAAATACACTTGATTTCCTTCTTGTTAATTTTCCTCCTCTTTTCCTTGGGAGCATGCACAAATGAATCACATCCAAATACTTTTAGATGTGAAACTGAAGGATTCTTACCCAACCATACCTCGTGTGGAGTTGTGTTGACTAGCGCCAACGAAGGAGACATATTTAATAGATATTTTCAATGTCGACTGCCTCGGCCCATAATTCTTGTGCGAGCCCAACACCACTAAGCATGCTCTTTGCCGTGTCCATCACTGTTCTGTTCATTCTCTTGGAAACTCCATTTTTTTGTGGGGTATATGGTGTGGTAGTTTGGCATGCCATGCCACACTAACCACAAAACTGATCAAATTATTTTCCACAGAATTCACCACCATTTCCAGTTCTCAACACCTTAATCTTCTTATCTGTCTGGTTTTATACAAGATATTTAAACTCTTTGAATTTCTCGAAAACCTTTGATTTATTCCTTAGGAAGTATCTCCATGTCATCCTAGATAAATCATCTATGAAGTAAACATAATATAGGGATCCACCAAGTGAAGTCACTGAAACAGGGCCAAACACATCACTATGAACCAATTCTAGAATCCCATTTTCCCTTTTCACTCCATATGGGAACCTCACCCGACTTTGGTTTCCATATATACAATGTTCACAAAAGTTGAATTCTAAATTACATACAGGAAAGTCTTCAACCATACCTTTATTATGCATATCTTGAAGTCCTTTTTCTCTAATGTGTCCCATCCTCTCATGCCATATCATGGTTAGGTCGATTTTATGATGACTTATCAAGTCGGTTTGAACCGACTCAGCCTAAGTTGAGTCGAGTCAAGTTGAAGTTGATTCGACTTCAGGAACAATGATTTTGTTACATTTATTCAAGTCGACACTCCCTAGTAACTTGTATAGGGTTTCAATTTAAACTCCTTTCATTAATACATCACACCTCTGACCATCTTGCATAAATCCTTTTGAAATAGAGTGTGCACCCCTACATCACTCATCTTGCTGACAGATATCAAGTTTCTTTCCAAACCCGGAATGTGTAGCACACCTGGAAGGTTTCTACTGCTCACATCCTGCAATATTAGTCTAGCTCTTCCTCGTCCGGCAATTTTTGTTTTCAATTCATCCCCCAAGAACACTTCTACTCCTTCATATTGTTCATATTTGCATAAACATTCTCTATGTGGTGTCATATGATAGGATTCTCCTAATTAGATCAACCAAACATATTGATCTGAATATGTATTGGTCGATGCCAGGTACACATTGCCTCCTTTATTTGGAGTCATCTTTCTCTTAGTCGATTGCTTCTCATCAGATCTTGTATTGAATTACATTTCCTTCTACTTGAAGTCCCTTTTGTAATTCCAAAATTTACCACATTTCCAACATCTTCTTGTCGACTGAAATAGGGATTTAGATCTACCCTTCGACTTAGAATTTCTACCAGATAATTTTCCTTTATATGTGTCAATCGGTCAACCTCTCACCACTAAAGCATCTTTGATTGATCCTTCCATGGTATTCCTTCTCATTTATTTTGACAGTAGAGATGAAACCATGTCTTCTAGCACTAATGTGGTTGTATTACTCCCTACAACCATGACTAAGCTATCCCAGGAGTCTAGCAAAGAACATAATAGGATAATATATTTCTCCTCCTCGGTGATTTTAATATCCATGAAAGATAATTGCCTTATAATGGTATTAAACACATTTAAATTCTCAGTCACTAAACTGCCCTCACTCATCCTCAGAAGATATAGTTTCTTTCTAAGAAACAACTTATTTACCAAGTATTTCGACTGGTACAAGCTCCCCAACTTCTCCCACAGTTTCTTGGTCGAATATTCACCTGAGACATTTAACATTATTGAATCTGCAAGACAGATTCGAATCATACTCCTTGCTCTTCTCTTGAGTTTCTCCCATTCTTTTGTCGACATACCTGTCAGCATGGTACCTGGACAAACTATTTTCCATTTTTCTTGATCTACAAGGATATCTTCAATTTTGAGCTTCCAAAGCTCAAAATTCTAGCCATTGAATTTTTCGATCTCTGTTCTCGAGTTGCTCACCATTCTTTAACATAATTATTTAAAGATTTATAACTTACAACTCTTACTGAACCTAGGGTTTATCTCAAATCATAGGTTGTTAAACCAAGCTCTGATACCACATGTTAGGAAATGAAGAACACTTCCATGCTAAACCTAGTAGAAGAGAGGAAGAAATATTTAATAAAGAAAGTAAATGACACAACAAACACACAGTACATAGATATTTTGTTCTAGAAACCCAAACTAGGAAGACCAACATTCCTTGAGCGTTATTCTCTCTTGTTGTATTATTCATTAAGAACAAAAGGTTACATGTCTAACCTTGGTCCACACCTAAGACAAAATCTACATCATACCCTCTTTCTTAAACAAGAACAACCCTGTAGCCAATTCGACTTACATCTACATGACCAACAACCTCTACGATTTCATATAAATATTTATCATCTTCAATTTTATTTTACAGTATTACAACAAGCCTTATTTATAGGATTTACATTAGGAAAAACCCTAAATAAAAGGTTCCCAAAAATAGTTATAGATCCATGCAGATCATTGGCTACAAATCACACAAATCTAGGGATTTTTTTATAGTCGACTACCAAGTTAGATTACTCATTGACTTCTAGTCAGCCTTCATTCGGTCTTTAGTTGGTTTCCACATACCTCGTGTCGACCTCTTGTCGATTGACCTCTTCAACTTGTTTTCAATGTATTTACCATGTTGAACCACCTCGACCTTCGACTTCAACTTTACCTAGTCAAACCACCTCGGCCTTGGACTTGTTTTCGAACCACCTCGACTTAGACTGTCAGTCAATCCACCTCGATTGGACTTTCACTGAAAAGAATATAAAAACCCAACATTTATAACTACTAAATACAAAACCGACCCGATGCTCGACCTAAGAGTTTATCAAACTACTTGCTCTTGTGGAAAATCTTACATTGATCAAACTGGGAGAGCATTTAAATCCTTAATTAAAGAGCATGTAGGTAATACCACCTATAACCGAGTCTCCAAATCAGTTATCTCCGAACACTCTGTTAATTCCAAGAACCACATATGCTTTGACCAAATAAAAATTTTAGCCTCTTCCCCTCACTGCTCCACCCAACTCATTAGAGAAGCCCTCAAAATTTAAAAACATCGTAATAAATTTAATAATGAAGACGACTACAAATTGAGTCACTCTTGGAAACCCACCATTCATCACCTCGACCATTAATCTTCTTCCTTTTAAGTATTATATCATGATGCCTCCCCCTTCTTCGATTCTCCTCTTCACCGTCATATCCCTCTCCTTTGTCATTGTTCCCCTTCCTTCTTGGTCTCCCCTCATCTTCTGGATTCCCTTTTACCTATAACCTTCCACCTCCTTTTGATTCTTCCCTCCTATCTTGATCTCTTTGGCTTGTTTAATCTCTTCATTTCCTTATTGTAAACAAATTTCCTCTAAGGCTTGTATATCTTTCTTATTTTAATCACTTCATTATAAAAAAAAATTCCTTTCATTCAATAATCTTCCCCTACCCTTTGCTTTTCAAATCCTTATGATTATTTAAAACATTTTTCTACCTTTTTGACTCTCTTTTTTTCCTTAATTTTCTAATATTTTCAATTTATTATTTCAATAAAACAAATTTGACCTACTCTACCATTTATTCTTTTCTCCTTAATCTTTTATTATTTTCTTCATATTATTAATCTCAACGATCACATTATCTTAACGAATACTTTTTATTATTTATTATTATAATTATTTTTATAGGTTATTCTCACTCCCTCCTTCAACAGTCACTTACCACTCTTAGGTTATAAATAAGAACACCAACACTCTCTTCTAACATACAAGTTTTTGATGTCCCTGATGATGGGTCGAGTGTCCACTCGAAACATTGGACGTTTTGAAACCTTCTAAACAATTTTTATCCAGAAGTTTCTCAAGCAAAGTGTATCCAATTCTATCGAGAAAATGGGAAAAACAATAAAAATATCCATAAATAAATCATGAAATACAAATACAAGCCTTAGTGTAAAAGGCAATTTCCCCATGTAATAGTAATTTCAAATGTAAAAATGATTTCCATAGTAAAAGTAATTTCCCCATGTAATTCTTGGAATAAATGAGAAATTCAAAACCATGGGTAGATTGGGAAAACCATGAAAAATTTAAAACCATGTGTAGATTTGTAAAACCATGGGTATATTTGGAAAAGCACAAGAAATTTAGAACAAAAATAATAAAAATAAAATTGTACAAATCATATATACAAAATAGGAAAATTTAGTCTTGGTTTCGCACAGGTCAATGTTCCATCATCGGTCAAGGTTCCACACCTAGGTTGAAGTTATACACCTAAAGACCAAAAATTGAAACAAAGCATATCATGTATATTCTAAATAACTAGGTGTTGATTCAGGTAGGCATGTCATACCGAGATCGATATCGTGTGAATCTGGATAAGACAAATGGCGATCATGAAATGGGAAAAGGGACAATATGCCACATGACATATTAACAACACATCAACACCACGAGGGGTGACCCAAATGATGAAAAGGATTTTGATGCTAGCCCAACACATGGGATATGTCAATCCGATAAAGGGGAAATCACGGAGGGAAAACATTATGGATGAAGTTCAATTGACTTTGGAATGTGATGGTCGTGAAGAATAATAAACCATGCAAGTGAAGTAATCTGGCATCCCGAAGAAATGATTGATATCATCTGATTGGCTCATGGGATAGGTATACGAGAAATCTAATCTAATATGAAAACTCTGATGGAGCTTGTTTGTTAAGATAAATATGATTTGCTCATTGGGTTTTGGGTTTTAGAACTACGATGAGCAAGGTATATTGTCAATCTAGTGAGGGAAATCTGAATGGGTGGATCCAACATCCTTGCGAGCTTTGGACCTCAGGGGGAACTATGAGAAAATGGTAAAACATCTCCCAGTGGGGAGGATCCCGACAAGGTAAGCCCAATGGTCAAGGTTCCCGATTAGGATGAAGGTTTTGAAAGATTAGTTGTTGAAATGTTGGTTGTCATTGAATTGTTGAAAGAGTGGTTTTCATTGATGTCAACCATTGAACACAAAGTTAACAAATTGCAAAGTTAACAAGTTTTATGTCAATTGCATGTCATTAACAAGACATTATGAGTTGGATCTAAATTATGAAAACAAATTATGACTCTTGAAAACCTTGCATTTTTTAATGAGATCCTCATTGGAAACACATATATATAGAGAAGAGTCAAATGAATATTTTTATGTGAATATAGATTGGAAGATCTGAGGCAGTGAGATGAAGGTAGCGAAGTTCAATGAAGGGATAAGTTTACAATGTCTATGAGGTAATCTGCGAATTGCATAAGGGAAACTTGCATAAATCCACAAGTAGCTAGTGTACAAGTATCTGATCTATGAAGAATACACATAGAATATTAGAGATCTAATCCACCAGGCCAGCTATAGATTGAAGGTATGTCTTCATGTGTGTGTTAGGGTGTGTATTCTTAAGAAATCAGTAACACATATGTCTTAGTAATTCATAAGCACTTGATTTGGAGAACTCTCTTGTGGATCTTGGTATGAGGTATGTGTGGTTGCAGTATTGATGAGATATCAAAATTGGTAGCACCAACATAAGTATCAGAAACAACAACAAAAATAGGTTATCAGTTGCAATGATAGAGGTAGTGACAGATTGATCTACATTTATATTTCGGGGTGGTTGGACGGGGCAAGGAAAGGGGGTTGTAGCCTCCTTCCATTTGGAGCCAGTAAATTAGGGAGTTGGATCTTTCTTTAGGTTGCAGCCTATAATAGGGGGTTGGAGAATCCTTCCAGTTGTAGCTGGAGAAATAGAAATTTGGTGCTTCCAATGAATGTACTCTTTGATAAATAAGAAAATCTTTATGTGGTTTTCTCTCGCATTGGGTTTCCACATAAAATTATGGTTTACTGTGTTTATTTGATGTTTATGCATTGAATTATGGCGTTGATGATATATTGAATGCTAATGAGAAACTATTGAACATTATTGGAGGTTTTATATTGTGATTACAAGTACTCATTGTGCTCACATCAATTCACACCCCCCCCCTCTTAGTATTCCAACAAAAGGTTCTAAATGAGGATCAAGGTTCCAACCACGGATCAAGTTTTTGGAAAAATAGTAAAATACAATGGGATTCAGGCCCTGGAAAGGAAGTGAAAATACAAAATAATGCAATGGTGATAAAATAAAATATGGTTGGGGTCTAGGAAAGACAAGGCTCAATTCTTAATGTTGGGGTCAATAAGGATCTAGATCTTAATTAGAGATACGCATGGCCAAGAGGAACACGATCAAGGGATCCCCACATGCATTTCAAGGATGAATAGGTCATGTAAAGGCAATGACTCTGCAACCCTGCTCCTACAACCATAGAAAGAATAAAATCTATTATGCAAGGAAGAAAATACTTACCAGTATGTCATAAATATCACATTCTTTTCCTTTGCGTTCAACAAACTTATGAATAATTGTTGGATTTGTTTGTAGAATGAAGAAATAAAAAGAATTTTTTCAAAGACAATCATCCATGCTTTCGAACTTTCATAAAAAATCTACTGCTATAAATAAATGTAATGAAAGTTGCATGTATCTAATCTCAAAACTATAGAAAGGATTAATGATCCTGTGATTTTAATTAAGAGTTTTAAACTGAATAATATGATTAACATATGAGAGCTTGAGCATGAATATGAAGACATTAGACACAACATGCAAGCAAGAAGATGTAGAATTCATATCCGTTCTTAATTTAATTCATCCATTCAGAAAGTCCTCAAATGCAAACTCATTCAAGGAATAAAATAGCACATCAAACTCTACAGTCATATAGGATCATCAAATACTTTGAAATCTACAAAAGGTCTCAAATATAACTTGTCCATTTCATCATAAACATATCAACAAAGCATCATAAGTAAAAAAGTATTATGAAGAACATTTGAAAATATAAGATCAAAATGATTAACAAACCTCCATCAAAGACAATCATCAATAAAGATCCAAACCCCCAATTCTCTCAAAGTAAGTAAATAATAATCATTAGGATCGTAGTAGTAGAGGATTATGCATTAGAGTTCAAATTTTAGTAGGGGTCCCCTTTCCTTTCGCTTATAAAAGAAAAAGTAAAGGGGGGTTGTTGTGACCACAACACAATACAAACATGATCTCTACAAGAAACGAGAGGAAGACCAGTCACCATATTTTGATTACATAGTTGCTACAATGAGTGATAAAATTACCAAACCTCTCATGTCAAAGTTTCCTCAAGCCATTTCCATGAAAAATAAAAATTGATTGAAAAGGTGATTACCCAAAGTTATTAAATTTATAAAACCTGGTAATATCATAAGCAATTATAGTTGCTAGAACATGATTGTGATATTTTAAATCCTTGATTACAACTAGGTGAGGTGAAAACTCTATTGTTTTACCTTCACTTGAATGAGTGATCGGATGTACTAATAAAAGGTTGCAGGAAAGACTTAGAACACATAATACATCATTGAAATTACACCTTCTAACTGAATTGTTCCAAACCTTACAACACTAAGAGATCTACATCATCAACACATATTTTTTGGTGTTACATTCATTAAGAGCATAAAAATGGTTTTATCCTTATTCATATGACAAGATGCTCTAGAATCAATAGGATTCTCATTAGAAGAAGAAGTAGATGTCGCATTGAAGGAGAAACCAGAAGTAGAAAGTGCATGTCCATGAGAATAAGAGTTAGAAGAAGCATCAATATTGATGTTGTACTTCTTCATTTTTGCTTCTAAGGCCTCCATCCTTTTAAAACATTTAGACAACAGATGACCATCTTGCCCACAAAAATTGCAATGCTTGTCAATATTCTTACTTTTTTATTTTGATCCTTCATCACCATTGGGAGTAAAAGTTGGTTGAGAGGGTTTGGGACTCTTGTTTTTCTTGTGGTTGTGAGGATGTTTCTTTTTTGGATGCTTGGTTTTATCTTTCTGTTGGGCCACTAAGGCTTTGTTATATGTACTTGTGATATTGATCACTCCAAGATGCAAGAGCTTATATTTCTTTCAAATCAAAGTCACAAAAAAACTCAAGAGTGGGAGCTTGAAGAGAATCCCCTAGAGATTCTCTGGTGGTATCGAAGGTAGATATAAAGATAGAATATGCACTAGTTCCAAACTTAACAAGAATAACATATATGCATCAGCCATCCTTCATATCCATTTTACATTCTTTGAGTAAAATTCTAGGTGTTTTGAACTTAGAGAAATAATTATCAATGTAAGGGAAATCATTTGGATTTAGAGTCATTAAATGCTTTTCAAGCGAGTGGGATCTAATAACATTGTGTTTACGAAATATGGGTTCTAACTTATCCCAATCTTCATCTAGGTCATCAATTCCTTGAAGGTGAAACTATAAATTATGAGAGATGGAAATTCCAATTAATCCACATGCTTCGTCATTTTTATTATCCCATTTGGATTTATTTTTGACATTAGTGGAGGATTTTTATTTTCCCAAGGTAATCTAGTACATTCCTTTACTTCGTAGTACATCCCCTATATGGGATTTCCATGAGAAGTAGTTGGTACTAGTAAGAAAAAAATCACTTGGAGTAGCCATATTAAAAATATTCAGGTAATATGGATTCAAAAGCTTAAACTAACTATCTATATGGAAACCTCTCAAAAGAATAAAGAATAGGCAGTTTACAAAAAACTGACATTGAAAACGAACTTCAAATGTGAAAGTCATGTCCTTTAAAAAAAGGCATAAATGGTAACCAAAGTGCCATGTGGTAGGTAGAAGTTGGCCCACATGGTGATGGATGCACATTGAATTGGCTGAGTAAAAAACATTCACCCCCCTTATCTAACTTTGCTTATAAGCTCGCTTTTACAAATAAATTACTTATGAAATGGTCCATTTTTATAGAATAAGTGAGAATTACTTTTACAATGAAGTTACTTTAAAAATTAAAGTTGTATGTAAAAAAAAAAAAAAACAAGAATATTAAAGTTATTTTATATTGATTCACTTTTATAGTTTAAGTGAAATGCACTTTACAATAAATTTATAAGATAACTAAAGGTTCCATGAACATTTTCAAAAAAAATACTTAAAAAAAGAGAGACTTGAACTCAAGACTTATTAAATAAAACAACTTTCAACCAAGTGAACTATTGCAAAATATATATCAAATTTGATGAATAAGAATCATATTGATGCAGGAGCATCGTTAGTGAGCACATGTGGTAGGACAACTCAACGGATTGGAATAATTTCATAATCTTAAGCATTGGATATTACTACGAGTTTTCTAAAGTTGATTGAAAAATGGAAGAAGATCAAATGCCTGGAATCTGAATGATCACGAGCGATCTGGGAGTTTTCACTCCGAGTCTTGAATGTAATTGAACTTAGGTAGTAGTTAGGTTTTTGTTTTGGGTAGATGAGTAGTTGGGGGGAACCCTAAGAACCCTCTGAGATAAATAGAGGTTTTGTATGCCCAAATGAGGCTGTTGCAACTTAGTAGGAGTTTTCTGAGTTTTTAGTTGTTGTTTGATTATAGCTGTAGACAATTTTATTTTGAATGAATATAACAGAGGAAAATTGATCCAAATGCATGATGTTATTACTGTTTTGCAATTCTCTGTTATTACTGTTTTCATGAATGAATGAATTTCATCATGAACGTATGAAATTGTGGGATGTTGGCATAAGTTTCAATTGTTTCTCTTCTATTGAGTCAGTGCAAGGTGTGCACATAGAACGAACGGAGTGTGTTGACGAAATATGTTTTGATTCTGAAGCTTAGAAGAGATAGCGCGAAACTTTCCCTTTGCAAGGAGTGCAAAGTGACTGTTGCAAGGCATGCACAGTCATCCTAAAGAACCCAAGCCTTGTGTAAGCATCTGCTGCAAGGAGTGCACATATACGAAATTCGGCTAAGTGTCAAAGTGACTCTGTAAGAAGTCAAAGGAGCAGAAAGAGAAAAATATCAAAAGAGATAACGCTTTCCTGAAGTATAGACGATACCTAAGGGACAGAATCATAGGAGAAACAAAGGCCGAGACCTTTGGATACATAGAAAATATTATAATTCAGAGGAAGTTGAAAGCTCAGGATGGAGAGCGACAGTGACTGTTGGATCACTAATTCAAAGGACCAACATCCCTCTGATCAAATCAAGGTGTGTGAGCCTTAGTGCTTTGCAAACGCAGGAGAGGGAACCTATACAAGTTCCAAAGTCACAAAGGGGATATCTAGACCATCAGTTCATGGAATATTATGGACCATCGATTTGATGCGAGCGAAGTTCGAGGATTCAGACTTCGAGAGATTTGCAAGGGGGACTGGTGAAAACCTCCGAGGGAGGAAGTCGCGAAGTCCAAAATCGTGAGTTGATCTAAACCGTTGGATTGTGAGAGGAGCGTGGACCGTAGATCTAGTCTCGAGGAACTTAAAAAAATTGGGATTCGAAAGAAGAGAGGTGAACAGTCCTCCAACTTCGTGAAATGTGAAGTATTGATTCACGGAAGAGGATATGGACTGTTGGATCATGGGGAAGTCATGATCGTTGATCTGATGTGCATGAAGGTGAGATAATTTTTTACTTCGCAAAACGTGAAGTCCTGAAGTGCATTTTGGTTAGGCGAGTGGTCACACCGGTGGTCACATGGAGAAGGCTTGCGCTCAATGCTATTCCAGGCGGGTGAAGTTTCATAAGGACCTGTGGATTATTTCTTGGAGGTTCTAGAAGGGACCTAAAGAGCTTCTTCAGCTCGAGGAAATTTAAGATCCAGTGATTGGGAGGTCGACATAACCCCCTAAAGTGGGGGCACTACATCAAGTGGTATCAGAGCAGAAATTTTGCTTGCAGACAGCAGGAAAAGGAGAGGAGACAAAGGAGCTTGAAGGTTTACTCTATGTGTGAGAGACAGTCAGCATAATTCCACCAAGGAGATGAGTGGAGCCACCTTTATCCAATCGTGTTGTAGAAAGATAAATGTGAGAGCTTCGTGAAATATTAGAGATGATGGAGGCATCGTAGAGGAGAGAACCTGATGTTGGAGACATCAGCAATGTGGAGAGTGAAGAAGTAGAAGTCAAATAAGCTACAGGGGAAAATGTTTTCAAAGAACGCTTTCTAAGAGCAGTTGTTAGATTGGGAGCTAGGGCCAAGATAGAGGTCCCAATGTATGAAGGGAATTTGGATGTTGAAGAGCTACTGGATTGGATAAGATCCATGGACAAATATTTTGACTATGAATATGTCGATGAGGAGAAAAGGGTGAGACATGTTGTCACCGGGATAAAAGGACATGCAACACTTTGGTGGGATGAACTGCAAGCTGAGAGGAGAAGCAAGGGCAAACAAAAGATAAATAATTGGGACAGAATGGTAGCCAAAATGAAGGCTAAATTCATGATCAAATATTATCAGATCAATTTGTTCAGGAAGCTATAGAACCTGAGAAAGAAGGGTATGACAGTTAAAGAGTACACAGAGGAGTTTTACAAGATGAACATTAGAACTGGACAAAGAGAGAAATATGAAGAAAAAGTTTATAGTTATATAAATGGCCTGAGGTATGAAATCCAGGATGAGATCAACATGATGTCAGTGAGGACAGTAGAGGATGCTTATCAGTTTGCACTGAAGGAAGAGGAGAACTTGGTCATAAAACAAAACCAATGAGGCAGAGGTAGAAGCCCATCCCCGAACAAAGGAAAGGGAGTTTCCCATGACAAGGCACATAAATCTAAACATGAGACTAAGAACCCACAGAGTCACTCGAAAAGAGGAGGAAGTTCTTGAGGAAGATAGGGTGGTGGAAGAAGTTCTTCCAGAGGAAGAAGCAAAGGAGGAGAGGTAAGGTGCTATGCCTGTGGAAAGATGGGGCACATGTCTTGGGAATGCCTCGAGAAAAAGAAAGAAGGAGGAGGTGAAGCTCACATTTCAGAAGCACAGAAAAGGAATGTTTAAGTAGAAGGAGAATAGGATGGAACAACCCTGATGTTGAGAAAGGTTCTCTTGAAACCAGAGGCAGAAGTTGAAAATCCAGTGCAGAGGAACATTCTATTCAGGACAACTTGCAAGACTAAAGACAGAGTATGCAAGGTGATCATTGACAATGGGGGCACTGATAAATTAGTATCCATAGAGATGGTGGATAAATTGGAGTTGGATACAAATGCACATCCAAATCCATACAAAGTCTCATGGTTGCAGAAAGGACACCATGTAGTGGTTACTAAACACTACTTGGTTGAATTTAAGATAGGAGGATATAAAGATGAAATTCTATGTGATGTAATTCCCATGGATGTACGTCATATTTTGTTGGGAAGACCATGGCAGTTTGACAGGAATGTAATTCATGATGGGAGGAAGAATACATACACCTTGGAGAAGAATGGTAGGACACAGATGTTGTTTCCAATAGAAGAGAAGAAAGTGAAAGAGGAATCCAACACAAGCATACTTCTCATGAGCGAGAAGGAACTCCTGAAAGAAGTCAAGAAAGGACAGGAGATGTAGTTTGTTGTGGTGAGGAAACCCAGAGTTATCCTTACAAGTACTTCGATGGATGATTTACCTAAAGAATTTCAGGAATTGTTGGATAATTTTGATGACATAGTGGTGGATGAGTTGCCTAACTCATTGCCACCCATCAAAGGTATCAGTCATCATATTGTTTTGATACCAAAATAAAGTATGCCAAACAAATCAACATACAAACTGACACCTCGAGAGAATGAGGAGTTAAAGAACCAAGTCCAGAAATTGTTAGACAAGGGTTTGATCAGAAAGAGCTTGAGTCCATGCGCAGTACCAACTGTGTTGAGTCCAAAGAAGTATGGAGGATGGAGAATGTGTACAAACTCAAGAGCCATTAACAATATCACCATCAGGTATAGATTCCCTTTGCCAAGAATGGATGATTTAATGGACTGTTTAAGTGGAGAGAATTTATTTTCCAAGATAGATTTGAAAAGTGGATATCACCAGATAAGAATGAGAGAAGGTGATGAGTGGAAGACATCCTTTAAGATAAATGAAGGTTTGTATGAGTGGCTTGTTATGCCATTTGGCTTAACAAATGTCCCGATTACTTTTATGAGGTTGATGAATGAAATACTAAAATATTTCATTGGAAAGTTTGTGGTTGTATATATGGATGATATACTGATCTTTAGCAAGACTAAAGAGGAGCATTTGAGACAACTAACACTAGTAATGAGGAGACTACAGCAGGAGAAGTTGTTGATAAACCTAAATAAGTCCTCTTTTATGAAGACAGAGCTCATTTACTTGGGTTTTGTGATCTCTTCAAATGAAATAAAGATGGATCCAAAGAAGGTGAAAGCAATCAAAGAATGGCCATCACCAAGGAATATGTTTGAGGTAAGAATATTCCATGGATTAGAGAGTTTCTATAGGGATTTCATCAGAGATTTCAATGGGATTTGTGCACCAATGATGGATACAGTGAAGAAGAGGCACAAGTATTTTAAATGGACAGAGGAGGCAGAGAGGAGCTTCAATATACTAAAGGAGAAAATGACAGAACGACCAATTCTAGTCTTACCAAACTTTGGAAAGACATTTCAAGTGAGATGTGATGCAAGTGGAGTTGCAATTGGAGTAGTTTTGAGCCAGGATAATAGGCATGTTGCCTGTTTCAGTGAGAAGTTGAATGAGACTAAGAGAAAATACTCCACATGTGATAAGGAGTTTTATGCCATAATTCAAGCCCTAAAGAAATGGAGGCACTACCTTGTCCCACAGGAATTTGTCTTGTATAGCAACAACCAAGCTTTACAATTCATAACTAGACAAGAAAAAATGAATCAAAGACATGTAAAGTGGATTGAGTTTATGCAGAGATTTACTTTTGTCATAAAACATATTGTTGGGAATTCTAACAAAGTTGTTGATGCATTGAGTAGGAGATGTTTGATTCTACAGGAATTTTAGGTGAATACCTTGGGGTTTGAACACCTTAAGGATATGTATTTTGATGACCCATATTTCAAGGAAGCATACGAAGCATGTGAAAATCCTATGCTGAGAGACAGGAGCCATTGGAAAAAGTATATGATTTAAGAGGGGTTGTTGTTCAAAGGAAATCAGTTGTGCATACCAAAATTCTCAATGAGGGATAACCTTTTGAAGGAAAAGCATAGTGGAGGATTGGCTAGACATTTTGGCCATGATAAAACATTTTCACAGTTGGGCAGTTCATACTATTGGCCAAGTATGAGAACATAAATGGTAAAGTTTGTGAACAGATGTAGAATCTGCCAACATGCAAAAGGAAAAAGAAAGAATACTGGATTGTATCAACCATTGCCAATACCAGAGAGGCCTTGGGATGCAATAAGCATGGATTTTGTGTTGGGATTGCCAAGAACGAAAGAGGATGTGATTCCATATTTGTGGTGGTGGATAGATTTTCAAATATGGCACACTTTATCCCATGCCAAAATATTAGTGATGCAACACATGTTGCGAATTATTTTTTCAAGGAAGTTGTGAGACTTCATGGACTACCCAGGAGCATTGTCTCAGACAGAGACACTAAATTTGTTGGTCATTTCTGGAGAACACTATGGAAGAAGTTGGGGACACAATTTTCCTTTATCTTAGCTTATCACCCTCAGACAGATGGACAAATTGAGGTGGTCAACAAAAGTTTGGGAAACTTATTGAGGAGTTTGGTCATTGAGCATCATAATCCGTGGGATCAGATTCTACCACAAGTAGAATTTGCATACAATGACTCACCAAACAGGAGCACTAGAAAGAGACCATTCCAAATATTGTATGGAATGCAACCAAGGGGAGTATCTGAGTTGAGATACTTGGAATAGAGTGAGATCAGAAGCGTTGGAGCAGAATATTTTGTTGCAGAAATGCAAAAGCTCCATAGCTAGATCATAGGATAGTTGCAAAGCTCTAGCCAAGAGTATAAGCGCAGGGTTGATCAACATCACAGAGAACTTCAATTTGAAGTAGGAGATAAGGTTCTGGCACATCTCAGGAAAGAAAGTTTCCCAAGAGGAACATATAACAAGTTGAAAATGAATAAGATAGGGCCATGTAAGATCTTAAGTAAGTTTGATGCAAATTCCTATGAGATTGAGCTGCTAGATGATGTGGGCATATCACCCATATTTAACGTTTCAGACCTGTAGCCTTACATGAAAGATGACACAGAGGTATCATAAGATCAATAGAAGATTCAGTGGGAGAAACAAATTCCTATAGCGGAAAAACCACAGATGGAGAAGATCATTGATCAAAGGAAGGCAAAAAGACAAGGAGGAAGACCTATTTTGAATATTTGGTCAAGTAGATGGGACACCCAATAGAAGATGTCAGTTGGGAAAATGAAGTTGATATCCAAAAATATGGAAAGTCAGTGGAGGAGATCATGGATAGGATTCCATGAATTTTCTTCCAGGGGAGTATGATGCAGGATCATCGTCAGTGATCACACGTGGCAGGACAAATCAATGCGTTGGAATAATTTTGGAATCTTAAGTGCTAGAGGTTACTAAGAGTTTTTTGGAGCTGATTGAAAAACAAAAGAAGATCAAACGCCTGGAATCTGAATGATCATGAGTGATCTAGGAGTTTTCGCTATGAATCTTGAATGTAATTGAACTTAGGTAGCAGTTAGGTTTTCGTTTCGGGTAGACGAGTAGTCGAGGGGAACCCTAAGAAACCTCTGAGATAAATAGAGGTTTTGTACGCCCAAATGAGGTTGTTGTGAGTTAGTAGGAGTTTTATGAGTTTTTAGTTGTTGTTTGATTATAGTTGTAGCCATTTTTATTTTGAATGAATATAACAGAGGAAAATTGATCCAAATGCATGATGTTGTTACTGTTTTGAAATTCCTTGTTATTACTGTTTTCATGAATGAATGAATTTTTTCATGAACGTATGAAATTGTGGGATGTTGGAATAAGTTTCAATTGTTTCTCTTTTGTTGAGTCAGTGCAAGGTGTTCACACAGAACGCAAGGAGTGCGTTGATGGAATCTATTTTGATTCCGAATCTCAGAAGAGATAACACAAAATTTCCCTTTGCAAGGAGTGCAAAGCGACTGCTACAAGGCGTGCATAGTCATCTGCAAGAACCAAAGCCTTGCGTAAGAATTTACTGCAATGAGTGCACAGATCCAAAATTTGGCTAAGTATCGAAGTGACTCCGTAAGAAGTCAAAGCAGTAGAAAGAAAGAAATCTCAGAAGAGATAACGCTTTCCCAAAGTACAAACGAGACATAAGGGACAGACTCGTAGGAGGAACAAAGGCTGAGACCTTTGGATAATTAGAAAATATTCTAAGTCAAAGGAAGTCAGAATCTTGGGAGGGAGAGCGACAGTGACCATTGGATCACCGATTCAAAGGACCAAAAACCCTTCAATCAAATCAAGGTGTGCGAGCCTTAGCACTTTGTACATGCAAGAGAAGGAACCTGTACAAGTTCCAAAGTCATGAAGGGGAGATCTAGATCATCGAATTGTGAAATATTGTGGATCGTCAATCTGATGCGAGTGAAGTTCGAGGATTCAAACTTCGAGAGATTTGCAAGGGGGACTGGTGAAAACCTCCAAGGGACGAAGTCATGAAGTCCGAACTCATCATTTGATATGAACCATTGGATCATGAGAGGAGCGTGGACCATAGATCTAGTCCCGAGGAAATTCGGAAAATCAGGAGTCAGAAGAAGAGAGGTGAGCAATCCTCCAACTTCACAAAACGTGAAAGAGGATCTGGACCATTGGATTGTGGGGAAGTCAGGATCGTCGATCTGACATGCGTGAAGGTGAGCTAATTTTCGACTTCATGAAACATGAAGTCTCGAAGCGCCTTTTGGTTAGGCGAGTGGTCATGCCGGTGGTCACATGGAGGAGGCTTGCGCCCAATGCTAGTTCGCATGGGCGGAGTTTCATAAGGACCTATGGATTTTTTATTGGAGGTTCCAGTAGGGACCTGAAGAGCTGCTTCAGCTCGAGGAAATCAAAGATCCAATGACTGAGAGGTTGGTAGACCCCACTAAGGTGGGGGCACTGCATCACATATTTTTCAAACCTTTTCCTCGAAGTACGTGCTTACCCCCAAAACCCTTATTTTTGCCTGCAAAAAAAATCAACATGATTGTACAAAAAAACAAACAGAATTTAAAGAAAAAAACAAAATTTAACAATAATGGGGTTAAATACCAGTTAAATTTCTTGAAAAATGCAAGTTTTCTCTATGTTTTTTATTTGTTGAGCTCACATAAAGTGCTGAGAAAAGAGAATATGCTGAAAAGAAAACACTTTCTGCTCTATTTTTTATTTGTTGAGATCACACAAAGAACATAATGAAGGGTTACACAGACCGAAAGAAGTATCACTGGCAATGGTGAGATCAACCTCATCAACATGAACAATAGCGTACCAGGGGAGTTGATGGGAACAAGGATGGTACAAAACTTTTATGTGTCACAAAGTTGGGAGGAATCCTACCGACGTAGAAGAGGTGATGATGGGAAGTTCACTAGTATAAAGGTTAGCATGTCGAAGGGAATGAAGGGAACACTGCTGGTGTATCAACAATGATGTTGGAAACTACGTCGATGGTGAGATTCGTGTGTCAGTGCACTTGTGAGTAATTTTTATAACCCTAATTTTCACTAGACATACTTACCTGACATCAGGCCATCCCATATGCCTTCTTTGCCAAGCCAGTACTGAACAACTCTTCTGAAAACCCCCCTTTTTAAAGGCCCATGCACCCTACTCCACTATTGCACGAGTGTACATGCTAGTTGCCTCACTACAGCCCGCGTGTACCTACAAAAGCATGAAAAAAGAAAAGTTGTTGACGGAACACACAGCTTTGGGTAAGTTAACTAAACCTTTCGACCATGCATGGTCGGTCATTCAACCAAATGCCTAGCTCCTTATAACCTATAAAAGAAGGGGTAAGGGTCCCATTTGAAAGGAGGAAAATCATATGAAAGAGACTATACCCAACTGAGCATTCCCCTTGTCCCAACCTTTAGCCATCCTTGTGCAAAGAGAAGTATAAAGAAAAGCAGTTGGAGGACAATTGAAGAGGAGCCCAGGACCAGTTTTGAGGAGTAGTGCTAACCACATATTGTAAGATTACTCTTGTGAAGATTAATACAAAAAGGAATACTTTTCCCATCCTGCCATATCATGTGTTCAAGTTGAATATTTATTTTATGATATTGACACAACTAACCCAACAATTAGTATATGAAATGCATGTTCGCAACTTTTTGTTTGTTCATGTGTGAATGCAGGTCAGCTTTGGGAGGAGGCTTGCAATCAAAGAGCGAGTGAAAGAAAAGTGATCGACATCAAACGAAGGACTCAAGGTAGAGTTACCAAATCTTCTTTTCACCCTTGTATTACATGAATGTGGGGTTTTGTGTTGGGAGAATAGAAAAGAGTAGAAGCCTTTGAAATGGTCATTTTCTACATGCATGATTAGAGCCCTTAAATGATAAGTCTGTAGGAGGGATTCCCACCCATAACAGAATTGGCAACCATACTAGGGATCTCTCAGGTTTTCTAGGGATACTTGTTGGGTATTTTTAATTGGTTTTACTACCTTTTTTCCGAGTTTCTGCAAAAGTCTGAGCTAGTAAGGATTATGGTCTTCCATACCAGTATTCCATGCTTTCTTTGCTTGGCTTATTTTTACTTTACGGAAGTCACAGAGGTACATGCAGCCTGTATAAGACCTACATGCATGTACCTACACCCTACCTTCACATAGCCCGCGTGCACATGCTAGTTGATGAAGTGTCAGTCGCATGTCTGAGCTCAAAATTTTTTTTTTAGAGAGGCAGTCATCCTATCCCCTGTCAGAAGTGATCCTTCTCAGGGGTTTTCTGGATCTCATTTTGGTCTCTGTTTTTGCATTTTGTAGCTTAGGTACCACCTCAGATTGTTTTTTTTCTATGAAATTTTCCTTGAATTGTTTTTCTTTTTTGTCAAAGTAAGTTTCTGAGTCTTCAAGGGACTCTGGTTCTCAATACCAGTAGTCTCTGCCAGTGTTTGATTGCTTTTTTTTTCATTTATTGAAGAATTGCAGATGTACACGCAGCTTGTATAAGGCCTGCATGCATGTACATGCACTCTGACCTTACACAGCTTGCATGCACACAATAGTTGTTGAACTGTCAGTAGCGTGCCTATTGAGAAAATTTTTGTTTAAGGAGAGGCAGTCATCCTCTTCCTTATCAAGAGTTATACCTCTCAGGGATTTCCTTGATTTAATCTGGGTCTCTATCATAGTAGTTTTAGCCTAGGTTGGATTCCAGCATAGCTTGCTTTGTCATTAAAAGATTTCTTGTGTTTCCTATACTTTTTAACTTATTTTTAGCTTGAAATTTTAAGAATAATGAGTTGCATTTTGAATCGTGCATTCATTAGTTTATTTTAGAATCTTTTGTTATTTCTACTTTGATTGGAAGAAAATATAAAAAACTTAACTTGCTATGTCTCTTTCTTTCTTGGCATTTTCTTTGCATTGTTATTTGAAAAAGAAAAAGAAATTAGCATAGTGTTGGGTTTTCTTCTCATCTTAACATCATTTCAAAAGAAAATAAGAAAGATAATCCTTATTTGTTAGTGTTTCTTACAAGTTTAATTTTTTGCAAAAGTCTTAACAACATCAGTTGCACTATCATACCTTTTTTTTAGTAAATCAATCCAGTAAAAAGAACGCTAATTAAAATTTACTAGACTTTACGTTTGTAGGGCCCATCAACTAGATTAGGCTAGAGCCTTGATTTAGGTTGGAGAGGAAACTCTTCAAGGCTATAAAACAAACATACAAGTCTGTGCTAAGGAGTGTAGAAGTCCAGTAACGTGGAAATTATTCGGGACCCTCCTTTAACACAAGGGATAAATACGAGGTCGCGTGAAGAAAGGTAGCGGAAATAACCCCTCCAAAGTCGGACCAAGCGTAGTGGGGAATGCATATAGAAGACTTGTCTTGGGATTCTGTTGATCTCATTTGCCACAGAGCTTCGTGGGTCTCGAATCCATTTGAGGTCCTCAGTTGTCTTCTGAAACACTTGCTTTTGATACCCTTGATATATTTTGGGCTTGATACCCTGCTCATTGCAGTCCACCCAACTGTCGACAGTACCTGCCTGGTGATTGTTCACGAGCTAGCAACCTAGTTGCCTTTATTTTAGGGACTTACACAGGTGACCACAGGGGTATACCGCAGTACCTAGGGTAGACATCGGGCCACACTTTGCAGATTATACCCGGAGGGTGATTCCGTATTCGATTTGCACTTGCACCGGTAAGTTGCTCTAGTGTTGGTTGGTGTAACTGTTCTTCCAACTAGTTAGTCATTTGCTTGATTTTCCTTTAGGAGTTTTTCTAGTGTGTGCTCTGTGTGCTCCCTAGTTTTCCATAGTGAGTTAGTCAATCATGGATTTGGGTCTTTGACCTAGGGTGGTAAATCGCCCACTCTGCCAGTCGTGAGGACTTTTTCAGTTTTCCACTTAGAAACATGGAGCCACCTCTTTATAGGCGTTGTTTTGATAACACTGATTTTCCAAAGTCATTGTGTGAGACTTTTACGGACTTGAATGATCCTGCAAAGGGAGAACCTATGCATAAGATATTCATGGCTAAATTTCCCGATGATATCAACCAAGGAACCCCTTCGAAAGAGGATTCTTGTTCTTTTCCTTTCTTTGGAAATGTTGGTGTCCCTTTGATGGCCACTTTGTACATTCCTGGGTTGAATGTAGGACTATCGGTTTGGTTGGGTACCATTACAAATGTCCTGAATTCTCTTGACGCTTCTCAGTTAATCACCTTAAGTCATGGACACCCTATTGAAGTTTCTTCATCAACAAAGTCTTCTCCTCCTCCTTCTCCTGCCTCTAGTGAAAGTACAGTCACTAGTAACCGGAAGTCTAAACAAAATAGAAAGAGGAAGAATAGGAAGAAGAAATCACCAACCTCTACGAGTCATGTTGGAGATAGGTCAACAACCTCTGCAAGTCACGTTGAAGACCAACACCCAGCCTCTACAAGTTATGTTGGGGGCAAGAACCCACCCTCTACAAGTCATGCTGGGGGAAAAAGTCCAGTCACTGCTAGTCATACTGGTAATAGGTTTGTAGCCTCTGCAAGTCATGTTATCGACCCATCACTAATCGATGCAATTCATGTTGGAGATGTGCAACCAAACACTGTTAGTCATGTTGGGGGCATTGATTCTATTGAGAAACCTAGATGGATAGGATGTAAGCCTAAGTTCCCTTGTAAGATTTGAAAGGGAGATCACCTTAGTCATTTGTGCCCTGGCATTCCAAAGGTACAAAGATTGTGGTCCTTGCAAGATCTTCTTATTCTAAGTCTTCTGAGGTTTCCTCGCAGTCTATTCAACCACTGGTTGAGAAAGTGATCACACTGATGTGGTCATCGGCTAATCCCACTCCTCTTTTGGGGGGTGAGGTGCCTTTAGACCTTATAGTCTCTCAGCCTAATCAGCCATTGGTTGAGAAATTGGTCATGTTGATGCAGTCATCGGCTGATCCCACTCCTCTTTTGAGGGGTGAGGTTCCTTTAGACCTTGTAGTCTCTCAGCCCATTCAGCCATTGGTTGAGAAAGTGGTCATGTTGATGTAGTCATCGGCTGATTCCACTCCTATTTTGAGGGGTGAGGTGCCTTTAGGCCTTGTAGTCTCTCAGCCTATGCATTCATTGGTTGAGAAAGTGGTCATGCTGATGTAGTCATCGATCGATCCCACTCCTCTTTTGAGGGGTGAGGTTCCTTTAGACCATGTAGTCTCGTAGTCTATGCAGTCATGGATTGAGAAAGTGGTCACACCGTTGCAATCTTCAGCTGATCCCACTCTTCTCTTGAAGAGTATCGAGTCTACCAAAGTGGTCATGTCGATGCCATATTCAGCTGATCCCACTCCTCTCTTGGGGAGTGAAGTGTCTACCGACTATGTTTTCAACATTTCCAATTTCATACTTTCATAACAAGGGGGCATTCCGCTCACTCTGAGCACACCCCCTCCAAGCCCTAGGATGGTTTCCTTTGATTGGAATGATCTTGTTGAGCCTTGTCTTCCTTCTTTTTCACCTTTTCAAATAAGGGTTGAAGTTAATTCAACAAACATTTATCGATGTATTGTGGATGAAGGAGCCTCTGTAAGTATTTTATCCTCCTCGGTTTGGGAAGTCTTGGGATCTCCCGAGATTTTGTCTTCTTCTCATGATCTGTTAGCTTTTGATAGACAAGTAGAGTGAATATTTGGGGGTTCTTCCTCAGTTACCTATCTCGTTAGGTGGGAAGAATGTCCTTGTTGATGTTATAGTGGTGCAAGGCCCATTAGATTTCAATATGCTTCTTGAGCATGATTATGTATATGCTATGAACGTTATGGTATCTACACTCTTCCAGGTGATTCATTTCCCTCACAATGGAAGCATTGTCACTATTGACTAGCTGGCATCTGATAATCACCATCCTAATTCAACGTTAGTTCAGGCTTCCCCTTTATATGTTCCTAGTGTTCGTGTAGAATCCACCCCACCATGGGTTAATTATGTGGCATCTTATCCTCGGTGTTAAATTGCCTCTGAGCAGGAACCTGGGCAATCATGTTTTCCTTCTCAAGACTTGGAATCAACAATTGATCCATTGGTTTATCCAATGGGGGCATGGGAGCCCTTGCTTCCCCCTCTTGGTCCAAGTGAACTTGAGTATCCTTCTGAGTCTGATCTTGTTGTTTGTATATCCTCAAGCCCTCATGCTTGTGATTCTTCACTGATAGACTCTGCCAGTCCTAGCCAGAACCTCCATCGTCATATGGAGTATAGTCATTTTACTTCACCCTTTGGGACTGTCGACCCTCATTTGCATGATTTATCAGATTTTGAATTGCCTTTAGATGAGGCTATCCTTGAAGCCATGACTATGGTTTCTATATCGCGGGAGGACTTACACCGTGGTTTGTGTTTTCTTCCCTTTTGGGAGACTTTCCAAGTTAACTATCGAACAGACTCTTGGTATGAGCCTAGCAGCGGACTCTACCTGAACCAGTTTCATACATGAGTCATAGCCCCCAATAGGTCTCCTTTTAAGCCCTTTTCAGACCCTTTAAAACATGAAAATATTGTCGAGCGGTCTTGTTATCTTTCACAGTCTTTAAACTGAAATTTGAAGGCACGTCTGTCAGGTGGTAGTTCACCCCTTTTTCGGTCCGGATGGTCAACTGTACGAACAAAGGTATACTCTAGGAACTTCAGTTCTCTAGAAGAGTATTCTCATGTATAATTTAAACCCTTTTTCAGGCCTAAGGAACTAAATTTACAAAAAAGGAACCCCCACAGAGTCCATAATTAAGCTCTCTTCAGACTCCCTAAAATTGAAAAGATTGTCGAGTGACCTTATTCTTTCACACTCGTTAAAATGGTCCAAAAGAACATTCCTGACGGAGTCCATAGTTAAGCTTTTTTCAGACTCCTTAAAAATGAAAAAATTGTTGAGTGATCTTGTCTCTATCACACTTGTTAAAATGGTTTTGAATAGACGTCTGGTTGGTGCTAGTTTACCCCTTTTTCAAGCCGACTAGACTATCTTTGAAAAAGGTACCCCAGTAGAGTCTCCTTTTATGTTTTTTCAGACTCTCTAAATATGAAAAACCATCGAGCTTACCTTCTCTGGGCTCATTAAACTTACATCGAAGGACGTTACCATTGTGTGTTTTGTTAACCACGTTTGCATACCTGCGTCTTTGGCCTAATGTAGGCTCCATGTTTCTCTCAACTGAACCATTTGAAGCATGCCTTATACGCAAGCCCTGTAGCACTTTGCCTCTGCATCTTGACACCTTTGTCCCCTGGAGGATTTTTCCTGAGTGTCCTTTTCCTGTAGATGTCCCTTTTTTCTGAGCATCCCTGTGTTCCGTGCGCTTGGAACTAGTATGTTTGAAACACTCGATCCTCCTTTGTAACGTATCATTATTTTATTCTTTTTCAAGCTTTCCAAAATTATTGAAAAAGACAAAAAAATCAAATATACCCCAAAAAGAGGAAGGGAAAAGTATTTTCTTTTTATTGGAAGCACAATGAGTCACCCTTGGACAAAGCACATCCTTCTGTTTGTTCGTCAAATCCTTGGGATTTAATATGACCTTAGGAAGTTGTTCTCACTACATAGAGTTGTGTCCTCCTCCATTTGGTTACTCTTCCAAACATATGGAGAGTTTGCGGTGCCTCCTGCATCATGAACTTGTGTCAAAATATCATGTTTCCTGAGTCTCATCTTATGTCGTGCTATTGTCTAAAGGAAGTTATTACCAAGATTGAGTCAGCCCCTTTGCAGATTGTCTCTTACCCTCATGCCTGGTCATCCCGGAAGCCCAATCAAGTCTTTGTTCAAAATCCATGAATCCCTCAACCTGATCATCAAAATCCTCTAGTCCGTTCCTGACAAGCCATCGAAGACCTCTGGGTAGTGAAGTCGTACACTTATATTACACTCCTACCCAAATTTTGAAGATTTTGAAGTTGATGCTAGAGCTCTGAAGGCCTCATCTCTAGCCATCAGGCCTGATTCGCTTCTTGATTATGGATACTATAAATGTATATCTTTTTTATTTCGAGATGTATATCCATTGTGTATTGCTTGCGGCTACACTTTATATAGTTATATGACATGGATATATAGAGTATTTTATTGGTATCCATGATTTTATTTCATTCCGAGCATGGGTATGCCTGCCTTGGTGAGACAATTATTATTTTGCAGATGGCACCTCTCGAATTCTGGTCCCTGGGCTCACTGGTTTGGTATGCTGATAAAGATTGATAATGTATTTCGGCCATCAAATTCTCTTCTGACCTCACACATTAAGGGGCATTTGTTATAAACCTAATTTGCACCAGACATACTTACCTGACATCAGGCCATCCCAAATGCCTTCTTTTCCAAGCCAATACTGAACAACTCTTCTTAAAAACCCCCTTTTTAAAGGCCCACGCACCCTACTCCACTACTGCATGAGTGTACACGCTAGCTGCCTCACTAAAACCCGTGTGTACCTACAAAAGCATGAAAAAAGGAAAGATGTTGATGGAACACACAGCTTTGGGTAAGTTAACTAAACCTTTCGGACATGCATGGACGGTCATTCGACCAAATACCTAGCTCCTTCTAGCCTATAAAATAAGGGGTAAGGGTCCCATTTGAAAGGAGGAAAATCATAGTAAATAGAATATACCCAATTGAGCATTCCCCTTGTCCCAACCTTTAGCCATCCTTGTGCAAAGAGAAGTATAAAGCAAATAAGTTGGAGGACAGTTGAAGAGGAGCCCAGGACTAGTTGAAGAGGAGCAGTGCCGACCACATATTGTAAGATTACTCTTGTGAATATTAATACAAAAATGAATACTTTTCTCGTCTTGCCATATCATGTGTTCGAGTTGAATATTTATTTTATGATATTGTCACAACTAACCCAGCAATTAGTATATGAAATGCATGTTCGCAGATTTTTGTTTATTCATGTGTGAATGCAGGTCATCTTTGGGAGGAGGCTTGCAATCAAAGAGTGAGTGAAATCAAAGGGATCGACATCAAACGAAGGAATCAAGGTAGAGTTACTGAATCTTTTTTTCACCTTTTTATTACATGAATGTGGGGTTTTGTGTTGGGAGAATAGAAAAGAGTAGAAGCCTTTGAAATGGTCATTTTCCACATGCATTATTAGATCCCTTAAATGCTAAGTCCGTAGGAGGGATTCCCACCCACAACAATAATTTCTATGGTCAAGGGATTGTGTATCAGAAGTGATCATAAGAACGCCTCTGATATACTGGAAATATTGTTATCACTTATTTCAATGCTAAATCAAATCATATCGAATATGATGAGTGAAACTCTCCTAATGTATCGATAGAGTTTGTGGGAAGTTTTCCAATATGCCAAAGCTCTTTTCTTAGAAATTGTTAAGTGTTAGCTCTCTCGTCGGTATGCCACAAAATAAAAATAAATGCAAGTAAAAGAATTTTTCAAAGAAGGATGGAAAGACTCTAATGAAGACCAATAAGTTGAGTTAGCTCAAAGAGACTTAAAAAAAGGGGGGGGTCCCATTTTCTTGGTTAGAATTTACTCTACGAGAAAGGAGAAAAGAAAAAGGGAAGGTGTTGATGCCTAGCACAACACATGGATTTTCAAGAACTTTTTTCCAAAAAGGAACATTAGTGATCTAGGTTCCATTACCTTAAAATGAATGTTGTAGTCATGCCAAGTCTTATGTCATTGTTTCTCCACTGTCTGGTTCAAAATTGCAATGACACAATGTTCTTCCAACTCCATGATATACTTTTTCCTCCTCTTAAGGGACTCATCATTAATGCTTTTCATGGATATTGCAATACACGGACTAGGAACAATCAACTCTAAGGGAATCATTGTTTCCTTCCCATATACTAACCAAAACAAAGTGTTTTTTGCCAACTTCTTTAAAGTGGTCCTATATGATCATAAAACTACATGAACACGCTCATCCCAATCACCTTTTTCCACATTACAAATTTTTATCAAGGCATGCTCCACAATATTATTAAAATCCTCCACTATTCCATTAGCTTGTGGATGATATGGTGTACTTTTCTGATGGTGAATCATGAATTCTTGGTTCAATGTTTTGATTGTGTTATTAATGAAGTGTGTACCCTAATCACTCATCAACACCCTTAGGAACAAAACCTGGTTATTATATTTTCAAATATGAAATGTGCAACATTTAATGCAGTGCAATCTTTTACTAGTGGGGCTTCAACCCAATGCACCAAATACTCTACCATCGTGATACATAACATGCACCAATCCTCCATGAAGGAGGATTGACTTGACTAACAAAATATATAACCCATTTCTCAAAGGGTTCCAATGCCACCATAGGAAACAAAGGTAGCTTATCCATCTAGATGGTTTTCCTATACGCTAGAAAACATCACACCATTTAAAACACTCCTTTGCATCTTGTTGTAAGGAAGGCTACCATAATAATGCACACAATACTTTCCTAACTATTTATTTTCTTTCATTATGACCTCTAGTGACCCCTTCGTGTGCTTCAAACAAAAGTATGCCATATTCATGCTAAAAATAAAATCTGCAGAGAACCTTGTTCGTGCCAAACTCATAGAGTTTACCTGCAATGAGTCGATAATATGCCATACAGGATACTACCTGTGTTTTCTATGCATAAGTATAGTCTTCATCTGCGTTTCTAGTTCTTAAGAACTTTGTAATATATGTGAATTGGTTTGGTGTTGCCTCAATTTGAAACAAGTGTGCATCATGCAAGTTATCATCAATACTGCCTCCACTTTCCCTTGATTCTAGCCTAGACAAATTATTAGGTCCTGTTATCCCCATTTTGTGGATAACTAAGGAGATTATGTCTCAAGGCCCTCGGGTTGCAGATATGGAGTGTCGAGAGACTACATGATTAGCAGTACCCTTTTGCACAGATGGAAACCCCTCTCACCACCACAGATGGTCACAGATTTCCAGATGGCATCCACCACATCAGCTCACTTCTGAAAGGCAGTGGCCCTTGCTCCATGAGGTACAAGTCAATATTATGGTGAGCATCATTTCAATATTTAAGCCAATTGAGTATGGTTTATCTTAGATTGCTCTAGATTTCATGATATATACTTGGACATTATGCTTTTTACCCTACTTCACCTTGGTGGTTGGAATTCTACCCTAGTAAGTGGTCTCCCTTGGGGATGGGTTTGCTACTAGGAACTCCCTTAAAGAGTCATCGTATCGTTCTCAACCATACTTACCACTTTCCATCATTATTCTCCTCCATTTCCTTATCTCTTGGGATTTTAGGGTGTATTGACCCAAGAAGGGGTTGTCCCTCATTCTATGGGAATAAAGGGTTGAAGGCCCAAAGGGGTTGATGTTGGGTAAAAGATAAAATCCTTGTATAAACCTTCTAGATGCTTCGCCCAGGGATCACCCAAGAAAGCAGTGAAACACTTATCTTTGAGTAAAGAGGACCCACAATATAATAAATAATTCTTAAAAGGTTAGTTTAAGGATAGGAGGTCTCATCACGAGACGACCTATCATGTCCATGAATATCTAGTAGTATGACATTACCATCATCTGGTCACCAAACTGTTGATGATTAAAATCACAACAAGGATTTCACCTGCAAAGTATTGCTAAATCCTATTATTATAAGTTAACGA
>ML789120.1:87210-129635 GCA_009831015.1 Picea engelmannii | reverse complement strand
ATATATATATATATATATATATATATATATATATATATATATATATATATATATATATATATATATATAATACTAGTAGGTGGGACCCCATTGTAGATTGGAGGATTAGATCTGGTTCTTATTCGATGTTTATATTGTTTTTCGACACTTCTTACAGGGATCTACACAATTGATGAAATCTTGGTTTTATTTGTGACATAATGGAAGATGGATAATCCATGCTATATGTGGGTTATGTTTCTCTAGGTTATAATTTCATGTCATGATAGCTTATGTTATCCATTGTTACCTTGCTATTTTCTCCTTGATTCATTACTTGTGACACCTGCATAAGACACATTTTAGTAACAATGAATAAGAGCAATTGAAAAGAGATAAAAGAAATAAAAGAAAAATACAAAAGGAAGAAACTAAACTATGATAATATGCTACACTATATGCATTGAAATTAAAAAAATGGTGTTAGTCCTAGCTAACCATTGTAGTGGCTATATGATGTATTGAGTTATAATAAAGCACATTTGATATGTGTTATGGTATGGTTTGCAATGGTTAATGTGATATAGGGTGGTACATTTGGCAAGTAATGGATGTTGGTTTCGATGCATGGATTAATTGAATGGATTAATGGATGGTTGGATGGCATGTACTAAGTAATTGAATGAGTAAAGGATGGAAGTGATGTGCATTTACTGCACGTCACTCCATACCTCTCCCACTGGTCATCACCCTAGCCTGTCTATTGTTCAATTCTTGTTCGCTGTGGTTAAGCTTTGATTTTTAGGCAAGGGAAGAACTGCTTGACCAAGCTCATGTTTTTAAGGCTTTTTGGTTACAGGTATCTTTTTTTTTCTCCATCCATGAACTCGCTCTGTTTATGAAATAGATGTTGGCTCGGTGATGTATTGGTCTATGTTTTTCTTAAGGATGGCAACTGTGTGAACTCTGGTGTTTCTATGAAATGGTTTTTTGTGTGGTTTTCATTGCAAATGGAAAAAATGGATGGTTAAACTCACAGTTTCATTGATTATTCTGAGTGGTAGAATCCATGAAGGCTCGCAGTTTTCTTTATGGTTTTTTGTTGGAGGTTTCATTCAGTCTAGACTTGCTCCCTGTCTCCACATAGTTCTTGTCACCATACCTAGTCATAATTGTTTTTATGGGGTTACTGGGTTTGTTCTCGAACCACCTTGTGTCACTGCATATCATTTCACCTGGTTGGGGGCTCGTTCATGATTATTGATGTCTGCGCAGTTGGTTATGATGGCTATTATGCCAAGGGGATTTCTTTAGTGTTGGTTTCCATTTCATGGCTCTGTTCTTATATCATCTTCATTCGGGTTGATTGGGTAAAACCACGAGGGTTATTCCTTGCATGTTCTCAACATTATTACAGGCTAGTAAGAAGCCTATGCTCCTATGTTCATAATCTCTCCTACCTGGTGAGTTGTCACCCTGTCTTGCAAGCTATTGGTTATGTGGCCTGTGTGTCCACTATGTTGTCTCAAAGGTTTCTCATCTGTGTTGGTGTGGTCGACTCTAGTCTCCCTGTGTTGGTTCCACTGAGTGAACCCTTGATTACTCAAATCCCACCCTTGATTATTTTAAGTTTGATTTTGATAAATGAACCAATTATTTTTGTTGAAATATTGTAACTACAAAGATTATTCTATTTATTGTTTGATTTATTATTCATTAGATCAATCCCCTTTTGTGGATTGATCATGTCGGGTATTGTAAATGACCAAATCCCCTTTTGCGGATTGGTCAAACCCTAATTGTAATAGGATAAATGAGAAGTTGAACCCATAATATATTAAAGTGGTTATAACCACCCAGAATGAGAAGTCGTCCCTGCCAGTGAAAAGACACCTCAGTTGAGCGCCTGCCAAATTGTATAAATAAGAGAGGCTAGCGCATCATTTGTTCACTCACTCACTTGTTCATCAGATTGCAAGTATTGGAGCTACACTTGGAGAAGAAGGGAGAGAGAGAGAGGTGCATTCTTGGGAGAGGACTTTCTGTATTGTTTGAGTTATCTCTTGGCATTGTATTGGCTATCTATATTAAGGAAGTTTTTGTTGGGTTTTATCCCCCGTGAGGGTTTCCTAGGATAAATGATGGGTCTCTTGTGATTGTGTATTTGTCAGTGATCCTATCTATGCTATGGTTATCTAGTGAATTGATAAGAAACCTAATATTAGCTTAAACCTTAACATGGTATCAGAGATAAGCTGAAGAGATCATCTTTCACAAGAAGAAGAAAAATGTCATTGTTGTCGTACATGCAAATTAGGTATTTTTATTGAAGAAGAATTTCAGCCCCAAAGCCATATAGAAAAGTGTGCCCTTCCTCAAGGAACAATTTGGCATCATCAGCGCACCTTTTCAGTGGCTAGATCTCCCGAAAAGTGAAACCCTAGTTTTCACCAGGTACTAGAAAACCAGAAGTACCATAAGTACTAGAAAACCAGAAGTAACAGAAAACTAGAAGCACCAGTCCAGAAATCCGTTGGTCAAGTTTGAAGGGGTAAAAGTTGGATTTTTTGAAATATAACCACACCAGGCTACTTGCCTCAGCCAAGCGCACCTCTTGGTAAGTTCGAAATTCAATTTTGAGCATTTTCATTTTTGGTCATTTTCCTAGCTCCAGGTAAAAGATGTATGCAAGCACTAAGCTTGTTGACAAGATAGAAGGTGTGGAAAAAAATTTAGCCTGGAATTATAGGATTGGACTCATTCTTGAAGAGAATGACCTAGCAAGATTCGTCAAAGAAGAGGTACCAAAACCCGTCGATGTTGGAGATAAAGCAAAGCACCAAAAGGACACGATTAGGGATAAAAGAATCATTGCAGATTCTATAAAAAATCACTTGATTCCTCAAGTGTCTTCAAAGAAAAATCCAAAAGAAATGTTTGATTCCCTAACCAGATTATATGAAGGAAAGAACATAAATTGGAATATGAATCTAAGAACTCAACTCAAGAATACAAGGATGCAGAAAGGAGAAATGATCCAGGAATATTTCTCCAGAATATCAGAATTCAAAGAACAGTTAGAAGAAATTGGAGATACTATAGACGAATACGAACTCATAATGATGGACCTTAATGGCCTCACAATACCTTGGGATGAAATCATCCAAACTATTTGTGCCAGAACGGAGAAACTAAAATTTGACAGTCTCTGGGAAGAATATATTCAAGAAGAATCAAGAGTAGCTAACTGAGAAGCTTTACTATCAAGAGATGAAGATCAAGCCCTATCCACTCACACTAAAGGAGGAAGAAATAAGTCTTACTTGTAGAAAGAAACTCATAAAGAATCTCAATCCAAAAATAAATTCATACATAAGAAAGGACAAACAAAAGAAAGAGACTTCTCATCTTATCAATGTTATCATTGTGACAAGATGGGACATATTGCAAGACATTGTCTAGCTAGATGAGAAGAATACAAGAGAAAAAACAAGAGGCATCATGCCCATGCAGTTGAAGATGAAGATCCACCCATGAAGATGATAAAAGAACAAATTGAAGACTATGTCTTAATCTCATCCCTCTCAGGATGTCTTAATCTCATCCCTCTCAGGATCAGTATCACCTGGAGAGGACACTTGGCTCATTGATAGTGGTGCTTCTAAGCACATGACACGGCAAAGAAATATTCTCTCTTGCCTTTTAGAAAGCAATCATTATTGGAAAAGAAGAAGGTGGCTTGTATAAGCTAAAGTGTCACTCAGAAGCATCCATGACCCACACCATTGAGAATCCATGTGAACTTTGGCATAGAAGATTATCCCACATAAACTACAAGGCATTACCATTTGTATGCAAGGCAGTCATAAGTCTACCAGAACTCAAGGTTGACCATGAAGATGTGTGCAATGGATGTGCACAAGGGAAGAACATCAAGAACCCTTTTCTGAAGAGAGACGGTAAAGAAGAAGGAGTCTTAGAACTCATTCACTCAGACGTCTGTGGCCCAGTGCCATCATCCTCCATCAGTGGGTATGTATACTATGTATCTTTTATTGATGACTATTCTCGTAAAACCTAGGCTTACTTCTTGAAATCAAAAGATGAAGTGTTCAGTAAATTCAAGGAATTCAAAGCCTTTATAGAGAATATTTCTAAAACAAATATCAAGATACTCAGGTCAGATAATGAAGGAGAATACACCTCAAAAGAGTTTGTAAACTATTGCAAATATGTTGGGATTAAGAGGGAGCTCGAAACTCCTTACAATACTCAACAAAATGGTGTAGCAAAAAGAAAGAACATAACTATAATGGAAGCAATCAAGACCATGATCCATGATCAAGATATTCCAATGTGCTTATGGGAAGAAGCAGCAAAAACAGAAGTATATGTACAAAACTGATTTTCCCATAGTGCACTTGGGTTCAAGACCCTAGAAGAGATGTTCTTCAAAAAGAATCCAGAATTAAGCCATATCAAAATATTTGGTTGTCCAGTATTTTTACATATTCCAAAAGAGAAGAGAAACAAGCTGGACCCTTCAAAAAAGAAGGGAATATTTGTTGGATACTGTGAAGTCTCCAAGGCCTTCAGATTTTATATACTAGGTCACCATCATATTGAGATCAACAGGGATATGACTTTTGGTTAAGATGCAACACTCAAGAAATCAAGAAGATGCGAGCTTGAATAAGTATATGAAGAGGAACCTATAGCTCCCAGAGTTGCAGCACCAGTGAGGGAAGTCATAGCTTCCCCTGATGAGGAAATTATATAAGATCATGACATAGTAGAATTTCCAGAACCTCCCCAGACGACGATCTCCCACAAGAGAAAGCCATCTTGGGCAAGGGAACTTATTCAAGATGGAGAGAAGTATGGTGTCACTGAAGGAACCACAAGACAAGTGAAGAGACCTAAGCCATTCTCCAGTTATATGGCTTTGATGTGTGATATCCTAGAGAAGGAGCCTACCTTCTTTGAAGAAGCCATTTAGAAGAAAGAATTGGAAGATGCCATGATAGAAGAATACCAATCCATTACAAAGAATGACGTATGGGAAATGGTTCCCAGACAAAAGAGCAAGGATGTGGTATCTTCCAAATGGCTTTTCAAAATAAAACATGTTGTTGGTGGAAGTATTGAGAAGTACAAAGTAAGGTTTGTTGCTCGTGGCTTTTTTTAAAAGGAAGGCATTGAATATGATGAGACATTTTCTCCTGTAGCCAGATACAATTCAATCAGAACCATCATATTCCTTCCAGCTAATATTAAGTGGAAGTTACACCAGATGTATGTAAAGATAGCTTTCCTAAATGGTGTCGTTGAAGAAGAAGTGTATATAGAACAACCTCAAGGATTTGAATTTGAAGACAGGAAGACTCATGTCTGCAAGTTGAGGAAGGCTTTGTACGGATTGAAGAAAGATCCTAGAGCTTGGTATGGAAGGATAGATAGTTTTTTGACGAGCTTGGGCTTTACCAAGAGTAAAGCTAATTCTAATCTCTACTTCAAGTTTATGAATGATGAGCTGATTATATTTCTGATGTATGTAGATGACTTATTCTTGACTAGAGAAGAAAATCGCATCACTGAATGTAAGAAGAAGCTCGTTGCAGAATTTGAGATGAAAGAACTTGGCCTAATGCACTATTTCTTAGGTATTGAGGTATGGCAGAGTCCAAAGAGGATATTCCTTAACCAAGGGAAGTATGCCCTTGAAATCTTGAAGAGATTTGATATGTTGGAGTGCAAGTCCATGAATACACCCATGGAAACAAAGTTGAAGCTCTTAGTCGACACTTCATCATAATTGATTGATGCTACGCTGTATAGATAGATGATTGGATCGTTGATGTATCTGAAAAACACCAGACCAAATATCTCTTTTACTGTGAACACCTTGAGTCAGTTTTTGGTAGAACCCAGACATGTTCACATAGTTGTTGCAAAACATGTGATGAGGTACCTTAAGGGTATATTAGATTATGGTCTCAGTTATGATGGAGATCATGACTTCGAACTGAGTGGGTACATTTATTCAGACTGGGTTGGAAGTGTCTCTAACGCGAATATCACTTCAGGATGTTGTTTCAGTCTGGGGTCAGCCATGATCTCATGGTAGATTAGGAAGCAATCAAGCATTGCTCTCATCATAGTGGAAGAAAAATACATTGATGCATGTTCTACCAGTTGTGAAGCCATATGGATTTGGAAGTTGTTGACAGGTCTATTCGACCTAGAGATAGAAGCAAACATGATCCTATGTGATAACTAGAGATGCATAAAGATGAAAGAGAATCATGTATTTCATGACAAGTCAAAACACATAGAGATCTGATATCATTACATCCGTGACATGGTGCAGAGAGGAGCCATAAAGCTCCAATATGTTAGCACAGATGAACATGTTTTTTATGTGTTGACCAAGCCTCTATCTCGTGTAAAGTTTGAGCACTTTCGATATAAGCTTGGTATAGTCCGAAAGGACCTCCCTCAAAAGGGGGAGTAGTGTTGATATGTCAGCCTAGTGTTGTGATGCCAGCTTCGTGTTGATGATGTGCCAGCCTCGTGCTATGATGATGTGACCAGCCTCATGTTGTGATGATGATGTATTAGTTTTATACTAATCCATGTTGATGCAGATCATGATATCATTCTAGCTCTCTATGGTGAATGATAATATTGATGATGAGAAAAACTTTTGATGATTTATAGATACGCCAGTTAGTGTTCCAAGATGTTGTCCTCTCTCTCGCCTAATGTTGTTGTAGAATACCCTTCTTGTTAAGGGGGAGTGTTTAAATATTGTAACTGCAAAGAGTATTCTATTTATTATTTGATGTATTATTCATTAGATCGATCCCCTTTTGTGGATTTATCATGTCGGGTATTGTAAATGACCAAATCCCCTTTTGCAGATTGGTCAAACCCTAATTATAATAGGCTAAATGAGAAGTCGGCCCCAGAATATATTAAAATGGTTATAACCAACCAGAATGAGAAGATGGAACTGCCAGTGAAAAGACACCTCAATTTAGCACCTGCCAGATTGTATAAATAAGAGAGGCTAGCACCTCATTTGTTCACTCAATCACTTGTTCATCAAAGCGCAAGTATTGGAGCTACAATTGGAGAAGAAGGAAGAGAGAGAGAGAGAGAGAGAGAGAGAGAGAGAGAGAGAGAGAGGTGCATTCTTGGGAGAGGACTTTTTGTATTATTTGATTTATCTCTTGGCATTGTATTGGCTATCTATATTAAGGAAGTTTCCCAGGATAAATGATTTGTTTATTGTGATTGTGTATTTCTCAGTGATCCTGTATATGCTATGGTTGTCTAGTGAATTGAAAATAAACCTAATAATAGCTTAAACCTTAACAATTTTTGGTCGGGCACGTGGTTGACAGTTATGAGTTAGTGGAGTATCGTCGACAATGGTTGATTATTGGTTGTCTATGTTAATAGCATTGACAGTGGTTTTTATGATTGGTGTATAATCGTTGTATTCTTTTATTGTGCCAATTGATTTGATAGTTTATCATGGTTTAAATTGGTTGATTTGAGAAATGGAATTGGGAATACTATTGTTGTCTCCTTGTATTGGATCGATAACTTAGCATTGTTTGATGTTTTGATTCGGAGTAGTTAAACATGTAAATTCACAGCGATGCTTCTTGCGTATGTGTTGGTCTGTGTGGGTTTCCTACATCATGGTTAAGTTGAAATAATGGTTTCTATGTGTTTTAATTTCCAATCGGGAGTATTGCAATTTAAAATCATGATAGTTGTGATTTGGTTGTCTGTTGTGTATGTTATGGATATCATGCATCATATAAGAGATGGGCACGGGTTCTATAACAATATGGTTTTATTGCAATTTAATTATTAAATTGGATTGAGGAATGGAATCAGGAGGGATTTTAAAATAACTTGTGTCTGTGTTTGATTTGAAGGTCTATATCATGACAATGGTTGATGGTTTGGATGTTGAACAGAGTCGATAAAAATGATTGTGTGTTCATTGGGATTGTTTAAATGTTTAAAAGAAGAAGTGAGAGGACACAAAAATTTTATACAGGTTGTTGAAGGACATATTATTTTGAGTATGATGACATTGTGATTAATTGAAAGTGTTAAGAAATTAAATATGAACAGTGAGAAAGTTTAACACATAGTAATGGTTAAATTACACACAGTGATTGTTTAATTGATCACATAAATTGTTTGATAAGTGTTGAAACGTTTGCATTAAGTACATAATTGTTTTATGGATTACTTAATTAATTTTATGAACAATATCTGCTCTTTTTCCCTACGATTATTTCACTTTTTATTAATTACAATCCCATCGCCTTCCCATATTCATTACTCACTCTCTGTTCCTAAAATTTAATTACAGTTAAGAGGAGCTCTGTATTGTGACAGTTTAAGATCACATGGATGGATTAAAATGATATTTTCTTTGGTTTACATTTCAGTTGATTGTTTGTTGTTTGTGAGAAGTAACCATGTTCTTTTTCCCCTCATTTTAACATTGTTCACTCAATACAAACCCCTTGCATATCCTAGAACCTTTGTTCACCCCCTTCTCATTGACAATGGTTAAACAATTTGTATAGATTGGATTGCATGAGTCTAATATGTTGTTGAGCCAAAATTTATTTCATATTTTTAAAAGAGTTTTCATGTATGGTTGTTAAAGAAACTATTTTCTAATCAATCATACATATAGGAATGACCTTTTTTAGTTGAGGTAGCCATGGAAGAGGTAACCGAGGAAGAGGTAATTGGAACAGGGGCTCTAGAAGGCCAAGATTCTCCATTCACTTTGATGATGGCTTGCAAGAGTTAGGCCAACTATTTTTGGCTGGGATTTTCAATTAGATTGGGTAAGGAGTGGTCCAACCTAGGCCTGAAAGTCCTCCCTTCCAAGTTCCACAAGCCCCTGGTATTCTCGTGCCCCCTCATGTCTCATTGCAACCCGAGGTTCTCAAAAACGACTGATGACAAGAGATTGTCCACCCGACAGTCTCCCAACATCGTGGCTGGCCTAATTTGTCTCTACCTACTCCCTCGCCTATCAATCAGATTGTCCAAGTTTCCCCTGTCCACTCACCAGTTCAATATTCCCATGCTAGCAAAAGGTTGAACACCGAGTCCCACCATGCCCCTAACAAAGGAAAAGCCATTGCTGCCCCTTCCTCACCCTCCAACGGCTCTGATAAATATCCGTCCTCCTGGATGTATTTGAGGGACAATTGCTCTCATGTGATCAGTGATATTAGGCCTAAAGGCTCAGCATAGCCAAAGGCAAATTCATAGAGATCAAAAGGGGAAATCAACAACAAGGGAAGGATTGCATCTCAAAGTGGGAAATATAGATTTTAAGTTTTATTTTATTTATTGTTGATGACAGTTGACTTCAGAAATTTTGGACAACATGTTATTTTTGGATATATGAGTAATATATTTTGAAAATAATTTCAAATATAATTGAGATAAATTGTTGAATATGAATGTGATGATGGGAGTCACAAGGAGGGATGTTTTTGTTTAATTATCTAGCCGTGTTATGATTGTTAAAATCTAAAGGGGAGTCACAAGGGGTCCCACCTACTAGTTATTATTTATTTAAAAACCCTTATTATGATTTATTAATTTCCCCCCTAACTAAAACGTTGGTTGAGTTTTTAGTTAACTTAACTAATGAAGTAGTTCAACTACTTCAACCAATTCTAATTTGCTTAAAATCAAAAGGAAAGGGAGGAACAAGGGGAGATAGAAGGAGAAGCATACTAAGATTTTCTCTTGATTTTTTGTTGAGATAATTAAGTTTTCATTAATTCCTTAATTCGTTAGAAGCCTAATTCTTTTTTATGATAGCAGGGTCTTATTGTAGACAACAAGATTCAGGGCTGAATTACATCATTTAGACACTTGTTTTTCAGAGGTGTTGATCTATCTTTGATAGTTCGTGTAGACTTGTTTGTTTGTGAAATATTTTTCATGACTAACAAAGGCTATTTTGTAGAGTCTAGTGGGAAACAATCTGTGGCAAGTTGATCCATCTTTTCAAGTTCATTTTTTGATTTTCTGTCGAAATTCCTTTTGTATGTTTCATCAGGGACATCTAAGTTTGACTTTGGTCCAAAACTTTCTCAAGAAAATTTTGTAAAGAGAACGATTCTTTGATGAATTGGAATGAAATAAAGGATTTCTTGATGTCTCACATGTGTTGATTATTGACTTGGTATTTTGAATTCTGTCTCTATATTTATTTTTATTCCGAAAATTACATAAAAAATGAGTTTTTCAGCAAGCTTTTAATTATAAAAAAACAACCTAAACACTTGTAAACAATACTTGTGAATTAGGATATCAGTTTTGATTGCTATAAACATAGGGTGATATTCTCGTCTATCTTGATTTATCCAAGCAGGATCTGAAAATGTTTGAGTAAGATCATTTCATATCTTTTCCTCAACACAAACCAGGGTAATGGCTCTCAGATGCATGGTTGAGAGAAAGGGGGTCTCATCACGAGCCAACCTTCTCATCTTCACTAGGTGTTTTTGGGTGACATTGTCATCATATGGTCACCATGCCAGTGAAGTGACCTTCAATCTCTCCTTATGCTATATTGAAAGAAAATACAAAGAAATAAAGATAAAAGGAAATTGATAGGCTTGGAAAATGTGCATTGTGGACGAAGGTACCACACACCCTCTACAAAGGAACCCATGAATGAGACACTTCAACCCCTTGTATGTCATGAGCCCTATGCCCATTGAGTATTGACCCCAACTTCTTCATCCACTTTAAATGTCTTAGAGAGGGATATCTTGAAAACTCTCCTTGACCTAGGGAAAGATCTACCCAATAGGACACCTCGTCAACCCTCCCATATTCAATCTTGACAAGTCGCATAGTATCTTTGAGCAATTAATTGTTTGATATAGTGATATTTGATACACATGCTTAGATGGCTCAATTATTGATTGGATTAAATTATCATTATGTTATGACTTGAGATCATTGGAGGTTGTGTTAATTTTTCTTTGTAGGACCTAGTTGGTGGACAATCTTGGGAGAACAAGCCTAGCTTGGGCTTCCATGTGGCTACAAGCCCACAGGTTGGATGCCAAGGGCCCACATGTCGGATTGGAAATATCAGACTTGGAAGGCCTTGACGATGACTTGGACGACATAGCCCAACCCTCACTTGCCAAATGATTGTCCCAGGAGGGGAAAAACACCCCCTTTTTGAGCTTGACATCATGTTTAGGGGGCTAGCGCATGGTGGTGAGATGATATGCATTGGCACTTAGACACTTTGAGGTGTTTGAGGCTTTGACCATGAAGGAAAACATTTGGATGCTTGACATGTTGTAATGTCCCCACTTTGAGACATCATTATATTACAGAGTCTTATGATGACCAGAATTGCCAGATGGAGGTTATAGCGAGTACAGGGGCTATTGAGGGGTATTTTGGGCTCTGAATTGCATCTCTCATATTATTTCATCAACATGATCCATTCTTCATAACTTGGATTTGGTTCCGTTGCATTCTGTAATTTTGAGTTATTTTGGGCTATATGTTAATTAAATTCACTAAGGAGGTCATATTGGGCATAATACTTGGAGGAACCTCTTAGTGTAATAGCTCATTGGAATTGGGAGGAATAGCACTACAGGATAGGATGATGATAAGTGACTTTCAGTGGCCAGGGAAGCCACAAGGAGGGATAAACTACTTTTTAGAGGTAAAAAGGTTAATTAATTAATTAAAGTAATTTAATTAATTAATTAATAATTAAATAAAGTAAAATTCATTTGGAGAGACAAGGTGAGCAGGGAGGATAAAAGAGAGACAAGGGCCTCTATTCTCTGATTATGTTGTTTATCATTTGATATCTAGATTCTTGCTAGTGATCCCATGCACTTGGGGGTTTTGAGGGTTTTGACTTAACAAACCCTAGAGATCAGCTTGGTGGTGAAAGATCCCACCCAACCTGGTCCAAGATTGGTCACGGAGGTGAAAGATTCCTCCCTCACCATTCTACATCAGATCTACTCAGTTACAGGAGGTTTCTACCGCAGTTACATGTTTAGAGAGAGATTGAGCACAACTTCAGGGGATTTCCAGTAGGAGGGCACACCACCTTGAGGAGATTATCTTGATCTAGGAAGAGGAGAAGGATTCTATGGAAAAGGAATTATGGGTATTCTTTGTAGGGCCTAGGGCACCTTTCTTAGCCCTTTCCAGAGGAGGTTTCTCTGTCGTATAATTTATTGGAGCTCGACACAGGTTTAGAGAGAGGAGGTCACACCACAGATTAAGGATCCTATATTTTGGAGGGTCAGTTCTTTATTGTTCAGCCCGAGACGTTTCCAGGGTTTTTCCCTTGACCTAATCTACAGTTCCATGTATTTTGAGAGCATCTGGAGGTCTCTAGGATAGAGGCCAAATTATTGGATCTTCAGTCATCCAGGAGGATGCAAGCCAATTAGGGGGTTGCTCATTTGGATGGTCATAACTTCACCTTTCAGCTTGAGACTTCACCAAGGGCTTGTTATTGGTCCGATCTACTCTTCCATCCATTTTCAAAGTGTTTGGAAGCCTATAGCAGCAAGGACAAATTATTAGGGGTATTTAGCTTTCTAGCAAGGCACAACTTATCCAGTTTGAGGGTTTGATCCAACATTGGGTGGAGATCTCAGTTTTCATTCATCTTCGGCAGTCATGTGGCCTTTGGAAGCTTGTATATTCTCTTATTGATCTTGCTTGAGGGTTCTCCTGATTTTTCTACTAGCTCTTAGCGATATTGTACCAGATTTGCAAGTCCATTGTATCAATGTATTCTTCTATTATGAATAATATTATATCTGAGGTATTTTGGGTTATCTCTTGTATTGTTGATCTTGCATATTGTTGAGGTATGTTCCATTGATATATATTCTTTGATTATTGTTGCAAACACACATAAAACCCATCATATTGAACCCGAGTGCAACTCATGAGACTTAAGACTACAAAGTGTTTGACGAAATGCCACAACCCCAAAATGTTTAAAAATCACATGAAAAACACAATGTTCTTGGCATCTTGGCTTGGGAACATTATAGTGGTATCAGAGCATTGATCATCCCAACTAGTTGAGATTAGCACATGCAGAAATACAATGGAGATGGATACTAAGGATTTTGCTAGAGAGACTGTACTTTGTGAATGGGAATACTACACCCTTAGTGAGGGATTTAGGGATCAATTAACACTCCAACAATTTATATCCATAAAAAATCCTAGGTGGAGCAAAGATGAGGTTACATATTGGGTCAACATAGTAGAGGGAAACATATCCAGAGAAGCTAGATGGAGGGAAGCACAGATTAACCCCAAACCCATTAGGAGCAGGCAAGATTGCTACAGTTACAAAGTGCCTTGGGTACCAGATCATAGATGTAGGGGTAAAGGTAAGAGACACATTATTGAGGTTCACTATGATAGTGAGGATGAGGAGATGCATCGAGATGCAACCATAGATTCATATTTAGAGCAATTCGAGGAGGCTAGTGACTCTTTCATACTTGGGGAGGATAGTGACCCTTGCGTATTGGAGGTACAATTGGATGGACAGGATGATAGCACCTGTGCTTCAGCAATCATATCACATAGTGTTGATGACCTTACACATTAGCAGAGTAGTGACACTAGTAGAGATTCACATGTGTTAGCACCTAGACTTGATGAGATTCCTATGATGGTCGTGACACATTTGTCATCTTTTCAGACACCCATGATAGCCACAACACATGAGGATATCAGTGGCATTTTAGATATGATGGAAGAGCCATGTGTGAGGGATGCACACCGGGGACATATGGATCCACAGACCTATTATCACACAACTTGTAGCTAGGAAGAAAGGCTATAAAGTAGAGGTCCAAACTGGCATAACAAGAACCTATCCCACCCAATGTCGCCACTATGGGAAGGTTCTTTCCTTTTAGGGAGGTGACACCCAGGGGAGACGTCCCCAGTGACCTGGGGTTTTGAAGAGGCTAAAGGATAATCAAACAATGACAAGTTTCCCCCTTCATAGATCACCACCGAAATAGATAGTCCGACTTATAGCCAACAAAGATAACCAAGTAGAATGCATGCCCAAGAACAAAGCACCAATAAACTGACATATGCAGGCTCTAGTCAGTACTTCATATATATCAAAGACTATCTGATATTCAATACAAGCAGTTTGAAAGTAAATGTTGACGAAGTCAATGTTTACAAAATAGCAATGAAAGATAATGTCACTTCACCAATAAATACTAGAACGATATGGAATTCAATGCAATAAATCAATACTTAACTTAATTAATGCCTTTAACTACCATTCAATTGCTCATAAAGTAAAATGTTGATGCATTAAAGATGAAATATCCAATGATGAAGTCAACAACTTAGGGTTAGTAGGTTAGCTAAGGTTAGGGTTAGTGTAGTTAGGGTTTTGAAATTCAAAGAGTTTGAGAGTTGTTTGACCAATTTCACTTCAACATTGGAGGACTTCTAGATCAATACCTTAGGGTTTAATGGAGTCATAAGTGAAGGACACGAGTTGAAGGAGGCAAGATTTTAAGGACTAGAGGGAAGAGTTTTGAGGTGTTGCTAAGGCAAGGCCTCGAAATCAAAACCCTAGGGGAGAGAGGCTCACATTGGTGTTGCTAAAGCAAGGCCTCGTGCTCTCTCCTCCTTCGCGGCAAAACAACTAGCTCAGATGAAGCACAAAATCAAGACAAGAAGGATTAATGAGGGAGAGTGTTGCTACAACAAGGCTCTTTCATCAAACCCTAAAAGAAAAATGGCCCTAAGTGTAGATAACCTAGGCCTGGAATGTATTCTTCCTCTTGAATTCTAAATGGTATGGCTAGCAAAGGAGAGGAAGAAAAAGGAGTGTAGCTATGGCTAGGTTCTCTTCTTCTTCTTCAATGGCTGAAAATTTCTCTATCAGGGAACATGAGATAATGACCTACTTGTGTGCTTTTCCCCTAGGGTTTTTGTTCAACAATAATCATAAACAACATGCAAGAAATTGAACTACAACCATTCATTCAAGAAGTTTTGTAGAAAAATACTTACAATTCATTAAGAAATAACCATGCAAACCCTAGTTGTAACACCTTCCTTCAAGAGAAACACCATAAATGCCAAATATCACTTCCTTCAACAAGTGGGCATCACTTAATCCATCCAGATACCCAAGAGAAGGCGCCAATTTCAGACCTCACTAATGAGTGAGTGATTTGTGATGATAAAATGAGAGTGAAAATCTCCCATTTATACAAAACCTTGACCTAATTTTATATTTTAGGTCAAGTAAAAGGCCGACAAGGCCAAATTATCAAAATCATACTATTTTACATTAAATTGTCAAATTAAATCCCTAATTGAGATATAAAGAGATAAGAATCCCCTCCAAGGGAGGCGTTATCCCCTTCTAGGGAAAATGGGGCATCCTGGAGCAAAACATTAGCCCTCCTTGGGCTTCTCCAACCTACCACACGTGCCAATACTGCCCAGTATGCCTCCCAAAATGTCCATACTACTGGATGACATCATGGCTATGATGGGTGACATCCTAGGCCTTCCAAGGCCAACATTCCACTGAAAAAGGGAAAATCCCTCTAGGTCAAGCTTTGTCGGGGTGCCTCTGATGGGACATCCTCTTCTTCTCTGGTGCAAAGACTCTAATCAACCTCTATCCTATATCTACCCCTTGATGGGGTCTCAACATCCATCTGGTGGACTCTTCAGCCCCATCGAGGTCCGAACTGATCATCTCCCCATGTGTATCAGTCCAAATGGTACCTGTCTGTCGGGTATGGTCCTGCACATCAAAGGTTACTCCTTCCATGGGCTCATCAATCACAGGGATCATAGAAATGTCAATCACATTTCATCATCAATATTATTAAACACATGCATAAAATCCCTACTACATCAATCAATAGCTCAAAGACGTTACACAAGCCTACAATACAAGTGTGGAGAAAAGGACAAGGCTTCCTATTGGGCTAGTGTCCATAGAAAAAGGAAAGTTCCCAAAGAGATCTCATCCAAGCCATGTAAGTGGATGATGTGGTCAGGGGATGTCCAAGCATGTGGGTGCAGTAAGGGCCAAGGATGCAATGTGTTACCTGTGGGTGCCTTTGTAGAAGGTGAGTTGTCCCTGTCATGGATGCATTTTTTCCAAGCCCATTCTTGCCTCCATTCTTTTATTCTTTTTATTCTTTTATTTTATTTTTTTGTTCAAAATCTAATCAGGGGACACCACCTTGGCATGGTGACCAGAGCTGACATCATTACCCACAAGTACTTTCCCAAAGATGAGAAGGTTGGGTCGTGATGAGACCCCCTTTCCCTTGGCCATGCAACCAAGAGTCACTGCCCTGGCGTGGTAACCAACTGGTGGCAATGTCATACTACTAGGTGCCCATGGACCTAATATATTGGCTCATGATGAGACCCCCTATCCTCTGATTAGGTCTTGTTTTATTATTTCTTCGGGTCCCTCTTATTTCTTGCTGAGAATATTTTTATTGCTTTCTTGGGGATCCCTGGGCGAAGCATCTCAAGGTTCATTTTTAGGCTTTTATCTTTTACCATCCTTCTTTTACCTTATGGTCCTTTAGCCCCTTCTTCCCATGAGGTAAGGTGAAGTCCTGAAATAGGTCAACCCAATGCCTAGACAAGGGGAATCGGATAGGTGAGCGGGAAACAAGATGTAAGAGTGGTGCTATGATGGGAGCGAACGATGGCTTTTCAGAAATCCCCCCAATGGAAAACCAAAACCTACAGACAGAGGCTTGCTAGGGCACCCTGCCAATCCCCCCAAACATGGTCAAGTGAGAAAATGTAAGATCCAAGTAGTTGTTAAAGATAAAATGAACCAGATGCATATATTTAAAGGTTTCAATGATCAAAAGTGACACATACCATGATACTTGGACCAATTATCTCATGGAGCAAGAACCTCTTCTGATACAGGACCAAGCTGATGGTGATGGATGCTATTGTTGCCAACAAGATAAGGATTATGGAAGAAGAAAATGTGGGCCCTCCATGTCCATGCTAAGGTCAATCCTACTCTCGGTACTCCATGTCCAGGACCTATGGGCCTCAAGACATGATCTCCTAGTTATCCCTAAAAAGTGGGGATAATATCTAGCTCCAAATCGAGGACATGTGCTCACCGTAGAGCACATGAGAACCTCAACATATCTAGCATAACCTGCAAACCTGCTCAATCTCGATAGAAGTATCAATAACAAAACTAGGGTGGTAATTCCACCCCAGCATACACATATATGTATATATACTAAAGTAAAACAATCAATATGTGAAAGTAAGGAAAAGTACCTACCTTTACTTACCTGTTGGCTGGATGTTCGATGTAGTCAAACGATCAGTGTAGCCAATCCAAGAATGTCCCATGATACCTACCTTTGTGCTTCATCATAAACAAAAATAGTTATAAATCAAGCACAAAAATTTCATGAGTTAGAATATATATCATATCATTGGAAATCTCAAAGTCTAACTCATGGAGGTGGGTGGGGGGGATAAAATCATGCCAAGTGCTTCTCCAAGGAAAGTACTCAATCCCCCTCCGGAAGGGGTCATGAAGAGTCCACGGTTTAGAGTACTAGCTCAAAAGGTCTATAAACTTTCTACCTAAGATGTCCTTATGCCCTGAAGCCTGAGAGGGGGTCGACAAAGATCTGGCAAACAACTGGAAAACTCTCAAGGGAAAGTTGAAAAAATGAGATGATAGACTGAAATCTGTAGTTTTCAACCAATCCTTGGATTCTCGGGTTTTATTCAGAGGAAACTCAATGCAAAATGTATAATTCCCAACTACACCTTTAATGATACAACAAGGTAAGTTAATAAGAGGAGGTTGGAGAAAAATGTCATGAGAATCTCTCTTTAGGCAAACAACGTTCTTACTCCTGTGCAAACTTGAGCACAACAGTGTTTGATAGTCATCTTCATAGAATAAATCCAAATTCTCAGAGGAGAAATCATCAAAGTCCTCAAGGTATGATCGAAAATCATTAGGAAATCATAGCATCAAGTCATCCTTGGGTGTTTGGGGAGCATCAGTAAAAAACTCATCTCCTTGTTGCCACTGGTCAAGAGCTTGTTGTGATAATTGCAAAGGGAATACTTAGAGATGACTCCTTATGTCATAGATAGGATCCATATCATAACCAACTGCATCCCACCTACGTCTCCCAACATGTATGAACTCATCAAAATCAGCTATGTCAGTATCAGTATCATAACATGGAGGGTTGAAATCATTCAAAAGCTCACCCATCTCCTTCTCTTTTCTCAAATCGTAAAGTAGACAATTACCCAAATCTTGGAGAGGAGGGTAACTTACTTTTTCTTCTTGTGCAGGAGATTCTAGGACTTGGGCATCTTTGGCATGCATTACTGTCTTATCCTTGGTCGTGCAATAAGGAAGATGATCTTTATTCGAGGATTCCATTTCTCCATCACTCTCTGAATCGTGAAATAAGGTATCATCAAAATCCTAAAAGGAAAGAAACTAACCTTATCGTCTTGTTGTTGTGCAGGTGGAGAAGGCTTATGGATCGCTTCATCAAGAGGAAGAGGGCATGTTGATACTTCATTATTGGGTTCTGGCTCCTCAACTATTTCTTCAAAATTCCCTCGTCGATCTGTGGTTTGTTCCCCTTCTTATTGGAGATCAATGATGAAGCTCTAAAGGGTAAACAAACTCTCTCCATTGAGAGTAATTAAGGTAAAGAGGCATCCTACATCAAATGAGGAGATATTCTCCTCAATCACTGCATCCATGTAGTAAGATTCATCAAGCGTCCTTGGGGTTGTTTTATCAAGAGGGAAACTCAAATATCCCAAAAGTACACGAGTAAACAGATGGACCAGGTGCCTCTCCTCGGGATGATGACTCTCAGGAATCTAATATAGCATGTTCTCAAATTTAATCTGGAAGTCTCTGACAGTTTCATCCTCAGCTTGTCTTATGTGGTTGAGTTCTTCTAATAGTGTTGGGATGTCTTCTAGTTGGATACCCCATTCCTCAAGAAAGGTTTTCTCAAATTGCTCCATAGTTGTGATGTTGGCATCAAGGAGGTTGTCATACCACTCTTTGGCATTGTAAGAAAGAGTGGCAAAGAAAAGTTTCATGACCACGTATTTAGCATAATCATCAACTGGGTAGGATAGGAAGAAATTTCATAAGTTTCTCGTGTGATAGTCATCTCTCTCTCTCTATCGCCACCAGTGAATCTAGGGAACAAATTTATGTATTCAAAGGGAATTTATTGAGGGTACCCCATGATGTTACTCATGTCTAAAGGCTTGTAGTTCCCGAGATCCCATTGTGAAGTCATCGTTGGCTTCGTCATTAGTGGAGTCTCCAGGTAGTTTTCTTGAAACTATCAAAGAAATAGGGAAAACACCCTAGTTGAGTCGCCAGGTAAGCTTTGTAAGATAAGGCTCTGAGGTAAGGCTTACCAAAAATATTTCTCATATGAGGAGAATTGACTTGGTGTTCCCCAGAAATTACGCCAAAATGTTATCGCACAGCTTGTAGCTAGGAAGAAATGCTATAAAGTAGATGGCCAAACTAGCGTAACAGGAACCTATCCCACCCAATGTCACCACGATGGGAAGGTTCTTTTTTTTTAGGGAGGTGAGGCCCAGGGGTGACATCCCCCGTGACCTAGGGTTTTGAAAAGGCTAAAGGATAATCAGATAATGACAAGTTTCCCCCTTCATAGATCACCACCGAAACAGATAGTCTGACTTATAGCCAACAAAGATAACCAAGTAGAATCCCTACCGAGAACAAAGCAAAAATAAAATGACATATGCAGGCTCTGGTCAGTACTTCATATATATCAAAGACTATATGATATTCAATACAAGAAATTTGAAAGTAAATGTTGACGAAGTCAATGTTTACAAAATAGCAATGAAAGATAATGTCACTTCACCAATAAATACTAGAACGATATGGCATTCAATGCAATTAATCAATACTTAACTTAATTAATGCCTTCAACTACCATTCAATTTCTCATAAAGTAAAATGTTGTTGCATTAAAGATGAAATATTCAATGATGATGTCAACAACTTAGGGTTAGTAGGTTAGCTAAGGTTAGGGTTAGTGTAGTTAGGGTTTTGAAATTCAAAGAGTTTGAGATTTGTTTGACCAATTTCACTTCAACGTTGGAGGACTTCTAGATCAGTGCCTTAGGGTTTAATGGAGTCATAAGTGAAGGATGCAAGAGTTGAAGGAGGCAAGATTTTAAGGACTAGAGGGAAAAATTTTGAGGTGTTGTTAAGGCAAGGCCTCAAAATCAAAACCCTAGGGGAGAGAGGCTCACTCCAATGTTGCTAAAGCAATGCCTTGTGCTCTCTCCTCCTTCCTGACAAAACGACTAGCTTAGATGAAGCACAAAATCAATATAAGAAGGCTTAATGAGGGAGAGTGTTGCTACAACAAGTCTCTTTCATCAAACCCTAAAAGAAAAATGACCCTAAGTGTAGATAACCTAGGCCTAGGACGTCTTCTTCCTCTTGAAGTCTAAATGGCACAACTATCAAAGGAGAGGAAGAAAAAGGAGTGTAGCTACGGCTAGGCTCTCTTCTTCTTCTTCAATGGCTAAAAATTTCTCTATCAGGGGACATGAGACAATGACCTACTTGTGTGCTTGTCCCCTAGGGTATTTGTTTAGCAATAATCATAAACAACATGCAAGAAATTGAACTACAACCATTCATTCAAGAAGTTTTGCAGAAAAATACTTACAATTCATTAAGAAATAACCATGCAAACCCTAGTTGTAACACCTTCCTTCAAGAGAAACACCATAAATGAAAAAAATCACTTCCTTCAACAAGTGTGCATCACTTAATCCATCCAAATAACCAAGAGAGGGTGCCAATTTTAGACCTCACTAATGAGTGAGTGAGTTGTGATGATAAATTGAGAGTGAAAATCTCCCATTTATACAAAACCTTGACCTAATTTTACATTTTAGGTCAGGTAAAAGGCTAACAGGGCCAAATTATCAAAATCATATTGTTTTACATTAAATTGTCAAATTAAAGCCCTAATTGAGCTATAAATAGATAAGAATCCCCTCTAAGGGAGGCATTAGCCCCTTCTAGGGAAAATGGGGCATCCTGGAGCAAAACATTAGCCATCCTTAGGCTTCTCCAACCTACCACACGTGCCAATAATACCCAGTCTACCTCCCAAAACGTCCATACTATTGGATGACATCATGGCTATGATGGGTGACATCCTAGGCCTTCCAAGCCCAACGTTCCAATGAAAAAGGGAAAATCCCCCTAGGTCAAGCTCTATCGGGGTGCCTCTGATGGGACATCCTCTTCTTCTCTGGTGCAAAGGCTCTTATCAACCTCTGCCCTGTCTCTGCCCCCTGATGGAGTCTCAGCATCCATCTGGTGGGCTGTTCTTCCCCATGGAGGTCCGAACTGATCATCTCCCCATGTGTACTGGTCCAAATGGTACATGTCCGTCGGGTATGGTCCTGCACATCAAAGGCTACGCCCTCCATGGGCTCATCAATCACAAGGATAATAGCAATGTAAATCACATTTCATCATTAATATTATTAAACACATGCATAAAATCCCTAATACATCAATAAATAACTCAAAGACGCTACACAAGCCTGCAATACAAGTCTAGGGAAAAGGACAAGGCTTCGTATTGGGCTAGTGTCCACAAAAAAAGGAAAGTTCCTAGAGATATCTCATCCAAGCCATAAGTGGATGATGTAGTCAAGGGATGTCCAAGCATGTGGGTGCAGTAAGGGCCAAGGATGCAACATGTTACCTGTGGGTGCCTTTGTAGAAGGCGAGTTGTCCCTGTCATGGATGCATTTTTTCCAAGCCCATTCTTGCCTTCATTCTTTTATTTTATTTTTTTGTTCAAAATCTAATCAGGGGACACCACCTTGGCATGGTGACCAGAGATGACAGTGTTACCCACAAGTAATTTCGCAGAGATGAGAAGGTTGGCTTGTGATGAGACCCCCTTTCCCTTGGCCATGAAACCAAGAGTCACTGCCCTGGGGTGGTAACCAGTGGGTGGAAATGTCATGGAACTAATAGGATGGCTCATGATGAGACCCCCTATCCTATAATTAGGTCTTGTTTTATTATTTCTTCGGGTCCCTCTTGTTTCTTGTTGAGAAGCATTTTATTGCTTTCTCAGGGATCCCTGGGCGAAGCATATCGAGGTTCATTTTTAGGCTTTTATATTTTACCAGCTTGCTTTTACCTTCTGGGCCTTTAGCCCCATCCTCCCACAAGGTAAGGTGCAGTCCTGAAATAGGTCAACCCAATGCCTAGACAAGGGGAATGGGATAGGTGAGCGGGAAACAATATGTAAGAGTGGTGCTATGATGGGAGCAGACGATGGATTTTCAGAAATCCCCCCTGTGGAAAACCAAAACCTACAAACATAGGCTTGCTAGGGCACCCTGTCAATCCCCCCAAACATGGTCAAGTGAGAAAATGTAAGATCCAAGTAGTTGTTAGAGATGAAAGGACCCAGATGCATATATTTAAAGGTTTCAATGATCAAAAGTGACACATACCATGATACTTAGACCAATTACCTCATGGAGCAAGAACCTCTTCTGATACAGGACCAAGCCGATGGTGATGGATGCTACTGTTGCTAACAAGATAAAGATGATGGAAGAAGAAAAGGTGGGCCCTCTAGGGACATGCTCAAGTCAATCCTGCTCTCAGTACTCCATGTCTAGGACCTATGGGCCTCGAGACATGATCTCCTAGTTATCCCTAAAAAGTGGGGATAACAAGACCTAGGAAGAGATACATGACATACCAACAGTTGTCCTTACACATGGGTATCAGTATGAGGAGAGTGAGTCACTCCTTTTGGAGACTCCATTGTTTGATCTGGTTGGGGAGACTGACAGTTTGATGGGACACTTACTTCCAGTACCGATGGACAGTGATATGGATGCACTCCTTATTGGTCGGGATGGCCATAGCACGTGTCCGGACACATCTGTATGGGATCTAGGCGCAGGTGATAGTAGCAGGGTCAATGCACATGAGGATACAATTTCTCATACAGGATACAATATGATTCAGAGGGAGCTAGCAGTTGGTGTTGATGTGCAGTCGCATATAGGAGGACCCAGTAGCATGGTGGATAGGGGGAAATTTAGTGCCTTATCTTTTGCAGAGAGTGTTGTTGGTGATTCCATGGTTGACACTAGCATTGAGGGGCATGAGGTAGTACCTCAACATGACTTTGATTAGGAGTCACGCTACTTAGCAGGACAGTTGAGAGTCAGTGAGGACATGATCATGGAAACTACTAGGTGCATTGATGACGCACATGCATTAGTGGTTGATTGTTGTTGGAGGGCATAAATGACACATGATAGTTTAGATGGGGGATTTTCCATGGATGACTTTCAATATACTCTCAGGGAGAGAGTTTCTGTGATGAGGACTGACTACCAACAATTGTTGATGGATATGGAATACCTATTGGAGATTGAAGAGATGTATCATAGGGCCCTAAGGGAGCAGGAGTTGGAGGTGGACAAACTCACTCATGATTTGGAGACCACACGAGAATTCTTGAAAGGAACACAGGTATCCCTTCAAGAATTAGAGTTCAGATTAGTGGAGAGTCTTGAGGATCAGATTAGAAATAGATCCACTACATCTATATTAGTAGAGAGTCAGATATATCCTTCATTCACATTGGTAGAGGATGTTGGTGGTTTAGCAGAGGAGCACCAATTGATGGAGGAGCATGAGGAGTACCCAGGATCACTAATGAGTATGGAGAGTTATGATTCATAGGCATAGGAGATACCCTCCATGAGGATCTTTGAGACAGTAGAGCACTCACATACACATGGGGACTCCAGAGCCAGGGGCAATTATGAGGACACTTTCATTTGTGTCCCAGGACTGGTTGACATTCATGTAGAGGTTGACCCAGTAGTACGCCCAGGACCCATGATGTTGCATGAGTATATAGGAGATTACATAAGTATGCAGAAGGATACAATGGTGAGTGATAGTACACGAAGACATGTAGAGGTGTACGGTGGGATTCAGAGGGACATATTGGATTGTAGGGAGGAGACACACTTAGTGGATCATAGAGATGCCTCTCCTTTGTAGCAGCACATAGTTCTAAGAGATAACCTTCACAGTATCAACAATTGCATGAGAGATGAGGGATGGAGAGTGGTTGACCATCAGTTTGAAGAGTTATCCCCAGTTGTACCTGATCATTGGGGTTCAGTGATGACTGCAGGTGGGTATTTACCATGGGTACTGGTGGATGAGCTTTTGGTTGAATCCTTTGGATTGACCAAAGCATATGATACTTTTCATTCCTACAGTTAGCTACATATGTTTCTGTTAACCTTTCCTGACACTTTCATCATTGACAGTAGCATGGGGGAAGATAGATAGTGGCAGAGGACATGGAGATTTGTTAGGCAAAGACCACCTGACAGGAGTGCTTTTATGGCATACATTAGGATAGGGGTGGATCATCATAGGTAGACAATTGAGACTTTGTACGTGATGGTGAGCATATTAGGCCATGGGATAGAAGACATATCAAAGGCTGAAATAGATATAAATAATCATGGGGATGAGAATGAATGGATTTTGACAATGATCAGTATGACACAGGAGAAGTTAGTGGGGATTGGAAGTGATAAACTTCCAAGTTTTCCATGGGATCCAGGAGTTCATTTTGTTAGTAGGTTGTTTCACCTTATGATTACCTAGGTTGCACCAGAAAGCCACATACTTCACTTTGGGTTGGTTTTGAGTGGGCTTGTAGAGGCTTGTCCTATGGAGCGAGATATTTTCTCCCTTTTGATCCTCGTGATTGAGCATGGAGATGGTTGGGCAGATATTACTTCCACAAAAATTATTTTACCAATGCAGCTTTTGGACAACATGTCCAGTTTCCACGGGTATTCCAGCTTAAGGATCCAGGAGTGGGGGATCCAATATGTACACAATGAGAGGACAATCATGATCAGAGTAGTGCAACGCCAACGTGGTGATATTTGGCAGAGACTAGCATGGGACCCAGGAATTACAAGGCTGAGCATTTCATTGACTGATGGAGGCAAGTGCACCCTTGCACATAAAAGTTATTTTGACTTTCCATTGAGCCTCAGTGTTGAGGAGAGCACGTCACTTGAGGGTGATTCATGGATTTTTTGTAGTACCTCACTATGACAGCAACATGTGCAGTTGGTAAAGATCGTGTTGGTCTTGGTATGGACTTGGAGGATGGACTCATTCTGTGTAATATCCCCAGGCTAAACCAATTGTAAATGTAATAATGTACTTAAGGTAGTGAGTTGTTTTGATATAATTTTGTATGCACCTTTCATGGCATAGTGCGCGCAGGTATTGTGTAATAAAATTATGAAATAAGCACATTCAGGATACCGCATGCAACATCTTAAGTGCGCACAATGTTGAGGCCAGGGAGCCTTTATGTATATGATATGTTTTATAGGCTGGTGAGCCAGTTATTATAAGATAGGATTCTTATGTTTTGATTAGGCCAGAGAGCCTAGATGCTAAAGGCCAGTGTGACTATTTTTGTATATGTCTCATGATTAATATAAAATACATCACTGCGTGCAAACCGGCCACGATAAAAGAGATGGGGGACTAACATCCACTAGTTAGGGAAAGGGAGGGGCTAAGTTAAGGAAAGGGGCTAATCCAGGGAGCTTAAGCCAAAAAGGAATATTATATTAATATTTCTTAAATCATAAAGTATGGATAATTATTTTATCCTAAGTTCTAAAGTTGGGGACAAGTGGACCAAAGTAGCTCCCAACATGACAAGTGTCAAGTTGGGGACATGCATACATATTGTTGGGACTTAGTTCATTTTCACACACCCTGCCATCATTCTTACCATCATCTTTTCCATGAATCCTTCGATCATTCAGCCATGATGCCATGACCATTTTCACTCACGCAGTCAGTTATCCTCCATACTTTTTGTCTCTATACCGAGCTTGTATCCATGGCCACAGAGGTTGTTGTAGCTGGTTAGCTGGGAAAATGGACTGAAGAAGTGGGTTCTCAGGCCCGTGGGATACTGAAGAAGCGGGTTGTCAAGTTCGTGGGATATTGAAGAGGCAGGTTGTCAGGCCCATGAGCAATTTCTCTCTGGGTGAGAGAATTGTTGGGAATTGATTTCCTGAAGATGTTAAACTACAACTACAGGGATCTGAGACTTCCTGTCTGACCTGTTGCTGAAACCCTGGAAGGGAAGTGGGGCAGATGAAGGACTGTTGAGAAAAGAAGGGGCACACTTCCTAGAGTGGAACAGGCATGTGGGGAATGAGAGACTATAGGTTGTTAGTTTGAGTAGGCACCTGTGACAGATTCTTTCCTATTTTCCATGAGCCATTAGCCTAGTTAGGAACCCTTTACCCTGTGGAGTTTAGTCCCAACTCGAGGGTGACTCACTGTTGAGAGTGATAAATAGTGTGTTCTAAGGCTGGGAGGGTCATGGAAGGTTTGCACGCAGTTGGTGACATTTTTACCAATATAAGTGTCAATTGTGTGATAAATTTTCATGTTGCATTGTTATTTACGTGTTTATTTTTATGGGTATTTCCTATATATGTTGCATGTATGTGTTTACTGTTATTTTAGTATGGATGCGTGTGTTTACAGATGTATTTATATGTTTACGTGTTATATATAAGGCTTCTGCAAGAGTTCTACGTGTATATATTTTTAATTGCATACAGTTAGAAAATTTTATGTGGCATAGTTCAGAATAGAAGCTGGGTATGTTACAGTATGTTCCACAGAGAGAACATAAGAGTTCTCTCATGTAGCGTGGCCCAACTATGGGTGGTTGGGGACATTACAATATGGTATCAGAGCTTCAGTTTTCAACACTGAGCCTGGATGGGCCGAGAAAGTTGAGTTGAAGAAAAATGGCACAGAGGATTTATTTTGAAGTGGCCAAATTTTAGTTTGTATAACGTCCATGGTAAAAAGTAACAACAACTGGGTGGAAATGGGGAAAAGACTTAATTTTTGTGGTTGAATTCATGAGAAAATGGTGAAATTCAGCCAAGTGATGAGATATTATTGATTTAATATCTGTTCTAGCAAATTCGGACCTGGAATTGGTCGAATTTGAAGTTACAATGAATCCATGACAGTTGGAGCGAGTTTTATAATTAAAATTCCCAATTCCTGAATTGAGTTTGGGAAAAATTCATTCCAGAAATGTCAACCCACAACAATATGTTGTTACAGAGGTTGAGCTAGTGTTATCAGGGTGAAATTGAACGAATTTCATAGTTGCAGAATGTCTATGGTGAATTGGGAAAAATCCCCAATTTTTGCAGCAGAATTCACGAGGAATCGATGCGCATAAAGGTGAATGTGCATAGTTGGGCGTACAAAAAATTCATGTGGTGCGGTGAAAAGCTCGAGATAGGTAAAATTCGGCACTACGCGGCAAGGTATTGGCGTGCTGATGCGCACATTAAATTTTGGCACTGCGTGGAAAATGTTGGCATGCAGGTGCACGTGGTAAATTGTGGCGCCGCACAGAAGAATATTGTGTGCGGATGCGCACGCTAATTTTAGCATTGCATGCTGTGCACACACGTAGTAATGGTGCACGTGGTGTGTACAGTATTGAAAAGCATAAAGGAGTTTGGTTGGTGTGTGCACAGTATGAGTATAAGTTGTCTCACGACAGTGTAATCAATGGTGCGTGCATATTATTGTGCATGGTGGGGGCATATTGAACTTTGGCACGGTGCAATGCATAGAGAAAAATGCATGTGGAATATCAGTGCACAATACAAAGAACTGTGCGCAATAGGTATCAGTGCAAGAACCAAAACTGCACGCAGTGGATATTGGCGCGCAATGCAAAAGTAGTGTGTGAAAGTTCTTGACGTGACGGAGAAGAAATGCATAGTGGTTATAGGTGCGTGAAATCACGATTTACCTTGTGGTGGTGTTGTGCATGATAAATATGGGTGTACAGGTTGAATTTTTGTGCACGCCAAGTCGTTTGGAAGGCGAACAATAATAGAAAGCGGTGGATTTCCGCAACATTTTATATTGCTTGAACGTCATCTTTTTGCAACACATCTTTGAGGGCTCTTTCGTGTCACTGGGTATACCTATAGAAAACATTGGCTAGATTTGGTTTGTTTTGGGGTTTGTTGTTGAATGACTGGAGGAACATAGATGACATTTGAGCTATGGAGTCTGGAATGAACAATTCATTGTCGGAACATTGAACTATCAAGAGGAAAAGGCTAATTAAGGCGATGAGTCTGAGATTAATAGAAAATTTGCATGGTATTAGAGGAAAAAGAAACACACAACCGCATCGAAGCATTATTTAAAATGAATTCAGAGTTGGTTTTAGAAGAAATAAATATAGTCTAAATTGCTAAGCCGAGAGCATCTCAGAGATGAATTATGGGTTTTATATTCCTCCGATTGAGACAAATGAAAGTGATATATAAGCTTACAAGAAACACATACTATGAAAGAAAACAAGACTCATATCACCACCATTCAAAATCTTTTCATAAACAGTCCAAAATCCGCTTCTGCATTTATATATTCATTTTAATACCAAAATCACAAAAAGTCTTCCTACACAGAGGACAGGTTCCTTCCCCCCTTTTTTTTCTCCTCGAGATAATACATATATATAGAGGAATTATTTGTAGAATTTGAAACGCTCGGAACTCCGCATATTTTTAAAAATAGAGATAAGTTACAAAAAGGGAATGATTTAAAATAACAGTTACCCATTTTAAAGGGACCGTTTAAGAACAGTTCTATCATCTCCGAGGCCCCTTTCCTCTACTACTAGCTATCCAAAATTTGTTGAAATGTACTTAGTTTTATTTGAGGACTCATTTCAGCTTAACGATATCCTCCTTTAGAGTATCTAAACAGACTGGTTGATCCTCTCCAACACTTTCATCCATTTCAGCTATGGTTTCTTTCTTTTATCGCTTGCTCTGTTTCTTCTTAACAACTCGCCTATTGATGACTAGATCCCTCATAATGGGATTTAGCCTGACTTCCAATTTCGAGTCTGTAGCAGGTTCTGTGTGGAATTTAGTCGCTATTATATGCACAATTACGCTTTCCTCCTTACTCGTAAGTAAATCTACCATGTTGCCTGAATAACCAGTCTCACTGGATATAGATTTGTCCATGTACCTCAATTTTGTGGACACTGAAATGATTTTACAGAGATTAGAAGGTCAAGCAAATTTGGAGATTACTCCATTTATGGATAAGATGATGCCTCCATACTTGAGAATTGGTAGTTATAGAGTCCCAATCACGAACCACAAACAGACTTACGTACAAGTACATTGGTTTTCCATGCTCGGCTAATCCATTTCAAATGATTATCTTTTGAGTTCGTTACATGGCGGCTTTCACCGAACATCATACGGCTGTGAAGTACTGAATGAGTGAAATAGGTTGATCTATCTAGCCATCACCTAACTGATGCAGACCTATCGGCCCTCGAGCCGAGATCCACTCTCAGGATCATTCTTTATCTCCTTTGAGATGAATCGACTCTTTCGATTCCTTGTTGGAATCTCAATTTAATCGATCCACAGGTCCTTTCGAAAGCTCTCTTGTGCAAATAGCACTAGGCGTGAGCTCCGCCCCTTCGTGTGACCACAGTGCTATGACCAAGGCCCAATTCCAAGGGTGCTTGTCGCAACTCGCAACTCGTGAGTTTGTGAGTTGAAACTCCGACTCTTCCTCCTCCAATTCTGCAATACCCAAAATGTCGATACAGGTATGGTTCTTCCTCTATCAGCTCCTTCCTTGCGCGACCGCCGGCTAAGCTAAGCGCTAGCACCTTTCGCTATTCTTCGCTTCGCGCGTTTGAGTGTCCAACCTTGGCACCTTCCCTTCACGAAACCCTGAGAAGCAATGTTGAATTTTCTCCTCATGTTCTCGCTACTCACGACTTCGTGATTCGAAGGTTTGAACTCTCGTTCCTTCCTTATGCGATCCTCCGAGACTTGAAAATCAACGAGATTTGACCTTCCTTTCACATTTCTCGCAACTCTCCATTTCGCGAGTTGTAGCATCGAGCTCTCGTGCTCTTATCTCATGAATCCTAGAGACACGAGAAGTCAATGGAGTATTGACTCCTTTCCTCCTGGCGACGCGTGTCCACCTGTCAATCACGCGGGCCATACCTTGAGGTTCTGCCATGCGTCCACACTCCTACCTCGGCTCTCGGCACTTCGTGACCTTTGCAATCGAAAGTTACTCCTCTCAACCTCTAAAACTCTGAATGCGCGATAGGCGATGGGGTTCCTGATCCAATGGTCCTCCCATGACTTGAATCCAATGGCTATCCTCGCTCCTCGTGATTTCGCGACTTTGCGACTTGGAGCAACCAATCTTTGGGCTCTCACCTTACAAACCTCTGAGTTCGTGAGATCCCTTGATCTTTTCCACCTGTCCTCCTCCGATGGATGGCTTAGATTCTTTTGTAACTTTGCCACTAGCGAAGTTGAAGGACTTCTCTTTCTGACCTCCGATGTCTGAATCCCCAATACAGGTGATCTCATGAAATGTGTCCTCCTTCTAACGGACGGCTTAGATTGTTTTGTTGTTTCATGACTTCACCTCTCGCAACCTCGCAAATATTGATGCAAAGGTTTTAAACCATAACTCCCTTGCTCCTCTGCAAGATCTGACAACCCTCAAGACTTCACGAATTCTCCATGGAGAATTCTAACCATCCAATTCCTCCTTGACGATTCCTACGAAATGAACACGGTATTCCTTCGCTGGAACTTATCTGCTTGCAAGTAACTTTGCAACGCCTCCCCTTTGATGCTTCAAAGTACTAAACCTCCTGAGATTTTCTTCGACAACCTCGAAGATCGTATCCCTCCTGAGCTTGATTGAAAAATCCTCAAGTTCTTTGGGGAAAATTCCTGCGCGCACTCCGTGCGACACTTCCTCAAATACACTCCAAGTATTTTAAATTCTTAGACTCTATGCACTCATTTTGCAGCAACAGTCCTTCAATTCTTCCTTCAGGTTGCAAACTCTGAGAATCTACTTGGCTTGCACACACCTTGCATGGCTCCTGTGCTTGACTTGCACTTCTGTAAGAATGAGAACAATGTTATCCCTCCTGAGCTTGCAGAGACAAACTCTGACTTTTGTTAATGCACACCTTGCGGACAATTTCACTGTACTCCTTGCAGGAAAACTCTTGCTCAGATAGAGAAACAATTGAAACTCATTCTTTACTCTCCATCTTTTCAGATTTCAGACATTAAATATGAAATCACACATTCACACATCAAAGCAAATACATAACAGAGAGTAAACAAGCATATATCAATCAACATGTACAACACAGAAAGCAATTGGACACCATGAGTCTGAACTAAAGATCTTTGTATTAATCCAGAACTTTTGTACATGGGTTTTTACTCTACATAACTCTCTGCTTCTTCTTCTCTATGCTCTCTTGATTGATTATGCTACTAATAATGTTACAATGATACAAGTGAGGGTGTCTATATCCGTTTTCCCTCTGGTTCCTAAAACTATCTAATCTACGAATTCAAAGCTACATACTTACATTTACTAGCATAAATGCCTCTTAGTCCTTCAGACGAGAGCGAGACGCTCAAGGTCTGATTACAATCTACAAGTATGCCCTTTCTTAATTGTTTCATTTACGTTTGGCATATCGAACTTCAAAAAATTTCAAACAATTCATCATGTGCCAAAATGCATTGGCATTTGCCCCACGCTCGCTTGTTGTTGGCGATGCTCCTGCATCATACTCCCTCGCTTGAAAATTTTCATGGGCTCCTATCCATGAGCTCTCACACAGTCTGTCCATGCTTCTAGATCTCTTCTTCATTCTCCTAGCTGGCATCTTCAACTGGATGTCCCTTCCATTTGACCAAGTATTCAAAATATTTCCTTCTTCTGGTCCTTTTGCTAACTCTTTTGTCCAATATGCTTTCCATCTGTGGCTTCTCTGCAACTGGCATCTGTTTAGTCCACTGAACCTCTGGTTGTTCATCATTTGTTCCTACTTCCTCAGCTTTGTATGGGTACAAATCTGAGACATTGAATATCAAAGAAATTCCGATCCCATCGAGTAATTCAATCTCATAATCATTTGCCCCAAATTTCTTCAAGACCTTACATGGTCTGATCTTATTCATATTCAGTTTGTTATCTGTCCCCTTCAGGAATCTTTCCTTTCTCAGATGTGCCAGAATCAAATCACCAACCTCAAATTGAAGTTGTCTCCTGTGTTGATATTCTCTGCGCTTATACTCTTGGCTCAAGTTCTACAATCGCTCCTTCACCTGGCTATGAAGTTTCTTCATTGCTTCTGCGAAATCCTCTGCACTAGCACTCCTAGTTTCATTATGTTCTGAATCTCTCAATTTAGAAACTCCCCTTAGTTGCATTCCATAAACAATTTGGAACGGACTCTGCCCTGTGCTCCTGTTGATTGAATCATTATAAGCAAATTCCGCCTATGGCAGAATGTTGTCCCACTGACTGTGGTGTTTTGTCACCCAGCTCCTCAGCAAGTCTCCCAAAATTCTATTCACAACTTCTATCTGTCCATCCGTCTAAGGATGATAATATGAACTGAACGATAAGTTTGTTCCCAGCTTTTTCCATAAGGTTCTCTAGAAGTGTCCCACGAACTTGGTGTCTCGATCTGAAACTATGCTCCTTGGTAATCCGTGAAGTCGAATGACTTCTTTGAAAAACAGATTCGCAATGTGAGTTGCGTCACTGGTTTTCTGACACAGTATGAAGTGTGCCATCTTAGAAAATTGGTCCACCACTACAAAGATCGAGTCAAACCCTCTTTTTGTTCTCGACAGCCCAAATATGAAGTCCATGTTGACTGCATCCCATGGCCTGGCAGGTATGGGTAACAGTTGATATAAGCCTACATTCTGCCTCTTCCCTTTTGAATGTTGACAAATTTTGCATCTGTCCACAAATATTTTGATGTCTACTCTCATTCCTAGCCAATAATATGACTCATTTAACTTTGGGAATGTCTTTTCATGACCGAAATGTCCATCCAATCCTCCACTATGTTTCTCCTTCAGCAAATTCTCCCTCATGGAGCATTTTGGAATACAAAGTTGATTACCCTTAAACAGTAATCCTTCATGGATCATGTATTCTGTCCATTGACTTCTGTCCCTGAGAATTGGATTCTCAACTGCTTCATACACCTCCTTAAAATCTGGATCATCTCTGTACATGTCCCTAAGATCATCAAAACCTAGTGTTTTGACTCTGAACTCCTGTAACAGCAAACATTTCCTTCTCAAAGCATCAACAACTTTGTTAGTAGTTCTAGAAATATGCTTAGTTACAAAAGTAAAGTTCTGCATGTATTCAACCCATTTAACATGTCTTTGATTCAACTTCTCATGTTGAGTCACAAATTGCAAAGCATGATTGTCATTGTATAAGACAAACTCCTTAGGAATCAAGTAGTGTCTCTATTTCTTCAATGCCTGAATAATAGCATAGAACTCCTTGTCATACGTGGAGTATTTCACTTTCGCTTCATTCAGCTTCTCACTGAAGTATGCTATTGGCCTGTCTTCTTGGCTCAAGACTGCCCCTATTGCAAATCCACTTGCATCACATTTTACTTGAAATGTCTTTTTGAAATCAAGAAACACCAAAATTGGTTGTTCCATAATTTTCCTTTTTAGCAAATTAAAACTTTTCTCAGCCTCTTATGTCCAATGAAAAGACTTGTGTCTCTTCTTCACTGTGTCTATCATTGGTGCACTAATTCCACTGAAATTCCTGATGAATTTTCTGTAGAAACTAGCCAATCCGTGAAAACTTTGAACCTCAAATATACTCTTCGGTGATGGCCAATTCTTAATCACCTCCACTTTATCTAGATCCATCCTCAACTTATCTACAGAAATAACAAACCCCAAATAAATGAGCTATGTCTTCATGAATGAGGATTTCTTCATATTTATCAGCAACTTCTCTTGTTGTAGCCTCTGCATCACTGTAGCCAAATGTTTCAGATGCTCTGCCTCTGTTTTACTGAAAATCAGTATCTCATCAAGATACACAATGACAAATTTTCCGATGAAATCCTTCAGGACTTCGTTCATCAACCTCATGAAAGTACTTGGCGCATTCATTAAGCCAAACGACATAACAAGCCATTCATACAACCCTTCATTCGTCTTGAAGGTTGTTTTCCATTCATCACCTTCTCTCATACGAATCTAATGATATCCACTTTTCAAATCAATTTTTGAAAAAAAATTGGCCCCACTTAAGCAATCCATCAAATCATCCATCATTGGAAATGGAAATCTGTACCTGATGGTTATCTTGTTGATTGCCCTCGAGTCAGTACACATCCTCCAGCCTCCATCTTTCTTCGGACTGATCATTGTCGGAACAACACATGGACTCAAGCTTTCTCTAACCAACCCTTTGTCCATTAAATCCTGGACCTGTCTTTTGACTTCTTCATTCTCCTGCGGCGTCAATCTATACACTTCTTTGTTTGGTAAACTAGCTCCAGGTATGAGATCAATATGATGACTCACACTTTTGATCGGTGGCAATGAACGAGGTAGTTCGTCCACTACTATGTCAACAAACTCTTCCAACAGTTTGTGAACCTCTTCTGGTAAATCATCTACCCTTGTACTGGTTAAAACAATTTTAGGCTTCCTGACCACAATGAATTGGGGTTCCTCCTTCTTCTTGACCTCTGTAAGAAGTTCTTTCCCACTCATGAGAAGTACAGTGTTGCTTACTTCAGGTTTTACTTCCTTGTCTTTGATTGGAAGCAACATGTGAGTTCTCCCATTCTTCTCTAGGATGTATGTGTTCTTCCTCCCATCATGAATCACATTTCTGTCATATTGCCACGGTCTACCCAGCAATAGATGACAAACATCCATGGGAATAACATCAAAGAGTATTTTATCTTTATACCCTCCTATTTTAAATTCAACTAAACATTGTTTAGTGACATTTACCTGATGTCCTTTTTGTAACCATGAAACTCTATATGGACTTGGATGTTCAATCGTCTCCAACTCCAGCTTTTCTACCATCTATGTAGAAACGAGATTGTCTATGCTACCACTATCCATGATGACTTTGCATACCTTGTCTTTGGTCTTGCAAGTAGTCCGAAAAAGATTGTTCCTTTGCACCAAACTCTCCACCTCCTTCTCTGGTGTTAAGAGAACTTTTCGCATCATCAACAATCTTCGGCCTTCAGCATCTTCTACCTCAACATTCTGCCTATGTGCTTCGGCAATGTGAGTTTCACCTCCTTCTTTCTTCTTATCTGGACATTCATAAGACTTGTGTCCAACCTTTCCACATGTGAATCATTTCACCACTCCACCTCTTCTTCTTCCTCTACCTCTGATACGAGGAAAAATGTTTCCATCAGCATACTGACCTCTCTATTCAGTATGTTTCCCTCTTTGTGAACTTCCACCTCTCTCAGTTTGAGTCTGAGGTTTCTTCCACTCTTCCTTAGGTTTATGATTTCTATCACAAGGAACTGATTTGCCTCTGGGATGACTTCTGTTTCGGCCTCTTTGACCTTGTTTTCTACTCATCTTCTCTTCAGCTTTTAGAGCCATATGATAATCATCTTCCACCATTCAGATGGTCATCATGCTCATCTCATCCTAAATTTCATATCTCAGACCATTCATGTACCTGGAAACCTTTTTACATCACTTTCCTGATGACCTGCCTGATGTTCAGCCTGTAGAATTATTCAGTGTACTCCTTTACTGACATCAGCTTCTGTCTCAAATTTTGCATTCTCCAAAATAGAGTAATTTGGTAATCCCTGGGAATGAATTTCACCTTCATCTTCACGATCATCCTATCCCAACTCTTGATTTTTTGCTTGCCTTTGCAGCGTCTGTAAGCTTGTAGCTCATCCCACCACAATGTTGCATGTCCTTTAAGTCTTGTGACAGCATGTTTGACCTTTTTGTCTTCCTTGACATCTTCATAGTCAAAATATGTGTATAGAGCTCTAATCCAGTCTAGAAGCTCTTCAACATCCAAGTTTCCTTCATATACTAGAATATCCATTTTTTCCCTAGCACCCATTCTTGCAACAACCCTAATCAGGCGTTCATTTGTTGCATCTTCTGCTGTGACTTCTTCTCCTTCATGTCCAGCTTCATCTTCACTTTCAGATTCATTGACATCTCTCACACTAGCTGTGCGCCTCTGTGTTGTCTCCATGTCCACGAGTCTAGTGCGTATGTCACACATCTCTCTTTCCATGGCTGGATTTGGCACCTGCCTACCCCTTCCTCTTGGCATTTCCCTCTCCTCTGGCGGATTGGATGTTTGTCTGTCTCTTCTTTTCGGAAGCATGGCTAAGATTCCTTTCTCACTTTCCCTATCTAAAGTATACAAATAGATTCAAGCTGTGATACCACACTGACGCAGACCTATCGGCCCTCGGGCCGAGATCCGCTCTCAAGATCATTATTTATCTTCTTTGAGCCGAATCGGCTCTTTCGATTCCTTGTTGGAATCTCAATTTAATCGATCCACAGGTCCTTTCGAAAGATCTCCTGTGAAAAAAACACTAGGCACGAGCTCCACCCTTTCGTGCGACCACAACGCTATGACCAAGGCCCAATTCCAAGGGAGCTTGTCGCAACTCGCAACTCGCGAGTTCGTGAGTTGAAACTCTGACTCTTCCTCCTCCAATTCTGTGATACCCGAAATGCCAACACGGGTATAGCTCTTCCTCTGTCATCTCCTTCCTTGCGCGACCGCCAGCTAGGCTAAGCACTAGCACCTTTCGCTATTCGCCGCTTCGCGGGTTCGAGTGTCCAACCTTGGCACCTTCCCTGCACGAAACCCCGAGAAGCGATGTTGACTTTTCTCCTCGCGTTCTTTCTACTCGCGACTTTGCGAGTCGAAGGGTTGAACTCTCGTTCCTTCCTTATGCAATCCTCTGAGACTTGAAAGTCAGCGAGATTTGACCTTCCTTTCACATTTCTCACAACTCGCCATTTCGCGAGTTGTAGCGTCGAGCTCTCGTGCTCTTATCTCGCGAATCCCCAAGACGCAAGAAGTCAATGGAGTGTTGACCCCTTTCCTCCTGGCGACGCGTGTCCACTTGTCAATCACACGGGGCCTACCTTGAGGTTAAGCCATGCGTCCACACTCGTGCCTCGGTTCTCAGAACTTCGTGACCTTTGCAATCGAAAGTTACTCCTCTCAACCTCTGAAACAATGAATGCACGATAGGTGATGGGGTTCCTGATCCAACGGTCCTCCCATGACCTGGATCCAACAGTTATCCTCGCTCCTCGTGATTTTGTGACTTGGAGCACCCAATCTTTGGGCTCTCACCTTGTGAACCTCCGAGTTTGCGAGATCCCTTGATCTTTGCCACCTGTCCTCCTCCGATGGACAGCTTAGATTCTTTCGTGACTTCTCCACTCACGAAGTTGAAGGACTTCTCTTTCTAACCTCCGATGTCCAAATCCCTGATACAGGTGATCTCGTGACACGTGTCCTCCTTCTAACAGACGACTTAGATTCTTTCGCGGTTTCACGACTTCACCTCTCGCAACCTCGTGAATCTTGATGCAAAGGTTTTAAACCATAACTCCCCTACTCCTCTGCAAGATCTGATGGCCCTCGGGACTTCGGGAATTCTCCACGGAGAACTCCAACCATCCAATTCCTCCTTGACGATTCCTACGAAATGAACACGGTATTCCTTCATTAGAACTTATCTGCCTGCAAGTAACTTTGCAATGCCTCTCCTTTGAACACTTCAAAGTACTAAACCTCCTGAGATTTTCTTCGACAACTTCGAAGATCCTATCCCTCCTGAGCTTGATTGAAAAATCCTCAAGTTCTTTGGGGAAAATTCATGCACGCAATCCTTGCGGCTCTTCTTCAAATACACTCCAAGTATTTGAAATTCTTAGACTCTGTGCACTCTTTTTGCAGCAATAGTCTTTCAATTCTTCCCTCAGGTTGCAAACTCTAAGAATCTACTCGGCCTGCGCACACCTTGCACGGCTCCTGTGCTTGACTTTCACTTCTGCAAGAATGAGAACAATGTTATCCCTCCTGAGCTTGCAGAGACGAACTCTGACTTCTGTCAACGCACACCATGCGGACAATTTCACTGCACTCCTTGTAGGAAAACTCTTGCTCAGACAGAGAAACAATTGAAACTCATTCTTTACTCTCCCTCTCTTCAGATTTCAGACATTAAATATGAAATCACACATTCACGCATCAAAGTAAATGCATAACAGAGAGTAAACAAGCATATATCAATCAGCATGTACAACACAGAAAGCAATTGGACACCATGAGTCTGAACTAAAGATCTTTGTATTAATCCAGAACTTTTGTACATGGGTTTTTACTCTACACATCTCTTTGTTTCTTCTTCTCTATGCTCTCTTGATTGATTATGCTGCTAATAATGTTACAATGATACAAGTGAGGGTGTCTATATCCATTTTCCCTCTGGCTCCTAAAACTGTATAATCTGCGAATTCAAAGCTACCTACTTACATTTACTAGCATAAATGCCTCTTAGTACTTCAGACAAGAGCGGGACGCTCAAGGTCTGATTACAATCTACAAGTACGCCCTTTCTTAACAGAGGAATAGATCATGTATTGAATGAATAGGTCAAGTATTCAATGCAATCCGAACAGAGGAATAGATCATGTAGTGAATGAATTAGTGAAAGTGCATTCATTCCCAAAGAAACCAATATACAGATTAAGCAATACATGGGAGTCAAATCTATTATAAAAGTGATTGACAACCTGAATGACAGTAATCAGATAAAGAAAGAGGATTATTGCATATTGGATAAGGAGTGCATCATATCCTTGGATTAGCTATGAAATTAGAGTAATGTTTCCCTTATGGTCATCAGAGTGCACAATGGAAGCATGGTATGAAGTGCATTATTTATGATATGATAGAATTGGATTGTGCAAGGCAGGTTGAAATCAGATTGGTGAAGACAAGGGAAAGTAATAGACAACAAGCAATTCAAAGTATTGATATGATCAATTAAGGAAAGGATAAATCAAGTACCTCAAGAAGGAAGTTGGTGTTAACTGTCCAAGGTTACTCAGAAAACATGACTAGAAATAGAATTGGGTCATGTAGGAGTTGGATCACAGGGATCCGAAAAATAAATGGATGTTGAAGATCCAAAGTCTATAAGACAACAAGATTGGAATCATAATTCATCCAAGTATGAGTTGGGATAGAATGATCCAGGAAATAAATAAAATATGAAGGTTAATATCATTTTTAGTATTTGGATGGAAAAACAAAGGCAGCCAAGAGTGTTTTGGCTAGAAAGTGCTCAGATCAAAAATATTCATGCACAATAATTACAGTGAAGAGCACTTGAAGTTTCAGGAATCCAGGAGAATGGAAGACTTCAGGGATAAACAAGGAAACGTGATACAGGAAGAAACAAGTTGTTGCAATTACTGTAGCAACAAATATTTTATGGCTTGTTGGAACAACCATAGGGTGATAATGCTTGCATGTTTGCAAGTCTTGTTGATAATGTTGTTGCACATGAATGGAAGCAACATAAGGATGGAATATTGAATTATAAGTCTGATAAGGAAGCATGAGAACTTTTATAGTCATCATCTAATTAGGTAGCATTAAACTTGTTTAATGGCAGCCCTGCAGGTAAGTATCTCTCTTTTGGAAATTATGTTGTATAATTGCCAAAGGGAAATCCAGGTAAGAATTTTCCCCAAATTGAATTTTATACTACGTTGTATGGTATTATTTAAGTGCATTGACAGGATCAAGTTACCACTAAGTGTGGTAAAGGCTAGAGGTATGTTATAGTTATCGAATCTTTTAGCTTTTGAATGCACACACTAACATAGTAGCATGTCATGTTAATTTGGTTATGAGACAATAACCAAAGAAAATAAAAGATAAGAACTTGTTATAGAAATGATGCTAAGAAATCTAGTCATGTATGAGACCAGGACAAGGTTGTATATGACAAGGTATGGTTATAGAAAGGTTATGTGCAACACAAATACCCAATGAGCTTCCTACTTTAAATAAAACTTGGACTGCAAAATTTTTGCTAACACTAATAAACACTACAGAATTGTATTATTGGTGTAGTGTTCAAGTCAAAAGGGAAGGCATCCAAGTAATTGGGAAGACAATGGGAAGTGTGTGGATATGGGTCAAGACATTGGTCAGATTTCCAATTTATGGATGGTGAGATGCATGACTTAGATAAAGTTCATTCTAAAAATCAATGCAAAGGTACATTGAATAAATAGGCATTGAAAGTTGCACTCATGCCTAGTAAGTGGCAGAGTTGCACTCATACATGATGGAATTGTATACTTAAATGCATTTTGTTGAATGCATTATGTGAGTGCATGTATATATGTTTTTTCATGGAAATAATTATACTAATGGTTGAAATGTTGCTAACTCGAGAAGTTGAGAACATTTCAGGAACTGCTAAACATTGCAACAGGAAAGTTGCAAGTGAGGTAGTCACGGGAATAGTGACTACAGAAAATTTCTTGTTCGGAAAAAAAAAAACTGAAGAAGTGAACTTACTGTTGTTAATTATGAACATGCATATGCATAGAATGATGAGTCATTCTATTTTATTAAATTGTTTGGTAATTGTGATTGAATTGCTAGGTGCAGGCAATTCTAAGATCATTGCATAAGGTGATGTGCATGTTGAATTATGATATACATAAAATACTGACAATTTGCTAGTTGTATGCAATATATATTCATTGCAAAAAAACAAAAAAAAAGGTATTTAGCATGGTGCTTGTTGAAATCCATAAGGAAAATTACATCATATTATTGCAACAACAATGAAAAATTATGAAATAGAATTTCATATTTTGGAAAAAGTCAAATTCGTTATGAAATTAATTGGATTTCTAAAATGGATTTTTTATTTTTTATAATGCTCTCTCATGATAATTGCATGTGTATGATGCAGGTGAGATGATAATGATTAAAGTTGGAACTCCTAAAACCACGGTGCTCCGAGACTTCCTATCTTGCCTGTGCTGGAGCTCTGGAAGGGAAGTTGAGCAGTTGATGAACTATTGGACAGTGAAGGTGCATACTACCTTGGGTTGTACAGGCATGTGGGGAAGAGGGACCATTGGTTGGAGTGTTGTTGAGGTTTGGTACCTTGGCCTAGAATATGTTGATATTGATTGTGAGCCATGGTTATCTTGGGTAGCCATTGTCCTGATGGAGTCATATCCCATGCTTGGAAATGGTATGTTGCCGAGAGTTTATCAGTAGTGAGGTATAAGGCTGGGTGGAACGCCATGGATCTACAACCAGTTGTTGCTTCAATGAAGTATAATTGAAGCATGTAATAAGGAACAATTAGCTAAATTATTTCCTTAAGCATATCTATGGAATAGAGAAATTGACTTCTAGTTGCAGTATGAGTATGAGAATTGGTGTTGGAAAGCAGAGCACCAGATGGATAACAAGCTTTCAATAGCTAAATATTGGAAATTTTAGAGAATTGGAATGGTACATGGTATATAATGCACTAAGGACAGTGCATAAATAAGGGGAGGGGATTGTAATATCCCCAGGCTGAACCAATTGTAAATGTAATAATGTACTTAAGCTCGTGAGATGTTTTGATATAATTTTGTATGCACCTTTCATAGCATAGTGCGCGCAGGTACTGCACAGTAAAAATGATGAAATGAACACATTCCAGGATACTACGCGCATCATCTTAAGTGTGCGCGATGTTGAGGCTAGGGAGCCTTTGTGTATATGATATGTTTTATAGGCTGGTGAGCTAGTTATTATAAGCTAGGATGCTTATGTTTTGATTAGGCCAGAGAGCCTAGACGCTAAAGGCCAGTGCGCCTATTTTTGTATATGTCTCATGATTAATATAAAATACATCATTGTGTGCAGACCGACCACGATAAAAGAGATTGGGGACTAAACTCCACTATTTAGGGAAAGGGAGGAGCTAAGTTAAGGAAAGGGGATAAGACAGGGAGCTTAAGCCATAAAGGAATATTATATTAATATTTCTTAAATCATAAAGTATGGATAATTATTTTATCCTAAGTTCTAAAGTTGGGGACAAGTGGACCAAAGTAGCTCCCAACATGACAAGTGTCAAGTTGGGGACATGCATACATATTGT
>ML789120.1:55110-87160 GCA_009831015.1 Picea engelmannii | reverse complement strand
AACTGAAGAAGTGAACTTACTGTTGTTAATTATGAACATGCATATGCATAGAATGATGAGTCATTCTATTTTATTAAAATGTTTGGTAATTGTGATTGAATTGCTAGGTGCAGGAAATTCTAAGATCATTGCATAAGGTGATGTGCATGTTGAATTATGATATACATAAAATACTGACAATTTGCTAGTTGTATGCAATATATATTCATTGCAAAAAACAAAACAAAAAGGTATTTAGCATGGTGCTTGTTGAAATCCATAAGGAAAATTACATCATATTATTGCAACAACAATGAAAAATTATGAAATACAATTTCATATTTTGGAAAAATTCAAATTCGTTATGAAATTAATTGGATTTCTAAAATGGATTTTTTATTTTTTATAATGCTCTCTCATGATAATTGCATGTGTATGATGCAGGTGAGATGATAATGATTAAAGTTGGAACTCCTGAAACCACGGTGCTCCGAGACTTCTTGTTCGGCCTGTGCTGGAGCCCTGGAAGGGAAGTTGAGCAGTCGATGAACTATTGGACAGTGAAGGTGCATACTGCCTTCGGTTGTACAGGCATGTGGGGAAGAGAGACCGTTGGTTGGAGTGTTGTTGAGGTTTGGTACCTTGGCCTAGAATATGTTGATATTGATTGTGAGCCATGGTTATCTTGGGTATCCATTGTCCTGATGGAGTCATATCCCATGCTTGGGAATGGTATGTTGTTGAGAGTTTATCAGCAGTGAGATATAAGGCTGGGTGGAATGTCATGGATCTACAACCAGTTGTTGCTTCAATGAAGTATAATTGAAGCATGTAATAAGGAACAATTAGCTGAATTATTTCCTTAAGCAACTCTATGGAATAGAGCAATTGACTTCCAGTTGCAGTATGAGTATGAGAATTGGTGCTGGAAAGTAGAGCACCAGATGGATAACAAGCTTTCAATAGCCAAATATTGGAAATTTTAGAGAATTGGAATGGTACATGGTATATAATGCACTAAGGACAATGCATAAATAAGGAGAGGGGATTGTAATATCCCCAAGCTGAACCAATTGTAAATGTAATAATGTACTTAAGCTCATGAGATGTTTTGATATAATTTCGTATGCACCTTTCATAGCATAGTGCGCGCAGGTACTGCACAGTAAAAATGATGAAATGAGCACATTACAGGATACCGCGCGCAACATCTTAAGTGTGCGCGATGTTGAGGCTAGGGAGCCTTTGTGTATATGATATGTTTTATAGGCTAGTGAGCCAGTTATTGTAAGCTAGGATGCGTATGTTTTGATTAGGCCAGAGAGCCTAGATGCTAAAGGCCAGTGCACCTATTTTTGTATATGTCTCATGATTAATATAAAATACATCACTGCATGCAGACCGACCATGATAAAAGAGATGGGGGACTAAACTCCACTATTTAGGGAAAGGGAGGGGCTAAGTTAAGGAAAGGGGATAAGACAGGGAGCTTAATCCATAAAGGAATATTATATTAATATTTCTTAAATCATAAAGTATGGATAATTATTTTATCCTAAGTTCTAAAGTTGGGGACAAGTGGACCAAAGTAGCTCCCAACATGACAAGTGTCAAGTTGGGGACATGCATACATATTGTTGGGACTTAGTTCATTTTCAAACCCCCCCCATCATTCTTACCATCATATTTTACATTATTTCTTCCATCATTCAGCCATGATACCATGACCATTTTCACTCATGCAGTCAGTTATCCTCCATACTTTTTGTCTCTATACCGAGCTTGTATCCATGACCACAGAGGTTGGTGTAGATGGTTAGCTGGGAAGCTGGACTAAAGAAGTGGGTTGTCAAGCCCATGGGATACTGAAGAAGTGGGTTGTCAAGCCCGTGGGATATTGAAGAGGCGGATTGTCAAGCCCGTGAGGAATTTCTCTCTGGGTGAGAGAATTGTTGGGAATTGATTTCCTGAAGGTGCTAAACTACAACTAAAGGGCTTTGAAACTTCATGTCCAGCCTGTTGCTGAAGCCCTGGAAGGGAAGTGTGGAAGCCAAAGGACTTTTGAGTAGAGAAGGGGCACACTTCCTGGGGTGGGACAGGCATGTGGGGAATGAGAGACTGTAGGTTGTTAGTTTGAGTAGGCACCTATAATGGAGTCTTTCATGTTTTCCATGAGCAATTAGCCTAGTTAGGAACCCTTTAATCGATGGAGTTTAGTCCCAGCTCGGGGGTGACTCACTGTTGAGAGTGATGAACAGTGTGTTCTAAGGCTGGGAGGTTCGTGTAAGGTCTACACACAGTGGGTGACATGCTTACCAAGATAAGTGCCAATTGTGTGATAAATTTACATGCTGCATTATTCTTTACATGTTTATTTTTATAGGTATTTCCTGTATATGTTGCATGTATGCATTTATTGTTATTTCAATATGGATTCGTGCGTTTACAGATGTATTTGTATGTTTACGTGTTATATATAAGGCTTCTATGAGAGTTCTACATGTATATATTTTTAATTGCATGCAGTTAGAAAATTTTATGTGGCATAGTTCAAAATAGAAGCTAGGTATGTTACAGTATGTTCCATAGAGAGAACGTAAGAGTTCTCTCGTGTAGCATGGGCCAACTATGGGTGGTCGGGGACGTTACATTCCGGGATGAGGCCATGTGTCATGTGCAAAAGACTCATGGTGTTGATATGTTTCACGATTATGCTTCACAGGGCATTGCAGTTCGTGTCCTGATATGGGACCCAAGGGATGGAGTGTGTGATAGTTTATCTCTAGATGGAGCCTACTGTGTGTCCCACAGGTGGACATGGGACCCTGGTATTATATTGATTCATTTATTGCTTGAGGACAAGCAATATTCTAGAAGGGAGGACTATAATGTCCCCAGTTTGGGACATCATTATATTACAGAGTGTTATGATGACCAGAGTAGCCAGATGAAGGTTATAGAGAGTACAGGGGATATTGAGGGGTATTTTGGGGTCCGACTTGCATCACTCATCTTATTTTATCATCATGATCCATTCTGCACAGCTTGGCTTTGGTTCTGTTGCATTCGGACGATTTTTGTAATTTTGAGTTATTTTGGGCTATATGTTAATTAAATTCAGTAAGGAGGTCATATTGGGCATAATACTTGGAGGAACCTCTTAGTGTAATAACTCATTGGAATCAGGAGGAATATAACTATAGGATAGGATGATGAGAAGTGAATTTTAGTGGCCACGAAATCCACAAGGAGGGATAAGCTACTTTTTAGAGGTAAAAAGGTTAATTAATTAATTAAAATAATTTAATTAATTAATTAATAATTAAATAAATTAAAATTCACTTAGAGAGACAAGGTGAGCAGGGAGGATAAAAGCGAGACAAGGGCCTCTATTCTCTCATTATGTTGTTTATCATTTGATATATGAGTTCTTGTTTATCATTTGATATCAGCTCGGTGGTGAAAGATCCCACCCAACCTGGCCCAAGCTTGGTCACGGAGGTGAAATATTCATCCCTCACCATTCTACATCAGATCTACTTAGTTATAGGAGGTTTCTACAATAGTTACAGGTTCATAGAGAGCTTGGGTGCAACTTCAGGGGATTTTCGACAGGAGGGCACACCACCTTGAGGAGATTAGCTTGATCTAGGCAGAAGAGAAGGATTCTAAGGAAAAGGACTTCTAGGTATTCTTTGTAGGGCCTAGGGCGCCTTTCCTATCCCTTTCTGGAGGATGTTTCTCTACCGTATTATTTATTGGAGATCAACACAGGTTCAAAGAGAGGAGGGTGCACCACAGATTGAGGATGTTGTCTTTTGGAGGGTCATTTCTTCATTGTTCGGCCCGAGACTTTTTCAGGGGTTTTCCCTTGAACTGATCTACAGTTCCATGTATTTTGAGAGAATCTGGAGGTCTCCAGGATAGAGACTGAATTATTGGATCTTCAGTCATCCATGAGGGCGCAAGCCAATTAGGGGGTTGTTCATTTCGATGGTCATAACTTCACCATTCAGCTTGAGACTTCACCATGGGTTTGTTATTGGCTCGATCTACTCTTCCAGCCATTTTCAAAGTGTTTGGAGGCCTCTAGCAGGAAGGCCGAATTATTGGGGGTATTCATCTCTCCAGCAGGGCGTAACTTATCCAATTTGAGGGTTTGATCTAGCATTGGGTGGAGATCTCAGTTGGCATTCATCTTCGGCATCCATGTGGCCTTTGGAGGATTGTATCTTCTCTTCTTGATCTTGCTTGATGGTTATCCTCATTTTTCTACTAGCTCTTAGTTATATTGTACCAGATTTGCAGGTCCATTGTATCAGGGTCTTCTTCTATTATGAATAATATCATATCTGAGGTATTTTGGGTTATCTCTTGTATTGTTGATCTTGCATCTTGTTGAGGTATGCTCCATTTCTATATATTCTTTGATTATTGTTGCAAACACACATAAAACCCATCATATTAAAACCCAATGAAACTCATGAGACTTAAGACTGCAAAGTGTTTGACAAAATGCCACAACCAGAAAATGTTTAAAAATCACATGAAAAACACAATGTTCTTGGCATCTTGGCTTGGGAACATTACACATGTGGCTTTGGGAAGCCTTACTACCCTCCTACATCACCAACTACCTTCTCCTAGTCCCAAAATGTTCCATAAAGGGGTGACATCCTTGTAAATTAGGGTTTTATTTGTGCAAAAGTGAAATTTTAAATGAATTGTTTAATATTACTTTGTTAAGGGGGAAAGATTAGGTTTGTTAACCCATAATCTTGTGGTTTACCCCTTAATTTGTGGAAAAGTCACGTTGGTGACATTTTGTATAAATAAGAGATCATAAGATCTCATTTCAACATAACTCTCCCTCATTGTGAGAAGTATTGGTCTGAAATTTTCGCTATCTTTGGCTCTATTTGTCGCTTGTGTACTTGTTTATGGCAATCTTGATGAATGGTTGATGGAGGAGTGAGGCGCTAGCCTTGGATGGATGTTTTCTAGATTTTATGGTGAATTATCTTGACATCTTTCTTGATTTTGGTATGGTATTTTACTCTTATGCTATCATTATTTTCAAGTCAAGGATTGTTGTGCTAGGAGCTAGGTGGGAAGTATATGGGCATACACCCCCACCATAGTATTCATCATTTTATTCTTCATCTTATTGGTTAAACAAGGGTTTTCTACGAAAATTACAAGGGCATACACCCTCTTAGCTTAAACCCTAGCTAGAGAAAATCGCCTTGGGAAGTAAAAGGGATTACACCCCCAAGGAAGTAGATTCTCTAGCTCTTTCTTTATTTAACTCCATTAACCCAATAGTAAAGGCACTAGTCATACATTTTTTGCATTGGAGATATAAAATCATTGCCTTGGGAAACACAAATTTTGATCTTTTGAAAGGTTTCTCGCTTGAAGTTGGTTTGTCTCATTGAGAGGAGTCTTCCAATACTAGGGCGTCCCCTCTCTCCCACTACATTAATTGATGTTACAAACTTTGACCTACAACCGTTAGGGTTGCATAACCCTAGATACTAACACTCTCTTAACTCCTAAGCTAACCCTAGACTATCTCTCTAACTTCACTCACCTAGTCTACTAACTAGGGCACACCTTTTGGGATAATTCTTGGCACTTTTCCATGGTTTATTTTTCTGCTACATGCCATTGAATGCTATAGACATAAGGATGCAATTTTCTGCAGAAAATACATGTTATAACAACTTACTCTATTTATCCTTAAAGTGTCATTTTTCATTCATACTTGATTTCCATACTTATTGATAATATTGTTGATCGATCTCATGCTTTACATGTTGATTTGAATGTCTTACTTGCTGATATAAATTGTCATCTACTACTGCAAATTAGGGACAAAAAGATTAACTGTTGATTCATACTAACATATATCATTGCAAGTTGGATTTTCTTGTGTCTCGGGCAGGTACAATCATCTAGAAAAGTACTATACCTTTGGGGAAACAATCACTTGACTTACAAGGAATCTCTTCCTACATTTCACTCCACTTAGACTTGACCTCTAGTGGCTTCACTTCTATCTCAATCCATATCCATCTCATTCCCCCTACGGTCACCTGGATCGCCTCTCGAGAATGACTTAGTCACCCTTGAAGTGTGGGACCTACATCGAGGTGACATTGGGTGTAGGATTCCCAAGTTGTAGCACTTTCTTTGTGGTTGGGTCAGGCTTTTCCCAACCTAAAACTTGCGCTATAACATTTTGGCGTCGCTGTCAGGGAAGATTTTGAATTTTCTTCGCACCCTAAATGACAATTTGGTAAGCTATCCCAAATCCTTTTCCCTAGCTTGCCCGGTGACTCCACCTAAGGGATGTTCCCTTTCCCTTTCCTTTGATGAGATCATTTTAAAACTCATCTAGAGACTCCACCTTCCCATAATCCCTCTTTCCCCAAACCTTTTCTCCCTGGGAGGTTCAATCCTTCTAAGGTTTAGCAAAGAAGGCCAGCTCTCAAGTCTCTCATTGCTAAAACCCTTTTTCATAATACCCTCCCTCTTTTTCCAATGGCTCTCCCTTGGGCAAGGAACCTCTACAAACCCCTTAACATGGCCAATATCCAAGGTTACCCTAACAAAATTCCAACAAAATTCAACAAGTAGTTTCCAAATTTCCCATGAAACAATGTGATAACTATTGAAGACCACATTTATGTCATAGGTCAGGACATGGACAATGCAGGTATTGACCATGAAGATGTGGCCATGAGACTATTCGCTTCATCATTGACTAAAGAAGCCCTTGATTGGTTCAAAGGACTTCCTGATAATCATATCATGTCCTATGATGTTTTTTCCAATTTATTCAAGAGAAGATGATCGAGAAAAGTAGATGGTGGGACACTTGGGACTCAGTTTAATCAAATAAAGAAAAAGGAGAATGAAACTGTGAGGGAATTCATTTTCAGATTTGACTAGTTGTAAAATCAAATTCCAACAGATTATTGTCCTATGACATCATTAGTTTGTCTCCTTTACATGAATGTCTTTGAAGGGCAGTTATGATACATTCTTAAAGATAAAAATCCCACATCATTGGCAGAGGATAAAGATTTCAGTATCAACAATGAAGCGAATCTCCTTGATTCAAAAACAGAACCTTTTTAATACCCTCATAACAAGACATAATCAAGGATGAAGGTTTCCAACAACAGTGTTCATGATCTGATTGCTCTCCTCACTCGGAAGATAGACCAAATGAATACTCAGTTTGTTCAGGTACATAATCAACTTATGAACCATATGACTACAGTGGAAAGAAATCAATATTCTCCCATACCTCATTTTTCCAGATAACAGACAGATGCCACCGGTTGGAAACCAAAACCTCAACAAGAGGCAAAGGCCCAAGATACTTTGAAACCTGTTGGGACAGTTGATATACAATCTTGGTGTCTCCCATGCCAAGAACCCCACAGGGAAGATGAGTTCCCCCGACAATGCGAATATTATCCTGACGATATAAACTTCATGATTTTCAATTTCAACGATGAACATGATACCCAAGAACAAATCAATGAAGCTAGAAGAATAGGTGAAAGAGAAGGGAGACTTCAGGCCTTAAGTAAAATGACATGTGATCAAAAGAAGGAATTAAGGAGGAGGGGAATTTTAACCTACAAAAGTAAAAATGCTTCAACCCCTCCATCACAACCTAATACTCATCTTCCATTAGCAAAAAAGGTGGTTTCACCACCTCCACTGCTGATATGTGAGTTGCTTCCTAAGCCAAATCCTACAGATGACATTCAGTTAAATATAGATGTTGCAAGCATGTTTGGAAAACTAAATATGACTGTCCCAGTGACATAGATGTGTAAGATCCCTTCCGTAAAAAGGGAAATTTTGAAAATCTTATAGGTGTCGGCCGAAAAGGAGGATCCTCCCATCATGTTAAACACTATGTATCTCAAACGACTAGGGGAAAAGAACCCTCCTTTCTATCTCTCACTAGGCATGGATGACCTCCACTTGAACAACTTCATGCTTAATTTAGGGGCCTCAACAAATGCCATATCATTGAAGGTAATGAAGCAGCTTGGTTTGAAGACAACCTAACCTTATGGAAATGTATGTGGTATTGATTCCAGAAAGGTCAAAGTCCTCGGGGTATGTGAGGACGTTGAGGTTTTCATGATTGATTTTCCACATATTAGCATTCTCATGGACATAGTAGTGATCGACGTTCCAAATGCTTGGGGGATGATTTTCTCTAGGAGTTGGTCTACTACTCTTGGGGGTTTCCTTAGCATGGATCTCACCCATGCACACATTCCTATGGGAGATGGCACTTTTCCGATATTATACAATCGAGAGAAATATGATAGACACGTGATGGATTCTGATGGTCCTGATTATACCAACGAATACGATTATGATGTACTCCCATAGATCATTGAGTATGATCCATATGAGATACCTTTTATGCAAGAGGAATCCATAGAAACACTTTTTCCATGGACAAATCAATACAAAGACAAACTTGAAAAATAGCATGGGAAGGAGCGAGGTTCTATCCAAATATTGAAGAAGGGAGATGATAAACATGAAGAAATCGTCAAAGATATAGTCCACATAGAGCTTCCATACAACAAGAATACACCTCGCATCAATTTCAATGAAGGAAGTATTGTGCTCATGTAGGATAAAAGAAAGGGAGAGCCCATATATGACCAAGAAGACAAAAATTCTTGGATTGGACCTTACATCATCACAAAGAATTTTGAAAAATAAAGGTACTATTTAACAGCATTAGATGGGAGAAAGATGCCACTACCAGCAGATGGGTTTCTTCTCCAACCTCACATCCAGGTCACATGACTTCTTCAGTGCCCGTGCCCTAGGTAACTAGGTAAGTCATTTTGATTCCCTACATTTGAATCTTGATTGCTCATACTAGTTTAGATGCAATTCATTCTCATTTTTCTCTACTTCATGGTTAGCTTAGAAGTTTTTTGAAAAAATGTCAAAATTTTCTTTTTCTAGTTTTGTCGGATTATAATCATATGAGAACAAGGATGAGTAGGGCATCCTGCACTTGACAGTTTGATGTTTCCTTGCAGGAACAGGTCTACCAGGATATGTTGTGGTTCTCATGCACTCTACGACGAACACGTGTCCCCAAGTAGGAGCTAGATGTTATCTCCATTTTGTGGATAACTAAGGAGATTATGTCTCGAGGACCTTAGGTTGCAGATATGGAGTGCCGAGAGAATACATGACTAGCAGTACCCATTTGCACATATGGAAACCCCTCTCACCACCACATATGGTCACATATTTCTAGATGGCATCCACCACATCAGTTGGCTTATGGAAGGCAATGGGCCTTGCCCCATGAGGTACAAGTCAATATTATGGTGAGCATCATTTCAATATTTAAGCCAGTTGAGTATGTTGTATCTTAGATTTCTCTAGATTTCATGATATATGATTGGAAATTATGATTTTTACCCTGCTTCACCTTGGTGGTTGACATTCTTCCCTAGTAATTCGTGTTCCTTGGGAATAAAATAGGAACTCCATTAAAGAGTCATTATATCGTTCCCAACCATACTTACCACTTTCGATCATTATTCCCCTCCATTTCCTTATCTCTTCAGATTTTAGGGTGTACTGACCCAAGAAGGGGTTGTCCCTCATTCTATGGGAAGAAGGGGTTGAAGACCCATAGGGTTTGATGTTGGGTAAAAGATAAAATCCTTGTATAAAACTTCCAGATGCTTCACCCAGAGATCACCCAAGAAAGAAGTGAAACACTTATCTTTGAGTAAAGGGGACCCACAATATAATAAAGAATGCATAAAAGTTTAGTTGAAGGATAGGAGGTCTCATCACGAGTCGACCTATCACGTCCATGAATATCTAGTGGTATGGTGTTACCATCATATCCTCACCAAACCAAGGTAATGGCTCTTAGTTGCATGGCTGAGAGAAAGGGGGTCTCATCATGAGCCATCCTTCTCATCTCCACTAGGCATTTGTGGGTGACATTGCCATCATCTGGTCACCATGCCAGGGAAATGACCTTCAATCTCTCCTTATTATATATTTAAATAAAATACAAAGAAAGAAAGATAAAAGGAAATTGATGGGCTTGGAAAAATTACATTGCAGACAAAGATACCACACACCCTCTACAAAGGAACCCATGAATGAGACACTTCAACCCCTTGTATGTCATGAGCCCTATTCCCATTGAGTCTTGATCCCAACCACTTCATCTAATTTACATGTCTTAGAGAGGGATCTCTTGGAAGCTCTCCTTGTCCTAGGGAAAGATCTACCCAATAGGACACCTCATCAACCCTCCTATATTCAAGCTTGACAAGTCGCATAGTGTCTTTGAGAAATTAATTGTTTGATATAATGATGTTTGATACACATGCTTAGATGGCTCATTTATTGATTGGATTCACTTATCATGATGTTATGACTTGAGATCATTGGAGGGTGTACTCATTTGTCTTTGAAGTACCTAGTTGGTGGACAGTTTTGGGAGAACAGACATAGCTTGGGCTTCCATGTGACTACAAGCCCACAGGTTGGATGCCAAGGGCCCGCATGTCAGATGCGAGAGATCAGAATTGGAAGGCCTTGATGATGACTTGGACGACATAGCCTAGCCCTCACTTGCCAAATGATTTTCCCAGGAGGGGAAAAACGTCCTCTTTTTTAGCTTGACGTCATGTTTAGGGGGCTAGGGCATGGTGGTGAGATGATATGCATTGAGACTTGGACATTTTGAGGTGTTTGAGGTTTTGACCATGAAGGAATACATTTGGATTCTTGACACATGGCTTTGGGAAGCCTTACTACCCTCCTAGATCACCAACGACCTTATCCTAGTGCCAAAATGTCCCCTAAAGAGGTGACATCCTTGTAAATTAGTGTTTTATTTGTGAAAAGTGAAATTTCAAATGAATTGTTTAATATTACTTTGTTAAGGGGGCAATATTAGGGTTGTTGACCCCTAATCTTGTGGTTTACCCCTTAATTTGTGGACAAGTCACCTTGGTGACATTTTATATAAATAAGAGATCATAAGATTTCATTTTAACATAGCTCTCCCTCATTGTGAGAAGTATTGGTCTGCAATTTTCACTATCTTTGGCTCTATTTGTCTCTTGTGCACTTGTTTATGGCTATATTGATGAATGGTTGATGGAGGAATGAGGCGCTAGCTTTGGATGGATGTTTTCTAACTTTTATGGTGAATTATCTTGGCACCTTTCTTGATTTTGGTATGGTCTTTTACTCTTATGCTATCATTCTTTTCAAGTCAAGGATTGTTGTGCTAGGATCTAGGTGGGAAGTATAAGGGCATACACCCCCACCATATTCTTCATCATTTTATGCTTCAAGTTATTGGTTAAACAAGGGTTTTCTAAGAGAAGTACAAGGGCATACACCCTCTTAGCTTAAACCCTAGCTAGAGAAACTTGCCTTGGGAAGTAAAAGGGATTACATCCCCAAGGAGGTAGCTTCTCTAGCTATTTCTTTATTTGACTCCATTAACCCAATATTAAAGGAACTAGTCATACATTTTTTGCATTGGAGATATAAAATCATTGCCTTGGGAAACACAAATTTTGATCTTTTGAAAGGTTTCTTGCTTGAAGTTGGTTTGCCTCATTGAAAGGAGTCTTACCCTACTAGGGAGTCCCCTCTCTCCCACTACTTTAATTTTTGTTACAAACTTTAACCTACAACCATTAGGCCTGCATAACCCTAGCTACTAACACTCTCTTAACTACTAAGCTAACCCTAGACTAGCTCTCTAACTTCACTCACCTAGTCTACTAACTAGTGCACACCTTTTGGGATACTTCTTGGCACTTTCCGATGGTTGATTTTTCTCTTGCATGCCATTGAATGCTTCAGCCATAAGGCTGAAATTTTCTGCAAAAAATACATGTTATAACAACTTGCTTAATTTATCCTTAAAGTGTCATTTTTTAGTCATACTTGATTGGCATACTTATTGATAATATTGTTGATTTGAATGTCTTAACTGCTGATATAAACTATCATATGTTGTTGCAAATTAGGGACAACAAGATTAAATTGTTGATCCATACTAACATATATCATTGCAAGTTGGATTTTCTTGTGTCTCGGGCAGATACAATCATCCGGAGAAGCAATATACCTTTGGGGAAACAATCACTTGAATTACAAGGCACATATGCCCACATTTCACTCCACTTAGACTTGACCTCTAGGGGCTTCACTCCCATCGCAATCCATATCCATCTCATTCCCCCTAGGGTCACCAAGATCGTTTCCCTAGAGTGACCTAGTCACCCTTGAAGTGTGGGACCTACATCGAGGTGACATTGGGTGTAGGATTCCCAATTTGTAGCACTTTCTTTGTGGTTGGTTTGGGATTTTCCCAACCTACAACTTGCGCTATAACAGGTCTCACATTATGCTTCCTAGGATTAACCACCACTCTGAAATCAAATTCTTGAAATAACAACAACCATCTACAAATCCTTCCCCTAAACAATGACTTGTTCACTAGATATATTAGTGTAGACTGAATAGTGAAAAACTTAAATGCATTACCTATAAGATAATGTCTAAACTTTTGGAGCACATACACCATTGCAAGGCCTTCTCTCTTTGTAGTTGTGTAATTATATTTTGCGTCAGATAATTTTCTGCTGGCAAAGGATTTAGGATGATCAATGTTACCTTCTCCTAGTTGCACAAGAACTACATTGAGTGAAATTGTTGAGGCATCTACATGTACATGAAACATGTTAGTCCAACAGAGAAATACTAAGATTAGTGCAGTGATCAACTTCATCAACAAATCAAATGGTCCCTGGCACACCTAATTCCAAATAAATTATGCATATATTTTTACTAGTTTCTCCAATGGTGTTATAGTGCACACATAGTTTCTTATGGCTTGTAGTAGTAACATGTGTGTCCAAGTGTGGCACATCGGGCCTTTATAGATGTTTGGGGTGGGGGAGAGGGGGGCGAGCAATAAAATAAAAACAAATCCATAAATAAAACACAGAAGATACGTAATACAATAGAGACATAGACATACATGGTTCACCCAATGTGGGCTACGTCCACCAGAGAAATTGTTAGGTCCTTCCTTTTTTTTATCCAGCAAATGAAATGATACAACCTACACCACACCCACTGTAACTTCCTCTTCTTTCTCTCACAGTCTCCTCTCTCATAATACAATATTTGCAATCATGAATAGTTGTAATACATTTCCCTCATAAAATAGGGTTGCCTTCTAGGGAGAAAAAACCTAACATAATTTATATCGTCAGATATGCAACTTTATAATCAACAGTCCATATTTACTATGAAATTACAATATGCATTTACAAGGAAAAATTTTCTTCGGGGGCCTGCTTTCCCCCGGACTCTGTAGAGGAGGCAATCCCCCCCTGGAATCCCTCCGTGTGGAGGGTTGTACAATATTCTGGGGTGTACAGTCTTCATGGGGTATAAACACAACTGAAAACAAAGACCTATGAAATAGGAAGATAATCAAGATCCACAACCAACAATATCCCACTTGGAGACTGATCACAACAACTCCATTGTTGTTGTACCTGTTGGACTATACTCCACCTTGGACCTGGAAAATTTCTCATCTTCACCTTCATGCTTGAAGAGCAACTAAAACTGAGCAGGAACTCAATTTCTCCCTGGTTACTGCCTTTGTTAACATGTCTGGGAGATTCTAGCTAGTGTGTATCTTTTCCAACTTCAAATATCCATCTTCCAAGATGGATCATATGAAATGGTACCTGAGATGTATATGCCTAGTCTTCGAATGGAAGGCTTAGTTCTTTGCAAGGTGAATGGAACTCTCACTGTCACAGTACATCCTGCTATTCTCTTTCTTATTTCCCAATTCCTCCATAAACCTCTGTAACCAAATCATCTATTTACTAGCCTCTGTAGAAAAAACATACTTTGCATATGTTGTTGAAAGTGCAACAACTTTTTGTGGTTTCAAAATCCAACTTATTGCTGTTCCACCTATAGTAAAAACATATCCTTTGGTGCTCCTCTTGTTATATTTATCACCTGCCATATCTGAATCAACATATCCCTATAGAACAATGTTTGAACCTCCAAAACATAATGCATGAGTAGCAGTACATTTCAAATACCTGAGAATCCACTTTACTGCCTCCCAATGTTCTTTACCCGGATTGTTCATATATCTACTCACAACTTCCAGTGCATGTGAAATATTTGGTCTTGTGTAAACCATTGCATACATCAATCTATCAATTGCAGATGAATAAGGGACCCTGGACATGTATTCTATCTCCTCATGTGACTTGGGACACATTTATTTGGTTAATTTGAAATGGTTGGCCAAAGGTGTACTAACTGGTTTTGCATTCTACATTCTAAACCTCTCTAACACCTTCTCTATGTACTCACCCTGAGACAATGTCAAATTGTGATTTTTCCTAACTCTTGTTATTCTCATACCAAGGATTTTCTTTGTAGCACCCAAATCCTTCATCACAAATGAATTAGTTAATTTCTCCTTGAGCACATTTATATCCTGCATATTAGACCCTGCAACAAGCATATCATCTACATACAATAGCAAGATAATACAACTTCCATTTTCTAGCCTTTTAAAATAAACAAAGTGATCAGAATGACATCTACTAGAACCTTGTTCTGTCATAAACCTGTCAAACTTCAAATACCACTGCCTTGGAGCCTACTTTAGGCCATACAAGATCTTCTTCAACCTGCATACCAAATATTCCTTCCCTTTGACCCCATACCCCTGTGGTTACTGCATATAAATCTCTTCCTCCAAATCCCCATGGAGAAAAGTTGTTTTTACATCTAACTATTCAAGATGTAAATCTTCTACTACCACAAGACTTAAAATAGTCCTAACTGAAATCATTTTAACAACAGGAGAAAATATTTCATCAAAATCTATACCTTTTTTTTTTGCAAACCCCTTTACAACAAGTCTATCATTGTATTGATTTCTTCCTTCATCTTCATCCTTCAACTTGTAAACCCATTTATTCTGCAATGCTCTTTTTCCTGCAGGCAAATGAACCAAATCCCAAGTATGGTTATTTACCAGGCAATTCATTTCATCTTTCATGTCTTTCTCCCACTTCTTTTTAGTGTGTACCTTCATTATCTCTTCATAACATTTTGGTTCACGAGAATCAATCAACAATAAATAATACAATGAAGGAGAGTATCTCTTAGGGGGTCTAATTAACCTGGTAGATCTTCTAACAACACTTGCAGGAGTTTGAGGTACTTGTTCCTCCTATTGTTGTACATTTTGATTTTCTGGTACCTTTCGAATTTATTTTTCAGTGATCTCATCAAACAATGTGTATTCTGGTTTTTCTTTTTCTTGTTTCTTTCCGTGCAACTGATCTTTGTACATGACCTTCTCATTGAATACGACATCTCTATTCCTAATGATTTTGTGATTTTCATAATCCCATAAGCGATAACCAAAATCATTAACACTATATCCAATAAAGGTACACTTCTTGGATTTTGCTTCAAGCTTTGTTCTATTTTCTTTATCAAGATGGACAAATGCTTCACAACCAAAAGTCTTCAAAAAAGAATAGTTTACCTTTTTACCTGTCCATGCCTCCTCTAGAATTCCACTGTCCAAAGAGTTTGAAGGTCCTCTTTTTATTAAGTAAACAACATGTTAGCGTCAAAAGTCACCCCTGGATTGCAGCAGGAGCAGAGCCCGATGCCCATCAGTTTGTGTCACGATTTGTTTAATGGGGTGATTAGATGGGTGAAGACTCAAGAAAATATAGCTTTAACTCAGGAAACTGGACCTGGTATGTAGAAAGCAAGGGAGGTATTGATCCAACTTCTGTCAGTAAATGATTAAAGGGTTGCAGAAAAAAGACTTATGAGAAGGGTGAGCAAGACTGCCTCGGGTAACAGGCCTTCGGAAGCTTGAGGACGAAAAAATTGGAAGCCAAGATCCTCTTGGTCCAAAGCTTCAAGGAGCTGAGGGGTGACTCAACTGAATCCTTCAATTCCAAGTCGTTTCAGCGCTGAGAACATCACCAGAACCAATTAGAAACAATGTAACTATTACAATGATCCAACCTACATCATCCTATAACAGTCACAACTCGACTAGATCCTCCAATTTTGAGTTGTTCTAAGACAGTAAACAAAAATATGAAAGGGAAGTAAACATCCATAAAGTAAGAAATCTCAAATGCCTTATACATTAACCAGAGCGACCAACACTTCATCAAAACTTTACAATCAGGAGCCTTGCTCAACCATTGATAGATTACAAAATACAAAGACTAAGTCTATATACTCAGGAAAATTCGCCTAACAAAGGCGTGCCCAGTCACCCAGGGCTCTGTGTCTTTTCAATTAAATTCGTATTGAAATCCTTCTTTACGCGCCACCTTAATTGTGCATGGCTCTTGTAAGGAGGGTAGCTGAGCCATTAAGTGTCAGGATAGCATGCGCAGACTTCTCTGTCTAGTAGAGGACTTTGGCATGTCTTCTCTGGAAAAATGGGTACACAGGACCCTCTCGATCAGACCGCTCGTGAGGTCTTCCATACTTCACACTTAATGACTGAGGAGAGGTTTCCACCACCCTTTCTCGTCTTCATTTACTCCAAGCGAAAACCAGGACCGAGGTTGGATCAAAGGGCACTTGGAGATTGCGGTAATTCCTTCTATGAACATACACGACGCCTTCAGCCCTTCTTGAGCAGCTCTTTTCTTTCCCAAGTGACCACGGGCTGTGACCACGTGCTTATTCCCAAGGCACCCTCGGCATTCGCAAATATGAAAGGGTTGATCCTTGCTGCTCGAAATCACGATGGGCGATATGCCGAGACGAATTAATCTAGCACCATGAGTCCCTCTAGATCTGACGGCTCTTAACTCTCCAGGTGATACTGTGGGCCCGGGTCCGAGACTCTCCCAGCACCTCATGCATCGGAATATAACGGAGCTTCTCTTTGTGCCTTGGAGCTGCGATGAGTGAAACACCAAGATGGCTCAATTTGCTACCAGGTGTCCCCTTTGGATGGATGGCTGAAAATATTTTGTGATGTCGCGGGCCCCACTTTCAGCGCTGTCGGGGTTTGGGGTTTCGAGATGTTCAAAGACATAAAGCCTTCACCCTTTGAACTCGTGACTGCCGAAAAGCCGACATGACCAGATCTCGTGCCACATGCCCTTTGGTATAAATGGTTGTCATCCATTCCTGATCATGCTATGTGCGCTAACCTCGGCACAGCTTTGCTAATCGCGATTTCCTGCCCACTGCTGATATGATCCTTTGGATACATCCTGAACATTGAAATCAGGGTGCTCGCTCGCTTGATCTGGGCCCGAAACGGATTTCTTCTGTGTGTTGCGCTTGGGCGCTTCTTGTGCAACCTGCAGACCCAGATATATCTATGCCGAAGACAAGTAATGTTGCTAACATTAGGCTCCATGGGGGATAGAGTCGTCCCTGTGATGCTCTAACGACTCATTTTGTAGTTCCAGTGCCTTGCTGTTGGGATATGGAGTCATTTACTAAGCCAAAAAATACAAATAAAAATAAGCAAAGATTCAAAAGGACAATATTTACAAACGAAGGAGCCACCGAAGGCTCAGAAAAAACATTTCTTAAGAAAATGCCCATTTACTGTGTTGTTGAAAACTTCTTCACCCTCCAAATCCTATAGTCGATATGTGTTATTCGAGAAAACCTATGAGATTTTGAATGGCCCTATCCACAGGGCTTAAAATTTGTCATGCTTGCCCTTGTCTTGTTTAGGAGCATCCCATTTCAGTACCAGGTCTCCTACCTGGAACTCCTCCTTCTTGGCTTTCTTATCAAAAACCTTCTTGATCCTTTGTTGGTGGTCCTGAACTCTAATCATCACCTGCTCTCTGACCTGCTGGACTTCTACCAGTTGATGAATCCTTCTGACCATGTCATTAGGCTCTTCTTGATAGTCCTGGAAGAATTTCGCTATGGGAATGGCCAGCTGAGAGGGGAAGACAGCTTCTGCCCCGTAAACTAACTAGAAAGGGGAGATGCCTATGGATCTCTTTGTAGTCACCCGATCAACCCATAGAGCAAATTTCAGCTTTGAATTCCAAGCCTTTTTGTTTTCCTCCAATAATCTTTTGATGATCCTTATGAGACTTTTATTGGAGGATTCTGCTAAACCATTTCCCTGGGGATAGTATGGAGTGGAGTGAATCAACTTGATTCTGAATTGCTCACAGAACTTAACCAGCGGTTCAGCCTTGAATGAGGTTGCATTATCTGTAACGATATTTCTTGGGCAACTGAATCTTGTGATGAGGTCTTCCAGGAATCCCATAATTACCTTGTGGGAAGTGCTCCTAGTGGGGATAGCTTCAATCCATTTGGTAAATAAATCTGTGGCAGTCAAGATCCATCTGTGCTACCCACTGGAAGTAGGGTGGATTTCTCCAATAAAATCTAGGCCCCATTGCTGGAAGGGTCCCGAAACAACTACAGGTTGCAAAGGCAGAGACTTGAGTTGTTTTTTTCCTGCAAATTTTTGACATTGGATATAGGCTCTAACTCCTCTGTGGACATCAACAAACAAGGTGGGCCAGTAGTACTTGGCTCTGAGAATTTTGTGGGTTGTGGCCTTCCAGAAATGGTGCCCTCCACATAGGCTGCTGTGAAATTCAACCATGATCCTGTCGGCCTCTCATGGATCCATGCATTTCAAAATCACTTCCAGGGGGTCTTTCCAGTATAAAATTTGATCAATAAGGCAATACCTGATTACCTTGAGCTTTAGAGCTCTTGCTTTGTTTCTTTGTAGGTCGTCTAGAGGCTGCAACTCTTGCAGAAAGTATATGGCATCCTTATACCAAGGACATCAAGCTAATGGGGGCTCCCTTTGAGGGTCTCTTTCAGATGGCCGACCCTACTGAACTCCTGAGCATTCGTTGATGAAATTTATCCCCAAATCTTGGCAATTAGCTTCAGCCAACAGCTTGGCTAAACCCTGACCTTTGATCAGTTTGGTAGGCCTTATTTCCAGGTCAAATTCTAGAATCCTGGCTATCCACTTACTCCTTCTCCCATCTATGTCAGGATGGATAAGAATGTATTTAACAGCAGCTGAGGGGACATAAGTGATGATTTTTTACTACAGGACATAGACTCTAAATGCCTTGAGGGCCTTTACCAGGGCATAGGCCTGCTTCTCCATAGTGTCATACCCGACTTCGACATCCCTCAATGCTCAGCTGAAATAGGCAATAGGATGCTCAAGTCCGTCCTTGTTTGTCTGTAATAAAACATCAGCCACCGTGTCAGGAGAGGCGAAGGAGAAAATAAGGAAATCCTTTGAGTAGTCGGGACTAATAAGCACGAGGACTTCAGTCAGGGCCTTCTTTATTTCCTCAAAGGAATGTTGTGATTCAGAAGTCCACCTCACTTCATTTCCTTTCCTTAGCATGGTTGTTATAATTTTTACTTCCTCAGCAAAGTTAGGCATAAACCTCCTCAGAAAATTGATTTTACCAAGGAAGGATTGGACCTCCTTCTTGGACCTCGGGATTGGTAAGGCTTGTATCGCTTCAACTCTACTAGGGTCAATCCTAACTCCTTCCGCTGATACTATGTGGCCCAGTAATTTTCCCTCATGCATGGCAAACAGAGATTTCTTGGGGTTTAATGAAATGCCAAAACTCCTGCATTTCAGGAAAACCTTCCTGAGATGATGACAGTGTTCTTTATCAGACTTTGAAAACACCGTAATGTCATCCAGATAGACAACCACAAATTTATCCTTATCCCTGACGAAAGCTATGTCCATGGCATGCTGGAATGTTGCCCCTACATTCATTAATCCAAACGACATCTTGGCATACATAAATGTGCCCCATGGAGTAGTGAATGTTGTTTTTTCCCTGTCCTCAGGCAGAACAGAGACCTGATTGTAGCCAGAGAAACCATCAATCATGGACATCCTGGAAGCTCATGTTACCCTCTGCAGTATATGTTCCAACTTTGGTAAGGGGTAGTTATCCTTTCGTGAGCTCCTGTTCAGGTTTCTAAAGTCTACACAGAGCTGGATCTCTCCACTCTTTTTCCTTACTGGCACCAAGTTGGCCACCCACTCTGAATACCTCAACAGTACAATGATCTGAGCTTGAAGCCGCTTCTTCACTTCCCTCTCCATGATAGGCAGCAGCATAGGATTGATCTGTCTCAACTTCTATCTAAATGGTTTGGCCTCCTCTTTTAATGGGATTTTATGCTCGATGACAGAAGTGTCATATGTTTTGAGGTCTTTGTAGGTCTAGGAAAACACGTCAGTGAATTCCCTCAAAAGTCTAGTGTATTCGGACTTCTGCTCCTCTATTAGGATTCTTGACAATTTGACAAACTTGGGCTCACTCTCGGTCCCAATGTTGCACTGAATAGTATCAGTGTCGTCCTCCGTGGTCTCCCCTTTTAATGACACATCGTTTCTATCAAAAATCCTTTCCAGAGGAACCATTCCTCTTGGAATATGATTGCTGGGCAACTTCACAATGTTACTCTCTACAATCTTATTCAGAAAATTACCCCCATCAAGCTCTTCTTCAAAGACAGAGTCTTGGTCGATATGCATCTCTGAAAATTCTTCGACAGTCTCCAAGAATTTCTTGACCTCGAGATCATCCTCGAAAACCTTCCAATGTTTGACGTTGTTAGGTATGGAGGGCCTGTATTTTACTTCCACATCATATTTGAATTTGGGCGGCAAGGGCACTTTGAAATTACTTGCTGATGTAGCCAAGGAATCTTCCAATGTGTTCTCCACTCTTGGGATGAAATAAATGTTAAATGCTGAGAAGAAACTGTCAATAAGGTCCCATACTTCATTTCTGTAACTCCTGAGTCAAGGATGCTTAGTTTGGTAAGTTCTTCTGATCTGTTGGACCACCAACTCTGCATCACTGAACACTGCTACCTCCTGAATCCCCATTTCCCTTGCAGCTCTTAACCCCAAGACAAGAGCTTCATACTCTTCCACATTGTTGGTAGCTTCAAATTCTAATTTGTATGACAGAGATATGGTTTCCTAAGCAGGTGACACAAAAACCACCCCAGCTCCAGCGCCTTCCCTGGAAGAGGCTCCATCAAAGAACATTTTCCATACGGGGGTGATGGAGGGAGGAAATTTAGGGGAAATGGTGGGTTGCTTTCTGAGTTTAAGAGGAGGTCGGAAGCATTGGTGAGTTGTATCACACTGGAACCTAAATTAGTGTCTAAGGCAAAAATGGGATGGTTGGTAGGGTTGGCCTCATCACTGATTATATAGGCCAGTTGGGCTTCTCTGTATAGCCTTCTATGCTCTCCTCCAAACACTGGAATAGTAGCATATGTGAGGTCCATTTGCAAAGTTCCCCCCAGCCTTTTTATCCAAGATCTTGATAACAACATACCGAACTTGGGGGGAACATCGTCCACTACAATATCCATGACCACACTTTTCATGGGCAACTAAAACAAGGTCACGACCAGGTCTTTGATAACTCCAAGACACTGAACTTTCCTGGAGTCAAAGGAATAGAGGTCATGATAGGCTCAGGTGAATTCTAGCCCTAACTCTTCCATGACAGTTTTGGGCATGAGGTTGTGAGAAGCTTCTGAATCCATGAAGCAATTGTGCAGCACCTTGTCATGTATGTTCAAGGAAGTGTAGAAGGGAGGGGATGAGTCATTCATGTCTTCTACCATAGGACCTAGGATAACTACAGGCTTTTCATCTTGCAAATTGATGGAGTCTGTGGGAAGGCATGAGGTATCAGATTGTAAAATCTTAGAGAAGCATTTCTTGAACCCTTCATGTTTAATTAATTCGGTCAGGGGCACAGGGATTCTGATTTTTTGAATTTCATGCTCGAAATTAAAAGAAGACGAGAGCTTTGGGATTTCTCTTATTTTGGGAACATGATTCTGAACCATGGGAGAGAGGGTTTGGGTCTTCTTACCTCTATGATTGTCCACTACCTCATTAGCAGGCTTCTCTATTCTAGTGGACTGCTCAGAAACATCGGGTGCTACTGTCTTTCTCTTAGAACGCAGATCATATCTGCCTTGGCCGCTACTAGTCTTGTCTCCCTTGCTCAGTTCATTTAACTGACTGTCCATGAGAGACTCCTCGTATGCTGATTGAGTGAGATGATGAAAAGGAGGAATGTCTCTGAAGCAATGGATTTTAGGATCAAGCTCGTTTGTTTCTCCTTCTTCCCCCTCGACCACAAAATTGTTTTGAAAAGGGGCCTGAATTTTCTGCTCTTCTCTGTCTCTTCCCCTCTCTCTTTACACATTCGGGGAATTAATATTGTTTGGCCTCCTGAAACCTCCTTTTTTTTCGGCGTTCAAAGGGCCCTTGTATGATTGCCTCCCCTCAACTTTCATTCTCTCCATCTCTGCAGACAGAGACTTCACCATCTTGGTTAGTTCATCCACTTGAGGGTGGGGCACTGATGGGCCAGAAGTTGAGGCTTCCGACCTTCCCTTTCTTCTATCTGCGTCGGCCTTGCTCCTTAGTCTATCAGTTGCTAATACATTGGATTCCACTTCTATGGCAGCATCTTGCATTTGAGCTAAGGAGGTGGCTCTTCTTTCTCTCAGTAACAGACAGAAATCAGGGCCAAATGCACTAGCATAAGAAATCTTGGTCGATGCTTCTGAGGGATTTATTTCGACAGGAATTTTATTATACATCTTCTTAAATCTTTTGGAGAAGTCAGAGACAAAATCTCCTTCCATTTTCTTCAAAGACCTGAACTCTGTCATGTAATACATGAAATCCTTCCTATTGCCTCACTGCCTCAGGAAAACACTATCCAGGGCTTCGATCCCGGCAATAGATCCGGGGCCCAATCCTCTGAACCATTTCCTCAGCTCGCCATCCAGGCTCTGGATGAAGACTCTCATCCAGACATCTTCATTTTCAATGTTGAGGTTGTCTGCATAACTGTAAAAAGCAGTCAGATGCTCTTCAGCAGTTACATCCCCTTCCCCAGTGAACTTGGGCATATACTTCAAGTAATCTCTAGCAGGGAGAGGATTCTTAGGATGGGGTAGAACTAAGGGAGCATATCTAGCAGCAACTATGGTGTCCATTCTATTCAGAGGAGGATTAGCACCAGCCATAGGAATATTAGGTGGAGGAGAACTTGGAGGAGACAAAGTTCGGGAAGGGGCTACTAGGAATGAGTCCCGAAGTGGAGTGGGAAACAAGAGGGGATTTAAGGAGAGAAGGCTAACGAGCTCAAGTCAGCAGGTGCTCCTCTTTGCGCAGGAGTGGTAAAACTAGGCGTGGGGAAATCTTATGTGGTCCTGGGTCTATGCCAGGGTACAGCTTCGGAGGAGAGGGGAGTGACAAGAGTTTCTCCCTCCAATCCCAAACCAGGAGGGGAAAACTCAGTAGGAACACTCCCAAAGTTCAGGAAACGGGAAACCTCTAAAAGAGGCCGATCAAGAATCTGAGGAGGAGAAAATGGATTTCTTACAAAAGGAGGTGGCGAATTACCTGGTTCGACGATGGAAGCTTCTTCTTCAGGGGCCTTTCCTTTTCTGAGAACCACCTCTGGATCATATTCGGGTGTAGCTAGAGGCAGTTGTGGATGAGACCGCCCGTGTCTACCTCTGAAAGCCACAATTAACTTGGTAGGTTCGCCACAGTGAAGTCATCACAATGGAGTCACCAAGTGCACAGTAGCAATCTTCAAAGGCTCTGATACCCAATGCACCTTCAGGATCAGAGGCTCAATGTCGTTCAATCCCGGGGAAAATTTTCAACTTCGTCCCCGACAGCAGCGCCAGAAATGTTAGCGTCAGAAGTCACCCCTAGATTGCAGTAGGAGCAGAGCCCAACACCCATCAATTTGTGTCACGATTTGTTTAATGGGGTGATCAGATGGGTGAAGACTCAAGAAAATATAGCTTTAACTCAGGAAACTGGACCTGGTATGTAGAAAGCAAAGGAGGTCTTAATCCAACTTCTGTCAGTAAATGATTAAAGGGTGGCAGAAGGAATACTTGTGAGAAGGGCGAGCAAGACTGCCTTGGGCAACAAGCCTTCGAAAGCTTAAGGACGAAAAACTTGGAGGCCAAGATCCTCTTGGTCTAGAGCTTCAAGGAGCTGAGGGGTGACTCGACTGAATCCTTCAATTCCAAGTCATTTCAGTGCTGAGAACATCACAAGAACCGATTAGAAACAATGTAACTATTACAGTGATCCAACCTACGTCATCCTATAACAGTCACAACTCAATTGGATCCTCCAATTCCGAGTTGTTCTAACACAGTAAACAAAGAGATGGAAGGGAAGCTGACATCCATAAAGTAAGAAATATCAAATGCCTTATACATTAACCAGAGCGACCAACGCTTCATCAAAACTTTACAATCGGGAGCCTTATCAACCATCGATAGATTACAAAATACAAATACTAGTTCTATATACTTAGGAAAATTCGCCTAACAGAGGCATGCCTAGTCACCCAGGGCTCGGTTTCTTTTCGGTTAAATTCTTACTGAAATCCTTCTTTACGCACCACCTTAATTGCACATGGCTCCTGTAAGGAGGGTAGCTGAGCCATTAAGTGTCGGGCTAGCGTGCATAGACTTCTCTATCTTGCTCTCCCTTCTCACAAGTCTTCCTTCTGCCACCCTTTAATCATTTACTGACAAAAGTTGGATCAATACCTCCCTTGCTTTCTACATACCAGGTCTAGTTTCCTGAGTTAAAGCTATATTTTCTTGAGTCTTCACCCATCTGATCACCCCATTAAACAAATCGTGACACAAATTGATGGGCGTCAAGCTCTGCTCCTGCTACAATCTAGGCGTGATTTCTGATGCTAACACAACAATATCCACAACATCTGCCCAGAACTGTAAGGGAAAATCAACATGCAATCTCATACTCCTTGCATGCTCCATGATTGTCCTATTCATCCTTTCTGACACACCATTTTCTTGTGGTGTTCTTATAACTGTCTTCTCTCTATGAATCCCATGGTATGAACAGTAATCATCAAACTCATTGATGCAATATTCACCTCCATTTTCTGATCTGAGACACTTCAACTTTTTTCTTGTCCATTCTCAACCAAATCTTTCCATTTCTTAAAAGTATCAAAAACAACATATTTTTGTCGAATGCAATAAACCCAATTTTTTCTAGTTGCATCATCAATAAAAGTAACATAATAATGAGAGCCACCAAGAGATGATATCTAAGTTGGTCCCCATACATTTGTATGCACAAACTCTAACCTTTCACTCTTCTTTTATTTTCGGACTCTGTGAAATCTGACTCTCTTTTGTTTTCCATAAACACAGTGCTCACAGAAATCCAAATCAATTTGTTTAAGATCTAGAAAAAAAATTCTTTTGTAAACTATCTGCATCCCCTTCTCACTCATGTGTCCAAGCCTATGATGCCAAAGTGTTGTATCCACTCTTGTATAAGCTAAAGAGATAGAGGAGTCAGTATTACCAATACATAAATACAATGTACCTACCTTCTCTCCTTTTGCTATCACCAGTGATCCTTTGGTGACCTTCCACACCTTATCTGTAAATATGGATATGCAACCTTCACTTGCCAACTACGGGCCTGCTGAAATCAGATTTTTCCTTAGATCTAGAACATGTCTTACCTCTTTCAACAACCACTAGTTTCAATTCCTTTGCTTTATTTTTACCTTTCCCATTCCAACAATTTTGCATGGTGCATCATCATCCAAATGAACCTGTCCAAAATCACCTTGAACATAATCTAGAAAATGTTCCCTATGGGGTGTGGCATGAAATGAAGCCCCTGAATCTACTACCCAAGACTCAGAAATATTATTTATAGAAATAATCAAAGTATCTTGTAACACATTACCTGTTGCATTTGCTTCCTGACTTTTCTTCTATTTTCCGTCTCTTTGTTTCTTTGGAGTTTTGCAGTCTTTCTTCATATGTCATTTCTTCCCACAATTCCAACACTTTATCTTTCCCAATCTGGATTTGGATCTTCCCTTCCTAGAATTCCTGCAGTTCCTTGAGCCCTTTCCTCTATCATTTTGTCTTCCCCTATTCTCCATGTTTAACGCATTACCTGATGTCTCACCTGTGTTTTTCCTTCACATTTCCTCGCTAAGGATAACACCAACAACATCATCAAATTTTAAAGTGTTTGAACCAAAGACAAAGTCACTTACAACCATGACCAAGACGTTCCAACTTTCTGGCAGTGAGCATAAGATTATAAGAGCCTTGAACTCATCATCAAAGTCCACTTTTATAGAACTTAGCTGATTAATAACCATATTAAATTCATTTAAATGATCTGCAACAGACCCACCTTCTGACATCTTCATATTGAATAATCTATTCATTAGAAATACTTTATTGGACGTTGAGGGTTTTTCATACAGTTTAGCCAATGTGTCCATCGACTCCTTCGTTGTCTTTTCTTTCGAAATATTGAAATCCATCGATGCTATCAGGATCAACCGTATCGTTCCTAGTGTCTTTTTTTCAAGAACCTCCCATTCTTCGTCCTTAATGGTCGTCGACTTCTTTGCTATCCCACCGAATGGTAGGAATAGATACTTCTGGTATAAATAATCTTCCATTTGCATCTTCCATAACTGGTAGTTTTGTCCGTTAAATTTCTCGACCCTAATATTTTCATCTTTTTCCATTGCTCCCACTAGAACCAGGAACCCTCTTTTCCTACAAGTTACCTTTCTCTTTGATGCCAATTGTTAGAAAAACAAGATCGTGGAGCAATAAAATAAAATAAAATGCAGAAATAAAACACAGAAGATACACAATACAATAGAGACATAGATATACGTGGTTCACCCAGTGTGGGCTACGTCCACCAGATAAATTGTCAGGTCCTTCCTTTTTATTATCTAGCAAATGAAGGGATACAACCTACATTACACCAGTTGTAACTTCCTGCAACCCCCCCACGTGGAGGGGTGTACATTCTTCATGGGGTATAAACACGGCTGAAAACAAAGAACTATGAAACATGAAGATAATAAGACTCCACAACCAACAGTAGGGGCATTTTTTAATCCAAATGGCATAACATCATAAGAAAATGAACCCCACTCAATAGAAAATATTGTCTTGTTTTTTACTTCTTTTGCGATCTTGAGAATACATCAGTGAATGAATAAGCTTTTGATCCTCCCACATTCTCCAAAACTTCATCTATGAATGACATGGGAAAGGGGTTGTGTATACATGTTGCATTCAACAAAATTAGGTCAACACAAATATATGTTTCCCCTATCTTCTTGTTTTGAATTACCATAAGATTGATCCACTCTGACTCTTCCATTGCAAAATTATACCTGCATTGAACATTCTATACAATTTTTATTTCATTTTCTCTTTGTACTTTGGATTCAATCTAAATGGTCACTTCTTCATAGGTTTAGAATCACGCTTCAATTGAATCTTCATTTCACCCAGGAATCCTACCACTACCTTCATCTCTTCAAAACTCTTATGAAACATGTCTTTGTACTCTTTCAATAAATCAACTACATGGGTGATACTCTCTTGATCCTAATGATTGCCATTTTAGGTTTTGACTTTGTTCCAATATTCCATTTCTTTGTTTTTTAAGGCTATCTATGAGTACTTTTTTCTGGCTCTTTTCCCTTCACATATTTTTCTCCAACTGACTCCTTAAACTCTATATTCCTTAGCTCATCCTCTTTTGTGGGCTTTTCACCCTCCATATTCCAACAATACATGGGCTCTTTTAGTTTCTCAAGCTTCTTGTGATACACGCAAATGACCTTATGTGCCTAATTCATGTGGTGTATCTTACCATGAAAGATGAAGTCTTTCATTTCTTTCAGAATCCCATATACCAAAATATCTTCTGAAGTGAATCTAAAGGTTGCATAGAATTGATTTTGCATGAATTCCAAGTATTTGATTTTTCTTCATGTCTCCTCCAGCACATTCTTACTTCTAGGAACGACATCAAATGTATGAATGACCTTGTGATTCCATTCATCTACTAGGAAGTTATTTTCAATCCATCTCCTCTTGTGGAACTAGAGCTACTCCTCAGGATCTTTTGTTCCCTTATATCTGTTTACCAATTCCAAATCTTGAGATGGTTGAAATCTCAATTTCATGTTCTCTACCACTTGCACCCTAGTTCGTAAATTGTCTCTACGCATGACCCACCAATGCATAGGGGTTCCTTTCATGATTGCATTCATTGCTCTTTTGGTATGCACTCTCACATTAACTCCAAAAATATAGTAATTGATCCATTCCATCAGATCTTGAGGGGTCACACAAGTCTACGCCTATATGGAACACAAATTATTCCACGTACGTCCATCTCTTATTGGACATATCATAACCTCTTGTTTTCCACCTACCCTAAGCATCCTCTAAATTTGTGTCATATGAGCAAATGCGCCTCCAACTTAGTTTTCCATCTATATTGTGTTGGTGGTCTTCCTTCCGCATAGTGATATTATAAAAATTTTCCAATATTGAGCTCTGCACAACATCATTCATAGATTGTATATATCTTTCCCCTCTGGTGGGGTCCAAATGAGCCACCACTCTCAGATCCTCATGCTCAAATGACATATTTATGTGCTTCAGATTCAAAACAAGGCTAGGTAGGGGTCCTTCTCACCCATAATCTCGATCACTTCAAAATTACCCATAGTTTTCACCCCATTTGTATTCACCTCCACATATTCCACTCTTCCAATAGGGAAAACCTTGTATTGATTTGCTAGTCTCAGTTGGATGGGTGACCAAATCAATTTTGACTTTCCCTTTAGCTCCCATGATTTCTTAGGGAGGATGTTCATGTTATATCTGAGATCCAACATGACATCCTTCATATTGTAACATACCAACTCCATGGTCATCTTGAATTCCCTTCAAGTCCTTCTTCTCTTCTTTTTAACATGTCTTATGTTATTTTTAGTCAGGGGCGTTGAAATGGGATTGTCATCCTCAAAAATTAAAATCCATCTCAATAAGATGTCTATTAGTCTCCTAGATAACTTATTATCACTCGAAAAATTAATACAACACTTCAAAAGGTCACTAACCTCACTAGCAAACTCATCTAGGATCCTACTAGTTTTCCCCTCCCTCTCATAATCAAGTGCATTCTACAATGTCCCCATCACATTGTGCAAGAATTGTGTGTCTTCCTACATTGAACTTTCATGAAGTGAGCATGAATTTTCTAATCTTCCCTATCAATATTTCTCCTACATCCAACCTGATTCTTGTGCCGCCTCTTTTAATACATGCACCTACGAAGTGCATTCCTCTTCTCTGTGCAACTTTATTGTCACAATATGAACTTTCTTTTCGTCCCATTTATTTATCGAGTCTAGGCACTCTTTATTTTATGGTATGTACTATGGAAATAGGAATATAGTACTCATGCTTTTATATAATATCGCACAATATGGCCAACTTCTCCACAATTGAAACAAGTCATGTAATTATCCCAAGCCAATTTTTTGCTTGAAACCACTAACTACCACTGATGTGTTTATTGATTATTTGATGTGTAGGTAGCTATTGAGGTTTCAACCTTAGGTTTGTTTCATTTATTCATATAAGAGCTACTCAATACATGCAAGATCACAACAATATTCAAGATGTGGAAAACACAAGCATAGATCTGACCTTTATTATGAAAAAGCATGAACCTGATACAATATAGAGCAGATCTGGAATAGTCCTCAGATGGCTCCAATAGATAGATTATATGAGCTGCTACAAAATGCTCTTGTCAATACAAAATAAGCCTCCAAAGGCTGAATACAATGTGAATACCCAAGGTGCCAACAACAAGTGAACATCGAACCCCCCTGGGTTGCTGGTACGTCCTACTGGATGATAAGGGACCAATATTTCGGCTCAGTTGAAGGAGATGCCCAAAAAATGCCAAACTCCACCAAAATGTAGATTGGGACTAGGGAAACCCCTCCCGGAAGTCTAAAGCTCCAATACTCAATCCTCCTCCTCCAATGGTTGGAACCCTAATGCAACCTGCGCCTTCCAGAAGCCTTGAATAGATCAATAATTCGTTATGTATGAGGGACACATCCAAAACCTATGAAACTCTCTAGGATGATAGATCGGTCTATGATAACCCCTTAGGAGAAGTTTCAGGTCCAAATTCTAGGTAGAACTCCCTAGATATGAGGAATATTGAATCACAAGACGTCCTCCTTGCCTCAAGGTTGTCCCAATCTGTAACTGAAGATCTGATGGTAATAACTCTTCAAGAAAGCCTCCAAAATGTTGGTCAAGGACCTGCAAATAGAACCCAGGTGCTGGAATACCCCCAAACTCTCCTGATTGGCTGGATCGAACTCTTTTTCAAGACATGGTGTGCCCCTGTTGGAAATCCCTGAACAATACAACCCTGTTGTTCTCCTGAATTGATGGGTGGATCTGTGATGAGTGTAGAATGGCGTGGGTGGAGTATTTCATCCTCGAGACCAAGCTTGGAACAAGGTGAGTGGGTCTTTCACCACTGAGTTGTTCACAAGGGTTTGTAATAGCAAAACCCTCAAACTGTATGCTCAAGAGCAATAACAAGCAATTACCAAAATCCAGAATGCATAAGAGGTGTGCCCTAGCCTTCTCTTTATACTTTTTCTTCTATTTTCCTATTGAGTTAAGTTAACTCCTAGAGTTAGCCCTAACTCAACCTCCAACTCTTCTATTTCTTCATTGAGTTATCTTTTAACTCTTTTTCACCTTTTTATCAAGTCAACTTAAGAATATAGCTTTAGTTTGGTTGACCCTTCCCCTCAGTGTGATACTATGGCCTAGTGGGGACACCTAGACCACTAAGTCTTCCAAACCTCTTCATCAAGAGGTGAGGGACATTACAAGTTGGTCTTCTCACACCTCTATATTCACCTTATCCTTTTCCTCTAAATCCTCAAACCATCCTCTGCCTCCATTATCCTCCATCCTCTACACTTGATAGGCATCCACTGTGTTTTCCTTCATTAACTACAATGGCTTACAATTGTTCACGCCATGTCCTACAGATTTGCAAAATTCGCAAAATGGCATGTTTATAATCATTTGATACTTTTGTAGCATAAGGTTGCTCATGTCCCCTTTGTCTTTAGATTTTGTATCAGTCCAACTTGAGCCCCATGGGGAACAAGTTTGGTGCCCTTGTCCTAGTATAGTTACCATCACTAGGCATTCATTTCCATGGTGCCCCTCTTTTTTCCATAAAATACACTAGGCATTGTTGCACATTTCTTTTCCCTTAGATAAATTCTGCAATTTGTTTGTTGGGTCAACCAACTAATTTTGAATCTACACCATCCTTAATGACGACTCCCTGACTCCAGGTGTGTATTCCAAATTCATAGTTATTTCCAATGCCTCCTCTTGAGAAGAGATTTTTTGTTGTGTCAAAGGAATGCAACCATGGGGCAACAATCTAGAAATGAACCATTCTTTGTGTTGAACATCCTATATTCTAAAGGTTTGCTTGCCTAGAAAGCCCTTAAACCTTTAATCATAGTCTCAAACAAATTCTCCAACCCTTTGCTTGATTTCCTTAAGCTTTGTGATGCATTGTTATTCTGAATCAGGTTTATGGAATTCTTTCATTAGGTCCTTTCTTATCTCATCAAAATTCCTAGTCTAGTTCATAGGCATATTGTCTTTATATTTCATATACCATTGAAGAGCATGATCTCTAAATGTGGTTTCCAATTGTGCTATCTTTATTGCATCATTTGCTACCTTATTCATTGTTTATATGACTTTGTCTATGAAACATTGTTGTTATGCATTGTCCTTCTTGGTCCCATGGAACACAAGAAGTGTAAGCATAGGATCGATCGATGTTCCTACCATTGAAAAATTTAAACTCCTTATTGTTGTACTTCCTCTACTTGGTGCTTGTATTCACTATTGAATGACATTCCTA
>ML789120.1:23684-37346 GCA_009831015.1 Picea engelmannii | reverse complement strand
ATTAAAGGGGAATTTGTGATTAAATATTAGAAAATTGACATGTTTTCATATATCTCAAAAATGTGTGAGCTTTATCATGTGTAGGAATATGTGAAGGATTAATTCAAAAGACTTCTCGAATACTCCCTCCACCATTTCAAGATTTGAGGAGATAATTCAATACTAATCCAAAGAGAAGAACATGGAGATCTAGTTGTCATATCTTATCCAAGATATATGAGAGATATGTGTGAGGATTTGAAGGGATTGTATTTTGTAATAAAGGGAAATGGGTTGAGAGAAAAGTGGATCTGTAATTATGAGATGTTTATCTCCTTTTCAAAAATCTCATGTATAAAAGAGAGTGCCTTCCCTTCATGGAGAAGAGAATCATTATTATGTAGATTGGAAGGAGAATCAGTATTATGTAGAGAGTATGAGAATCATTATTATGTAGATTGAAAGGAGAATCAGTATTATGTAGAGAGGATGAGAATCATTATTATGTAGATTGAAAAGAAGATTCATTATTATGTAGATTAAGGGAATTGTTATGAGATAGGTTCTTGAGGAGAATTGTTATGATGTAGATTGGAATCATGAAGAGACTCCTTTTGTAAACCTACCTGTTGAAGATTAATGCAAGTTTGGATTCAGTGATTTTGTATCTCTTCGAAGATATCATCTATTGATCTAAAGCTTCCATGTTGGCATCTGCAAGGGCCACCGATCCATATTGGTATGCTTATTGTAAATTGTTAGCGTAGATTTTGATTTCATGTATTTGTTATTTTGATTTCGTGTTATTTTGTTTGATTTCACTATTCGAATGTGTTTCAAAGTGTGGTAATGCAAGAACGGTTGGATCTCCATATTTCACCATACACGAGCTTTAATGGAGCATTCCACTTGTTAGTTTAGTTGCTCCAAGAGATAGAATCAAAGTTCATATTTTCTTTTCATGAGCCATCAATGAACATGTCCATCACCTGAGCAAGATCTTTTGTTTGTTTATGAGTTTTTCTTTCCATTTTTCGAATTGAGTGACAATTGTTATTTTTAAGAGTGTTGGTTTCTAAATGGTTTTCTTATCTAATCTATACTAAACAGACATAGGAACCTATCTGTTATTGACGCATATAGTGCATCAACTCTACTGATTACGAATCCCGGTTGATAATTTATGTTTGGTAATATATTATGAAAATAATTGCACCAACACCTCTACTCATTCATTCATGTATGATCATATTTTGATATCTAGCTTTTAGCTAGTGAGCCCAGCATTGGGGGTTTTGAAGGTTTTGACTTAACAAACCCTAGAGGATGATTCGCTAGTGAAAAATTCCACCTAGCTTGTCCCAAGCTTGGTCTCGGAGACGTGATACTCTCCCACACCATTCTAGTTCCAGATCTACTCAGTTTCATGAGGATTCTACATCAGTTGCAGGGGCAGAGAGAGAGAGGGCGCACCATCTAGGGTTTCCAACAAGAGGGACACACCATTCATTGAGGGAGGATTCGTCCTAGTTGAGGAGAGGTGATTTTGGGAATTCCAGGTATTGGATTTCTCTTGCAGGTGTCTTAGCACCATTCTTGGTTGTTTCCAGAGGCACTTCAATGCATGTTTCATTTGTATTGATAGTGGGACGATTTCCCAAGAGGAGGGCACACCATTATTTGGATGGTAGCTAGATCTAAGGATCTAGCCGATATTTGGCCTAGTTGAGCACTTGGATTTTCATTGTCGTGCCTCGAACTATCATTCTAGTGGATTGGTGGAGTTGTTGGAGGTCTCTAGGATAGAAGACGAATTATCAGGGTTTCAACCATCCAGGAGGGCGCACCATACATTAGAGGAGGTTCAGATCCATATGGTTTGAGAGGGATCTTGGAGATTCGGACACCTGGGTTGTTCTTGCCATCACCCGATCTACCGTTTGACATCTTTCTTGAGGTGATTGGACACATTTGGCAGCAGGGCCGAATTGTTGAGGAGCTTCAGCTATCCAACAAGGCATGGCGCCTTCCATCTTGGGAGTTTAGCATTCTTACGGCCCAGATCTACTTGTATTCAGTCTTCATTGTATATCCATCCTTTGGAGGCTTATTGCAGTCTTCCATTGGAGCATTTTTTAGCAGCTCTACTGTCTATCTTCTTAGCCATCTGTTGAGCATTCTAGATCAACATCTTCATTGTAGCAGGTTTCTCTATTTCATGAATAAAAGCAGATTTGAGATGTTTTGTCTTGTCAATCATATTGCATATGGTTGAGGTATGTTCCATGGTTATATCTTCTTGTTTATTGATGCAAGCTCTCATATAAACACATCAGTAAACCCTAAGGACGAAATCAAGAGGCCATTCAACAAGTAAATACATATAAACAAGTAGGTCAGCGAAATGTTTGATGAAATGCCACAACCAACAAAAGTTTTAAAAAGACACCCAAAACCGTGATGATCCTAGCATAATGGCTTGGGATCATTACAATGGTATCAGAGCTTAGACTCTTGCCAGCCTGAGGGATCTTCCATAAGGAAAGATGGGGTCTATATATTTTGTTAGAGAAGCGGTGAGTTGTGAAAGGGAATATCATGCACTTTGTGAGAGACTTGGGCCTCTAATAACGCTCCAAAAGTTTATATCCATGAAAAACCCCAGTTGGAGCGAAGATGAGGTGACATATTGGACCAACATAGTAGAGGGAAACAGAGCCAGAGCAGCTAGATGGAGGGAAGCACAGAGAAACCCCACACCCATTAGGAGCACACAACTTTGCTATAGTTGCAAGGTACCTTGGGAACCAAATCATAGGTGTAGGGGTAAGGGTAAGAAGCATATCATTGAGGTGCACTATGATAGTGATGATGAGGATTTGGAGCAGTCCGATGATGATAGTGACTCTTGCACAGAGGCTGATGATTCTAGCACGCTTGAGGAGGATAGTGACCCTTGTGTAGTAGATAAACAGTCAGGGGAACAAGATGATAGCACCAGTACTTCAACAAACATATCACATGGTGTTGATGACCTTGCACCTCAGCAGAGTGGTGAAACTAGTGAGGATTCACACGTGTTATCACCTACAGTTGATGAGCTCCCTATGAGGGTCGTGACACATTTGTCACCCTTTCATACACCCATGATAACTACATCACATGAGGAGATCAGTGGCATGCCAAATGTGATGGATGAGCCTAGTGTGAGGGTTGCACACCATGGACATGTAAACCCACAGATCCAGGAGGAGGTACACGACGTACAGACAGTTGACCCTACACATACGGATCAACATGAGGAGATTGAGTCACAGATTTTGGAGACTCCATTAGTTGAGCAACTGGTGGAGGCTGACAGGTTGATGGAGCACTTACTTCTAGGATCGGCCTACATGGATGAGGATGCACTCTTTAGCAGTCAGGATGACCATAACACGTCTGGATACATCTATATGGGATCAAGGCGTAGATGATAGTAGTAGGTTGAGTGCACAGGAGGGTATCGTTGCTCATACAGGATACAATGTGATCCAGGGGGAGATGCATCTAGTGATGGGATGCAGTGGCATACAGGAGTACCCAGCAGCACAATAGATAGTGGACAGTTCATCACGTTATCTTATGCAGAGGGTGTTTTTGGGGATTCCAGAGTTGACACTAGCAAGACTGACACTAGCAGTGAGGGGTATGAGGTGGCACCTCAACATGACTGTGATCAAGGGTCACACCACTTAGCAACACAATTGAGAGATAGTGAGGTTGTGATCATGGTAGCCACTAGATGTATTGATGACCTGCATGCAGTGATGGCAGATTACTGTTGGAGAGCATCATTAGCACATGGTAGTTCAGATGAGGTATTTTCGATGGGTGATTTTCATACTCTCAGGGAGAGAGTATCTATGATGAGGACCGATCACCAGTAGTTGTTGACTGACAGGGACTACCTATTGAGGATTGGTGATACGTATCATGAAGCTCTGAGGGAGCAGGAGCTGGAGGTGGACAGACTTACTCAAGAGTTGGAGAGCACTTGAGGATTCTTGAGAGGCACACAGACAACCGTTCAAGAATCAAAGTCCAGATCAGAGGAGCTCCTTGAGGAGATTTGTCAAAGATCCACTTCACCTATCTTCGTGGATGCCCAGATACATCATTCAGTCACATCATTGGAGGATGTTGGTGGTCTGGCAGAGGAGCACCAGTTGATGGAGGACACTTCCAATTGTGTTTCGAGAGCAGTTGACCTCCATGTAGAGGTTGATCCAGCAGTATGCCCAGGATCTATGATGCAGCGTGAGTCTACAGGAGATGACATGAGTGTGTCGAAGCATACAGTGATTAGTGATAGCTCACAGGTACTTGCCGAGATGTATGGTGGGATTCAGAGGGGTGTACTACCTTGCAGGGAGGAGACACACTTAGGGGAGCATGCAGAGGCCACCCCTTTGCAATAGCATATGGTTATGAGATATCACCTTCACTGTTTCAGCAGCTGGGTGGGTGATAGGAGATGGAGCTTGGTTTACCCAAAATTAGGGGAGTTACTTCTGGTTGTACCTGATGATTGGGGTTTAGTGAGAGCTACAGGCAAGCAGTTATCAGGGGTACAGGTAGACGTGCTCTTGGTCGAGTCTTAGGGATTGACCGAGGCAGGTGCTATTTTTCAGCCGTACAGTCAACTACAGATGTCTCTGTTACCTTTTCCCGACACTTTTATCATGGACAACAACATGAGGAGAGATAGACAATGGCAGAGGGCATGGGCAGTGCCTACGCTGAGGCCACCTGACATGAGTATCTTTACGGCATCCAACCGGATAGAGATGGATCGACATAGGCAACCAGTTGAGACTTGGTGTGTGATAGAGAGCATCATGGGCCAGGTGATAGCAGATGAGCACATAGGACTTCTAACAGTGATGAGTCTCACACAAGAGCAGTTAGAGGGGATTGGAAGTGATAAACTTCCAAGTTTGCCATGGGATCCAGGAGTTCGTTTTGTTAGAAGGATGTTCATGTTGACCCAGGTTGTGCCAGAGAGCCACACACTCCACCTTGGTTTGGTTTGGAGTGGGCCTCCAGGTACTTGTCCTATGGGGCGAGACCTTTTCTCCCACTTGATCATCATGATAGGGCATAGAGATTTTTGGACAGGTACTTCTTCTACAGAGGTATCTTCAGTGATACAGTTTCTGGACAACAGGTCCAATGGTCACAAGTATTTCAGCTGGAGGACCCAGGAGAGGAGGATTCAGGATGTATGCAGGGGGCAAACAATCATGGTCAGAGTAGTACAGAGCCATTAGGGTGATCTTCAACAGAGGTTAGCATGGGACCCAGGGATTGCAGGATTGAACATTTCACTGACTGACAGGGGAGAGTGTACCATTGCAGGGTAAAGTTGTTCTAACTTTCCATTGAGCTTCAGTATTGAGAGGAGCACATCGTTTGCGGGTGTCTCATGGAGGTCTTGCAGCACCTCGTTCATGCATCAGCATGAGTAGTTGATGGAGGCCGTTTGGATCTTGGTAGAGACTTGGAGGATGGATTCGTTCCGAGATGAGGCCATGTGTCATATGCAGGAGACTTCCGGAGTGGATGTATTTCAGGACTATGCATCCCAAGAGCTAGTAGTTCATGACTTGATATGGGACCCAGGGGGCAGCATGTTGGATTGTTCATCTTTGGAAAGGTTCTACTGTGTATCCCACAGGTCGACATGGGATCCTGGTATTATACTTGAGGGGATTCGGTTATTGCTTGAGGGCAAGCAATTTTCTAGCAGGGAGGACTGTAATGTCCCCACTTTGGGACATCATCACAGTGGAGAGGTTTATGATGACCAGAGTAGCCAGATGGAGGTTATAGCGAGTACATGGGTTATTGAGAGGCATTGTGGGGTCCAGCTTGCATTTCTCATCATATTCCATCATTATGAGCCATTCCGCATATGTTGGTTTTGGTTCCATTACATTCCGACGATTTCCATGATTTTGACTATTTTGAGCTATAAGCTAATTGAATTCACTGAAGATATCATTTTGGGCACATTACTTGGAGGAACCTCTCAGTGTAATAGCTCATTGGAATTGGGAGAAGCAACACTACATGATGGGATGTTGAGAAGTGACTTTCAATGGCCAGGGAAGCCACAAGGAGAGATAAGGTGTTTTTCAGAGGTAAAAAGGTTAATTAATTAATTAAAGTGATTTAATTAATTAATTAAATATTAATAAAATGAAAGTCACTTTGGAGGGACAAGGAGAGAAAAAAGTACAAAGGAAAGGCAAGGGCCTCTACTCATTCATTCATGTATGATCATATTTTGATATCTGGCTTTTAGCTAGTGAGCCCAGCATTGGGGGTTTTGAGGGTTTTGACTTAACAAACCCTAGAGGACGATTCGGTGGTGAAAGATTCCACCTAGCTTGTCCCAAGCTTGGTCTTGGAGATGTGATACTCTCCCACACCATTCTAGTTCCAGATATACTCAGTTGCATGAGGATTCTACATCAGTGGCAGGGGCAAAGAGAGAGAGGGTGCACCATCTAGGGTTTCCAGCAAGAGGGGCACACCATTCATTGAGGGAGGATTTGTCCTCGCTGAGGAGAGGCGATTTTGGGAATTCCAGGTATTGGGTTTCTCTTGCAGGTGTCTTAGCACCATTCTTGGTTGTTTCCGAAGGCACTTCAGTGGAGGATTCATTTGTATTGACAGTGGGACGATTTCCCAAGAGGAGGGCGCACCATTATTTGGAGGGTAGCTAGATCTTAGGATCTAGCCGATATTTGGCCTAGTTGAGCAATTGGATTTTCATTGCCGTGCCCCGATCTATCATTCTAGTGGATTGGTGGAGATGTTGGAGGTCTCTAGGAGAGAGGCTGAATTATTAGGGTTTCATCCATCCAGGAGGGCGCACCATACATTAGAGGAGGTTCATATCCATATGGTTTGAGAGGGATCTTAGAGATTCGAGCACCTGGGTTGTTCTTGTCGTCACCCGATCTATTATTTGGCATCTTTCTTGAGGTGATTGGACACATTTGACAGCAGGGCCGAATTGTTGAGGAGCTTCAGCTATCCAACAAGGCGTGGCACCTTCCAGCTTGGGGGTTTAGCATTCTTACAACCCAGATCTACTTGTATACAGTCTTCATTGTATATTTGAATCAAAACATTAGTTAGATTTTAACCCAAAACAACATTACCCCCTCTTCTGGAATATTCCCAGATCTATCATCCGGACCTCCCTGTTAGAATCAAGATGTGCAATATTTAATGCATTCATAAATGATTCATAAATAACTCATCATATATTTACAACATGCCACAAAAAACATATATATTAGTCTAAAATCCAAAATTTACTCTCTACATAAAAATGTTTTGGTCAACCTTGCTCAAACATTGGCTTTGACCCAAATATTTACAATGTTCAAAGTACAAGGCACTACACTCCAGTTAGAAATCTTGACTTCCATGTCTGTTGCCATTGTAAACTGGTTTTCTTGATCACCCACTCAATTTCCTAAATTAGGTGATGCATGTAAGAAAATAAAATGATTATTGCTGGATTTTTTCTTAGAAATCTCATCCCACGTGCTTCCACGTTGGCTATTCTAAAGATAAACCTTGCTATAGAACAATGATAGTTCAAAACTTCAACCAAGAATTCAAGGAGTCAGTTTCTTTGATATGGTACTTTCACACTGAATTTTTTTTGCATTCTTGGTTTTGTACAGGTTCATTTTGCTCTCAACTTACACTACATAAGGGATTAGGATGTCTGGTGTTTCTACCATTTGAACTAACATTTTGTCAAATTTGAGCTCAAACCAAAATATTTTTAGTTAGGATAGTATCAAGAATACATTCTTCAGGAAGATGGCAATGAGGCTGTGGTAAGAAATGATGCATCGCCTTCCACACTCAATTTCCTAATCAATGGTACAATCCTGGACAATTCTAGGTGTACAAGGCATAGGGTTGTGACAGAGAAAACCATTTTTATTTATTGTAGAGGCATTATGCAGACTCATCTCACTCTCTGTTTTAGAATAACAATAAAATTAAGTGTTAACACTACCAACTAGTTTTAAGCTAACTTTTTGATATGATGAATAAACTTAACTCTTCAAGTCTTTAATATGATATTGCTACTCCCTTATGCATCAGTCCATTACCAATGTTTTGCTTAGCAATAGTTTTTCCCACCAGTAAGGAAAATAACCCTCTCTAGAAAGAGATGCTAACTAGCCTTTTTCAATCAACAAATAGGTATATATGCTAATCTCACAAATTAATGCTATTTCAAGCAAACGATAAGCTTTGTGGTGAGGTTCTCGTAAAGCATCCAGATTTTAATTTAAGTGCTTCTTAAGATTGCTAGATGTGGTTGGCCATGAACAAGGGCAAAAGGGGCATTTAATAAAGGCTCAAAGTTGGAAGCTTACCCAAGATTGTGTTGATAGATTTGACACACTACAAAATTATGGTGAGAAAAAAATTCAGAAAGAATACATACAAAGCAACCACAAGAGTCAAGAACACAGAGTCCCGAGCAAAGCCAATATGGTTTTTCATGTTGCTTTGGGATTGTTCATATTTACCCTTGTATTGTTAGATTTTATATCGTATAATGTATGAAATTACAAGAAGTGGTTAACTTGCTTTTAGCCACCCTTAATATTTAGAAAAGAAACAGAAGAAAATAGAATTAACAAATGGACATCCTTAAATAAAAAGGTCAAAAACTACAAATGGTTTCTACCAATTATAAATCCCTATTTCCTCTATTACAACAGGAAAATATGGCAACACATTATGTGACAACTTGAGCTAAAAGTATGTCATTTTCTTTTCCTTTTAATCTTCCTCTTCTCTCACCTTCATTTTGCAAATGGAATGAAAGCCCTCTTTATGACCAAGCTTCCACATGATACCTGCCGACTTTTTCTAATTGTTTGAGCCATCTGGAAGCTGATTCTTTTGAGAAGCCTCCTTCTCTTGATATGACTTCTTCTAAGGTTGACATTACATCTGCAGGCATTTTTGTTGCAGAGCCAGCAACATACACCCAAGCACCTGATTTCAAAAAATTCCACACTTTAATGCCTTCCTCCTGCATCTTGTGCTGTACATATACCTTCTGTGCTTGATCTCTTGAGAAAGCAACAAAAAATCCACCACCTTTTTCCTCTGACAATACTTTACAGTTTTTTGTTTGTGAAAACCAGAAATCTTTGTAAAGGAAATCTTTGGCTTTGTTTCTACAGCCAAAGAAGAAAAGAATAGGAGCTGCAGGTTCATCTGCACTTAAAATTGCTCTCTCTTCAATAAAAGCCCGAAATGGTGCACAGCCTGTTCCTGGTCCAACCAGAACTAGAGGAACAGAGGGGGGTGGTGTTTTCAGTGCACCTCGATGGAACCACACTGGAACATGTACCTCATCTGTAGATTTCAAAAAGAACATCTGAGTGCTACCCCAAGATACTACAACAATTGAAACTTCTTTACTTACTTAGAACCTTTATATTCATTTACAATTCAAAAATCAAGAAAGAAAACAAATATATAGAAGGTATTGACACAAAGCAGCAAACCTTTTTTAGGATCTAGCTGTGCCAACCATGTCGAGCATAGGCCGTGTCTCTTTCTTTTAAACGGAGTCATCCATGACACCACAGCTACTGTTATGTGCACGTGGTTAGGGTGAGCTAAAGGTGAAGAAGAGATGGAGAACATCCGTGTTTGAAGTCGAGGAACTAATTGCAAGAGCCATTCCAGGGGCAGATGCACAGATGGAAAGTCTTCCAGTACCTGTCACATCATCTCAAGACCTGTCAGGAGAACATCAAAAAAGCCTTATTTTAATGAAGTAGACCTAGGACTTTGCACAGACAAGAACAGACAGATAAACAGAATCTAATTTCTACTGAATTTCACATAGACATCTGTTAACATTTTATTAAAGGAAAAAGATTAAACATATCTTAACTCTCTTCCTGACATTGCTTAAAGTACTTGATGGGATGCTCTGAAAAACTTTAACCCAAACAACCTGATACAATTTACTCTCCAAAAGTTCCAGTCATGACAGTGGGTGATTTTGTGATAGGCTGCTTTTGATCAATTTTTAATTTACAAGGAGAAAGCACCTTACTCCTTCAATATATTGGAAATGATATAAAAGGAATTAAGGGAGTACATAAAAAACATGGAAAGTGCAAAAACAGGGTTCACATTGTATAGGGAATAGTACCTAATAGCTATTTGTCTAGACTATAGTTGCCTACTCAAGTGAAAACGCATCATGTCTTTCATGTTACTATAGTTTCCTACTCAAGTGAAAACGCATCATGTTTTTCATGTTAATTATTTAACAAAAGAACTATACCTTATGTGAATGTGCAAGAAGATGAGCAGGAGGTGCACACTCCAAAAGCAACATGGGTGAATAAGTAAGAAAACTCGGAAATAGAGAAAAAAATCGCACAACTCTGGGTAGACACAGGAACCATCGAGTCTACCCAACCTGCCACCCTAAACAGGTCAGTTTGACCTAGACCTGGTGGGCCTGACCTGAACTCGGGTTCAACTGCCCAAAACTGCCAAACTTGCCTAAAACCCATTGAGTCCACCCAAGACTCTCCAAGAGAATGAAAGTCCCACCAATTTATAGAAAGACTTGTCGAGACAATGAGTCAACTTGTCTATAAAACCAATTTTTTTGCTCATTTTCAATGGCTGAGGCCTTTGGGATTGTATTTAACTTCCAACAATAGCTTAAGCATTTTGTAAATATCAAGATGGACTTATATTTTTAACATTAGAAGTTAAAAGCCATACCCCCGTTTCAAGGTGTTTGTTGATCGACTCAAACCCAAAGGACCTCACGCGGAGAAAGTTAAATTGGCGTGTTTTCCATTTCTTAGTGAGCCTAACATTTTTTCAGCATTTTGGCATTTCAGCAATTTGTGAAACAAAACAATGCATCTTTTCTCTCCTATGCCCCTTGAGTTGAGCATTGTGCGATTGTGAGATGGAAATATAGGAATTGAACTTTAGCATAGAATACTCATGAAAATGCCTAGGGAACAAATGCTGGGAATGTGATTAACCACCTCATTACTAAACAAGGTTCAACTTAATGGGTGCATTGTCTAGGTGGTATAGGTTGTTATATCTATGCAGTGTTTTTAGATTTTTTCATATGATTTCAGATTTTACTTTGAGTATTGACATTGAACAATTTGAGAGGCTCTACTCATTTTGGTTCGTGAATCATAATTTCATGCCATTGTCCATGGTCCATGGCAATTTTGAATCTCAAATCTTGATGATATGATGACTGATGGTAATTATATGGAATACTTGGATATGTTTGGATGTATTATTTTTTCATTGTATTCAATGTAGCAATACCTTTAGGGACCAACAACATTTATTGTTATTTGCACTGCATTGTGGTAGAAATAACTTTCAATGAGTGGTGACTTACCACCTTGGAGGGTCAAAAGCATTTGCAATTTTCTAGTTGATCTTATATAGTACCTATTAGTGGGTTACCACCGCTAGGGATCAAGAGCCTTCCTTATGCTTTCACCGTCCTTCCACTATACCACAAATGATGATAGATTTGTCAAGTTGGTGAAGCTATGCCATGTGTGTTATTTGTTGCATGAAGAATGGCAATGAATGTTCAGTGAAACTGTGTGTCCTTTTCTACATGGGAGGTTTGATGATAAGCATAAATCATGAAAGAAAGGTAGCTAGTAGGATGAATGAATCATGAATTATCTGTAGAGATTGACTAGGTTGCATTACATGCTAACATTTCTTTGTCTACCTATGAGACAGTGTTCGGATTGGTCTCTTTTCTGCATCGCATTCAGGGCTTAGCTGACTCGGCAAAGGGTTGAGACGGTACCCATACTTGGCTTGTTGCTCTTATGAGACCATTGTCCTCTCTATCCCATTGGAACGGGCTCGAGGTTGGTTCGCAGGGGTGTTAGATCTTTTAGAGTCCGTGGGCATTCAGATTGATCGCCTCCCTCTGTTTTGGTATTCCTTGGATGCACTTGGCCATCTCCTACTGACCATAGAGGTGTTGAACAAGATCATCAGAGATGACATTTATAGGCAATTTATCCAAATCACTTGGGTTAACCCTCTTGGAGCTAAGGGATGGGTTCATCGTTCAACCACAGTATACATTCCGCCATTGGGTACATGCTCTTCAGAGTGGGATCTCATAGACTTCTGGTAGAGATAGACCATCAAATCGACCGACCGGACAAGATCTGTCAGCGATGCTAGCTATAGGAGGTCGAGAATGAGGAGCACTTCATCTTCCATTGGCCCATTTATTATGAGATCCGGGGGTGGTTTCATTGCTTATTCGGAGGGACTCGAACCTTCATGGGCTTCTTTAGTTATCTAGATCAATGGTCCTTAGCCTTATACATATAGGGGGCCCTCAGGCTCCGAGCCCACACTCTTCATCCCCCTACGAGACCAGACCCTATTCGGCGGATCACCTCCTTCACGGTGCTACCCTCAGGAAGGGGCACTAAGAGACAAACCGACACTAGTGCAACCCTAGACTCTAGATCAGTGTGGACCCATGGGACCTTCCCTCGTCACACAATATTTTAGTGACATGACCAGACCATATCTCTTCCTAGGAGATGGATGAGATCCTCCAGACCTTGTCAATGCACTACCTCTACTAGTCAGCAGTGCAACGGACGATTCAGGCACCCCACCAATTCCCCCCCGGGACACCCAACTATACTCAACTTTCTTCATTTGGACTCGAATGGTAGGAGAGATGGATCCATTCCATGAAATACCTATTTCCTTTCTTCTGGATCCTCTTGTCCATAGATCTTCTCCTACAGTACACTTCATCATCAGAGCATGTCTTTGACCTCAGGGTCGAGGGATTTTCATGCCTCAGAGTAGAACTCACTCTCTATTACTCTACCTTACTGCACTTTACTTTCTACATCTCTCCTTTTATAGGAGACCTTTTGGTACTCCTGCATGTTAGATTTTAGGGTAAAATGCAGATAGTGGTCACTTTTAAATTTCAATGCTAAACCAACTTAGATCAGGAATATAAACAGAGATAACAGCATATAAGAAGATAGATCTAGATAGTAACTGTAGAAGCAGAAAACTCAGATCAAATAAATCATAGATCTTAAGCAGTTATGAAAAGCTCTCTTAATGTAACAGTAGATCTATAGCAGCAGATCTATGACAGCAAATCTATAACAGCAGATATATAACTTAGTTCTGCAACTATGCTTAAACAGTAAACAAGGAGCATGTATTATAGATCTGTACAATGCTTATTCAATAAAGACAATTCTATAGTAAACTCAGATTTGAAACTAGGAGAAACAAGAAGAAAGCTTACCTGTTACCAGCCTTACCTCTGTACCTCTGAAGATAGCACAAAATCACAATAGGTGTAGGTCCTTATAGTTATGCTCAGACAAAGGTTCAGTTCATGGATCACTAAAAGATCTTTGTGCCAAAGGTTGAAGGAACTTTCAAGCCACCAAGCTTAAGGATCACTGGAATAAAAAACACAAGACCCAAACCCTTCCCAGCCAAGAACTTTACCCAATAAACCCTCAGACCTATACTTACAGGACTGTAAGTAAA
>ML789119.1:421059-456462 GCA_009831015.1 Picea engelmannii | reverse complement strand
AAAGTGGATTTTAGTCCAATTAAATAATGGAACTCATTGGTAGGGTGATATTTTGTACAAAGGCCATAGATTTCAATAACATTAATAGGACATTGTTTTTTAGGGTGCTTCTTCCTGCACCGAGGACAGAAAATTGTTGAAGTAGAATTTTCTTCTTATTGTTTCTTTTTTATTTTCATAGTGTCTAACTGGATGTTGATTGTATTTCGGATGTCTGTTTTGAATTTTTCAAGAAGATTCCCTAATTGTATCCTTATAACACCTCCTAAAGAAGGTTTGGTAGTTCTGTCTATAGGATCCCTTACACTTTTTCCTATTTTGGCTTGGCTACGAGTACCTTTTACAATACTCTACAATGTCTTCAAACAGTTTCTTATATACATCCCCACAACTCACGAGGTTTAGTACCTCAATACAGTCATCCTTTATACCTTTTAGGAAGATGGTGCTAAATGTGGTTGTGTCTAAGGCAAATTGTTTCGTCTTTTGATAGTTATATAGGAACCCTTCTAGGTAATATTCCAAACTTTCCTCCTGTTAGAGCACACATAGTTTTGAGCTTTTGAAATTTATATATTTTACCTCTTAGAAATAAAATTTTACCCAAAAAATTAAAAAAAACCTAGAAAACGACCTTTTAAAATTAAAATAAATCCATTGGTTGTTATTTATCAATAAGGCACTTATGGTATCTATCATCAATAAGTAAATTTAATTTGATCAAACGATCCTAATGATCTTTGAAGCTTAGAATCCACCTGATTTTTAAAATAAATCCTTTAACGGTCGCTTCGCTCTTCGGGTATTCTAGGAAACCTAAACAACAAAAAACTCAAAACTCAGAAGTCCCGAAGATATCCACTCATGAATTTTTCTAAAAGAATTATGGTCACATGTCCTTTATAAATATTTTCTTTGGTTGACACATGCCACTTATTTTTGACATTTAATTCAGATGATTCACACGTTTTCAAGTGACACATGGCACCTCTTTTTTCTTGACACATCATCAAAATGATGTCATCTCTTCCACATCACTCTGAGATATTTCTCTTAGGGAGTTTTTGATTTCACAATCCTTGGATTATCAATGCATCGAAGTAAAGTGATTACAAAAAATAAAAGGGGTTTTCAAGGAATTAATAAAATGGTTAATGACATTAATTAGTCACGAAAGTGTTAATTAATCACTTCATAGTTTTGGATTTCGAAAAAATTCCCTTGTTCTATATTTAAAACTTCTGAATTTCGAACTTCTAAAATACTTAAAGTTAATACATTATTTTAAACATGATTAATTAAGACATAAAAGTGATTACTCAGAGATTAACTCCTCCGCGAATTCGGACTTCAGGAGATTTCCACCCCACCACATCCAAAACATTCGAGCGTGAATCGTCGAAGTATTAATGATATTTATGATTGATTAAGGTTAATGATTTGAAATAAAGATTGAGAATAAAAAAGCAATGAATTCAATTAAGTTTAATAAATTCTTCGTCCATAGAGCTATACGAAGATCGATAAACTTTTTAAATAAAAAAATTTGAATTTCAAAGTCATTTTTACCATTTGCAATCAATAGTTTTTTATTCAGTGTAGAGCTTACAGACTTCTCTTGTCACAGGTAAGATAATTTTGTTTCCTTGAGGATTATGGATCCATGAAAAGTTGCAAATAATATTAATTCATCGGGTGATGATTCAAATCCAAATGTAGATGTTCTATCACACACGACTCTGTGAGTTGCAGACACCATTAAAACTTGGAAGAAGGTTTTTGATGTCTTGGAGCATGAGATCATTAACTGTCCAGATGAATCTGCTGAGGAAGACAACGAGTCCTTCTCAGCCAATATTAAATTTGTAGCAGAGTCGAAAATGCATAAGATCGTTGCATGGCCAAGAATCATACCCTACAATGATATGATAAATTGGGCTTTGGAACATGTCAACATCCAAAACAGGAGCATCATCAACCAACAACAGGTCATCATCGGCTCTTTTTTACCATAAAACCTACAATTAATGTAAAATATTTATCCTACCCCTAAATACACTTACAATGTCTCTTTTCTTCTACAGTTTGAGAGAAAGGAATGCACCCAATACTGTATAAATGGTCATGATATAGTCAAGACCTGGTGGGGACATTTGGAAAAATTCATGGTATGTGCACCACGACGTCTTTAGATGCTCATATGTTGTATGTAGCCATGATTATTTGTCTCCTATTTGGGAATAAGAACCATACACTTTTCTCAGTTGAGTGGGTAGCCATCATGAATGAGGTAGTTGAGGGTTATACCTTCAATTGGGCTAAAATACTATCTGATAATTTGGTCAAGGAAATCGCTGAGTATAAATCAGAAAAATCAAAAGGGAATCCTTCCCCTTTTTACATGTCATCATATTTTATGGATGCCATTTGTTTCATGAACCCTTTTCCTCTGATGAACTAGAGTTGGGATCCAACCAGTTCTGATCGAATTCATTTCTACCACTCCAAATTATGGGAAGAGAAGGCCAAAGATTTATTTTACAAAATATATCAAAACATTGTAGTGCATGTTCATATAGCTATTTATGGTCACCCTCCAACCCGGATTTAAAAAACTATCATGGGGAACTTAGTCACACTTGCAAATTGGTTCATTGAGGAGAACTTGTCCTATATCAGAGTATTTGGTTGTTTTGTTCCTCCTCATGCCCTTCCACAATTTGCATCGGACAGGATAGTGTGCAGAGAGGTGGCATACCACACCATAGCAGGAGGTATCAACAAGGAGTTGAAAGCAGCTCAGAAAAAGGTTTGTCCAACTTTCCCCATTCAAGATGGAATGTTCACACTATTAGATTTCAGTCATTCTAAAGTCGAGGTCGCAGCCCTGGAAGATGTCAAATTAGTTGACAACAAGTTCAAGAAGCATGATCCACATAAGATAGTGGAAAATCATATGTCTCATTTTAACATGAAGTGATACATCCATGAGAATTCTCCTTATGAATAAATGTTCAAGGGAGCTAGATCTTATGAGGAAGTCTGAAGCAGATTCTAGACTTTACCTCCTGAAAAACAAGTTGGTTTCCTCAGCTTTTAGAAACATAGATGAAACAATTTACCAAAGATATTGCAAGGGTAGTCAAAACTCATGGCTCCTTCACAGGAAGCTATACCTATAGGATCTGAGCCAAATTTCTCTGCTAAGCGCAAAGTTGAGGAAGTCCAAAAAATCCCAGAAGTGTTATTCCATGAAATAAGAGCGTCACTATTAGGACCGAATGATCCAAAAGTGTTATCTCGGTTTGAATCAATCCAGTACAATTTGTCTCTCATTCAACACCAATTACTCCTACTAGCATCGGGTAGAATACAAAAAGACAAGAACCTTCCACAAAAATTATGTCTCCTATTACATCATTAACCCCTTTATAGACTAGCTTCGGAAATCCTAGTTCTGAACTCACTTTTGTAGGTGATATTACTCCTATCTTTCCCGAAGATATTCCTCCCTCTGATTTATTTTTCAACAAGAAATGAAAAGCTATCTTAAAGAGAGAATCTCACCAAAAGGATGGAGTTATCACTAAAAGGAAAATATTGGTGTATGATCGGAAATACCATGATGGTCCAGAGTTTGCAAAAGAAGTTGCAGGTTCATTAGGGGCTTTTTCCACTACCAATCAATGGTTAGTGGACAATTACAAAATGAGTTATATAGTACATATCATACTGTTAGAAGCAGGATGAACCAGGACATTGAACAAATCAGGGCTAGTTATCAGCATCAAATTAAGCAGTTACAGGATAACCTTGAGTTGTGCTACCAGAGTTCACAGACTAGCCAAGGACAAATCACTCAGCATGACAATTTTATTGAGTAGCTTCAAGGCATATTGACCCTAACAGATAACAAAATGATAGACATTTAGGCCTTCAAAACACAAGCATCAGAAATCAATGAGAGGTTGGAAGTTGCCCAGCAAGAACTCTATCAAAAAGTAGATGTTATTCATAAATTCTATCAGGAGGTAGAACTTTCTCTAAAAGATATTTATTTCAAGGAAAAAGAGGCTTGCGCAGCCCATTATAAGTTTCAAGAGGTTCGCATATGGAAGCATAAAGGTAATTCCCCTAGTCTTATCCTTCTCTATCACAAGTAAGAGGCGAAATGGCCCTAAAATCTTGGAAAACAAATCTGGAAGAAGGCAAGAAACTTGCTAGAGATGTAAAAGAGGCTTGTCTAGAGGCATTATCTTCAATAAATAAAAATCTAATTGAGTTCAAAGGAAATAATATCTTGGAGGCATTGGAGAAGATTGAGATAGAATAAACCAACAAATCTCCAGAAAGAATAAGGAAAATATTTAGGAATCCATCCAAGAGATGAGCCAGAGTGATCTACCTGAAATCAATGAATGGTTGGTTAATCCAAGTTCACAATTTCAGGTCACATTCCAAGAATTGAACAAGATCTAGGAGAATTTTCCCCAAATAAAGAAGAAGATGTTTTCCTTTTAATTGAATGAAAGGATTGAGCCTTCAATATTCATGGTAGCATTGATGGACAGGTGCACCCAATTCATTGAACATGGAAAAGTGAGTATAGATGGAAGAAAATGAAAAAGAATGCACAACATCCAGTTTCTCCAGCCACTCTACCTTTCACCCTCTGACCGTCACTTACCCTCTCTATCCCTACCACCCACATTCTTGCATCCACTCATCCCACCTCCTTATTGGACACTTATTCCCCCATCATTATTTTCATGGACATTTACTCTTCCCTACAATCATTATCCATTCCATAACGAGCCAACGCTGAACTATTCATTTAATTATCTCCACCCCCCATGTCTTCAACTACAATTCATTATCCTAGTGAATGCATATGAAGGGACAGATGGAAACAAGATCAAATGGAGAAGACAATAAGTCGAATGATTATGGTGGCCTTAATGGACGTGTGTACCTGGATAAAATATCAAAGGAATTGGAGCACATCTACAAGTAGAAGAAGAGACAGAGGAAGCACCAACAAAACTCAACAATATTTACATGTTATTTTATTCAGATGTATTATATTTTTAGTCATATATTGTGGAAAGTCCAACGGTTTTCAGTTGTGACAAATTTTGTATAAATAGATAGATTTTAGATCTATCTAAGGCTGCTTCTTGCCGAATGTAAAAGAGAAACTCTTTTTGAGTATTAATACAAGTGCAGACATAGATTCTAAGTTTCTTTCAATTTGAGTTATGTGTTCCCTCTATGTTTCCATTTCTCTGTAATTCTTGAAGAGTGAATGATTGCAATTTAGTACTACATCTACTGTGATCATATTATATCAGTGGTTCATTCAGTGACAACTTTTCCTCTATTATTATTGTGAGTAAAACAAGACCTATGATCTGTGTGAATTATTGTATTTGTATCTCCTCTTCAAGGGTGCATCCTCTATTTTTATTCTACTATAAACAAGGTGAGACTTTTCTGTAATTGACACCTGACTTTGTTTAAGAGTTTTGTAAATCTTTCTACATCATTTGACATTATAATTGTGACTTAGATAACGAGATACATCCTCTGTACTATATTATCATTAATTTCATTTAAATATTATTTCTCATAAAACTGAAGGTAGAAAAAATCACTCACAAAACACTTCATTTAAAACCTTTGATGCCTGACATTATTCTTTGAGCCTTAGAATCAATCTCAAGAACAACATATTTTTGGCACCGTTGTCGAGGAACGGATAAACAAAATGTTTTTTCCCTGGGAGAACGACAAAGGTAAATTTTTATCTTTGATGGTGAACAAAGATTGAATACATGAATAAGGATTACTTTATATTTCACCTGGAAACTCCACCATAGAAAAAGTTGGCATTCGATCAAAAGAATACCAGGAAAAACCCAGATGAAAAGAAGACTACGCCAGTTTCAGATCCCGAAAAATTGTTGAAACTAAAGGGATATCTCAGACAAACTTATACATTGGAAGGTAAGGTCCATGAACCTATAATTACGCAAGTTAATGTTAAGATTCTCGTTGAAGAACTAAATATTAAAGAAAATTTTAAATAATCTCATTCTGCAGAAGCATCAACAAGTAAACTTGAAATTAAGCTTGAAATTCTAGAAGTAATTATTCCTGAAATAATTTTACCAGACCATCCATATTTCATTGATAGATAATTTTACTAGTGAGAAATAAGGATCCATTTCAATCCCCACTATGATTTATATTCATTCGACTCTTTCCCTTCCTTAAGTAAAAGTTTTTTTTTCCAAAAATCCTGAAGATTGTTTTCTATACTCAGATTCATCCCCTATTGATTCTCCTATCTATACATCAGGTAAACCTAAGGAACCAAGCTCAAATTTTCATTTTCCCACTCATATATATCTTCCATATTCTCGCAATCATTATCCCGAACTTCATTCACAACATCCCAAGGTAGTAAAAAGGTCAGTAGTTCAGTCTTTTAAAGTTTTTGAAAATCTCCTATTTAGTCCTCAAATTTTGTCTCCTAGACTTTCAATGGTTGGTGCGAGAGTTGTTGGTGATGGAGGTTTCGTAGGTGCAGGGGACAGTGGAAAAGATAAAACCCCTAGGATTTTTTCCAAATTCGCCGCTAGATATTCTCCCTTAGTCCTTCCTACTGTCTTGCATGATTTACCCAAAAATTACATGAAGAGCCTCCCTAAATTCACGGGAGAAGGGGATCTAACAACAATTGAACATATAGCATTTTTCGATCAATTTGTTGATATTATTGGCATTGAGCACAAGGACATTTACACAAGACTTTTAGTATATAATTTTGAGGTAAAGGTAAGAACTTGGTTCAGAGGACTCCCAGTAGTTTCTATACAATCATATAATGATCTAGAAACTTCCTTCCTAAGGAAATGGGGCGAGAAAAAAGACCATATTTATTACCAAATTTAGATCCTTGAAAAATAAAACTTATGGATCAATCATATAATTTATCCAAAATACTAATCGAAGTTAAACATTATCAACCAGCTACAAAAGTCACTTTTGCAGGGGCTTTTGATTCTGAGTACACTCTACTTTTGAGAGAAAGAAGATCCACTACTTTATCGGGGATGAAATATGATTCTATAGAAATTGAATCCAATATGATAGCATCCGGGAAGTTGAAAACTAAATTTGATATGAGAATAAGAGAACCCAAGCATTTTAAAGAACATGCACGGCCCTCTGGATCTGGAAAGTCCGTAGAGGAAAAATTGGATGAGATGGCCAAAATTATTAAATATTTATTGAACAAAATTTCCAGGATGGAAATAAAGCAAGCCAAATATGATCCATATGTTAGGAATCAATTCAGGAGAAACCCTAGTCCTTAGATACAACAAAGGAAAGTAAAAAATGAGGATCAAAATATTCAAGCTCCATTTAAAACTGAAAATTTTATACAGAGAGATGAGTTGCAAGACTATGAGGAATTAGAGGAAGATCTAAACAACCTCAGCGATGATGATCTGGAGCCTCAACTAACCAAAAAGGATTACAAAAAATCTTTAGATCTTGAATCACTGTTTAATAATGATGAAAACATGAACAATTTGGGGGACTCTACATACAAAGGTCTCATTAACTCAATAATGTATGAGCTTCAATATAAATATGATTTGAGGCCAAGAGAAAAAATTTCTACAAATATTCCACCAAAAAATATTTTATCATGAAACAAAGAAAATGAGGCAACAGTTACTAAACCACCAATTGAAACGCAAGTTTCCTGGATAAGGCAAGTTGAAACAAAAGCAGTGCAAACTAAGAAGCCAGAAAATACATAAGAGGAAGTTCAGACCAGGGAAATTGAAAAACCAATTGGGACTTTCAATTTAGAGAATGAACTTAATAAAATTAAAATTCCAATTCCTTTGGTTGAACTTGCTAGGAAATCGATCTATAAAAAACAAATCACTAAAGAAATAAAAAAAAATTGATGCTGAATGTCAAGCTGATGTTATCAATTTGCATGATGAAAAACCTACAATCATGTTTGGACCACACATTGAAAATGGTAAGGATTATGTTGCTCTATTCTATATTACATTGATTTTGCATGATCATTTACTTCACAATTTCATGTCACACTCAGGAGCCTCACATAATTTAATGTCTAAGATTATCATGGAAAAAATAGGCCTTGAAATTACCAGACCTTATCAAGATTTGTACTCATTTTATTCTAGAAAGGTTAAGTGTATGGGTATGATTAAAGATTTAGTGGTAAATATTGCTCAGGTTCTTGTGAAAAGTATTCTTATGGATGTGGTTGTTACTAACATTCTTGCCAAGTATGGTATGTTTCTATATAGATATTGGGGTGCCAAGCTAGGAGGATCGATTCAACTAGACATGACCTATGCTACAATTCCAATTTTTGGTGGACAATTTACTCGACTGTACAGAGAAACTAGACTGGCGTATACTGTAAGTGACCCTCAAAACCCCAATAACTACACAGTCTATGTTTTTGATCAAGATTTAGGCAATTGTATATTATCCATAGATGATGATTTTGAATAATATATAGAAGAAGAAAATAAAAAAATAGAAATTTCAAAGAAAAATATAAATGTTAAAGGGATGTGGAAAATGTTCTTTGATGGTGCTTCATCTTGCGAAGGAGAAGGAGTTGGAGTTTTATTTGTGGCACTAGGCAATGAGTATGTTACTCCTTTCTCTTATAGATTACAATGGGAGGTCAATTATACCAATAATGTTTGTGAATATGAAGCTTTAGTTTTAGGATTAGAAGTTGCAAGAAAGTTAAAAATCGAACATCTAATAGTTTATGGTGATGCATAGCTTCTTGGGCCCTTCATTTTTGGATTTGAAGCTGCGAAAGAAGGACTACAGTCCCATATTGGGTTAAACATGAGTTACGCAAGCTAAATAAAGAGTTGGATAGTGGAGAAAGTAAAGGAACAAAATTTGGTTGCGAAAAGGGACAGCGCAACACCATCAAGGCAAAAGCAATTACAATAGAAAAAGAAAGCATGCAAGCCCAAAGCCAGAAGATCCTACTCAGCTTATATCTATGATATGTATATGATTGTAAAAGGGTTCTTGTTGTTGGCTATTGTTGATAGGTTGGGTTTTTTTTTTGTTAGACGAATGTTGTTGGGTTTAGCTGAGAAAAAGTTATGTAATTGTAATCTATATACAGTATTGGGTAGATAGAGCTATGTGACATGAGTATGGAGCTAGAAGTTTGTAACAGAGTACTAACTTGTATCTCTGAGATTGTATCCAAGAAGTTCTAATGTTAATATATGAGGAAGGACCTACAATTTGAATTATAATGTGCCATTTTCTGCTTACGCTTATGCATTATATATTCATAGTACTCCTTTATTCTTTATAAGCTCCATATGATATCTTTGTGTATGAATGATTTTCGCAACTTAAGTATCTTTATTTCCTGTGTGTATGAGCTCAAATTTGTTCTGTAGTTAGCCTATCCTACGCAAGATCGTGGTGAATATTGAAGGTTTTGGGAACCCACCTAAGTATTCTCCTTTCCCTTCCCTATCCTTATATCTTGTTTTTTCTTCAGGTGAGACTTATTCTCTTCGAAGGAGATGAAAATACCAGTGCTCTAGACTACTCTATACATTTTTTTGGTAACCTGAGAAGGACCGTAGTCTAATCAATTATGCATCAACAAAATGGTTTCATTGTTGGGACCAACGTTAAAAGGGAACCAGTAGAGAGAATGCTTATGTGGATTAATAGCACTAATATTCACCAATTGTGGGAGAGAAATTACGATGCCTTCATATGGAAAGAAGCAGAGTTGAAAGGAAAATCTCTTAAAGATACACGGGAGGTAGTCTTTTACCTAGAAATATCGAGCGACCAGTACGATATATTTTGGCTTAAGTTCCCAGAAGAAATTTTTCACTAGATAAATAGGCTCCAAGAGGATCTAGAATTCCATTAATGAGTCAAGAGGTCTTGTACTTGGGATACATAAAATATTGTAGCACTTCATCGATTGGATAGCCCAGTAATGCAAGCAATTGATTTTTGGGTCAATATAACATTAGAAGGATACATTATTGAGTTTGCAGTTGAGAATCGCTAATCTTTTTCACAATCAGAAGCAGATTTCAAGAAATACACAAGGGGAATACTGTTGAGAGAAATCCCCCTTTGGATTAATATTTTCTTGATGGAAGAGGGGATGTTGACTATGTCCCCGAATGAGATGGTGGAGTAAACACCCTCACTTGGGGTAGGGAGTGTTTGGGGTGGATTCATGGCCTGAGAGAGGCGAGAGGGTTCTTTGAAAAATGGGGGAAACAACAAGAGTTGGAATCAAGAGACGAGCGAGCCTTGAAAAGAGATGACATATTTGAGAAGTGGTGGCACGGTGAGATAAAGAAAGAAAAAAAATAGTCCGAGAAGTTGTGGAAAGAAGTCGGACAAAGAGAATTAGAGGACGGATAGATGGAAGAGTTGTGGAATATGAGAAGACGGGAAAGACTGGTCAGTCAAATATTAAGTGAGAGAGAAGCGCAGAGAGAAAGAAGTCCCCGGGAGGGTGGAAAATAAATATAAGGTGTAGAAGCAAGGGAGAAGGAAGCCGACATGGATATTGAAGAGGAAAGAGAAGATTCATCCCCGATGCTAGGAAAGATTGGGAATTTGACTTAAGATACCACTCCAGAGGAAGAGAACAAGGCCCCCCAAATCAAAGAAACCGGCCCCGAAGACAATGGCGCTAGCCCAAAATCACCCATACCCCAAGTGACTTCTATAAAAGTTTTAAATTTGATACTACCTTCTTATGCTAATTATGTTCTAGTACAGCTAGTTATTCAGTCACAACCGAGAAGTATGAGTACAGGGAGGATATTGGGATCCCCTGGTAGGTCGCAAAAAGGATCGTTAGGTTTTATTTTGATAGGAGCAGCAAGATCATCAATGGTTGGTAATGCACGAGGTTTGATTGCTCGATACCCAGAATTTTGGGGTAAAGGAGACGAAGATGTGGAGCAGCATTGGTTCTTGTGTGAAGCAATATGGAGGTCCATAGGGACTTCGGATGTGAATAAATTGGTTGATTTCCATACTACCTTGATATGTCTTTCTCTCAAATGGTACATGAAGTTTATTTATCCATGAGTGCTAGGAATGCAAGGTCAATCATTCACACTTGAATAGGTACAGACAAGGTTCATAACGAATTTTAAGATACCTCAGTCAAAAAAACAAGATCTATCTGAGTTACGCGAGATTCAACAAAGGGAAGGTGAATCATCCTAGGAATATAGCCAGAAATTTAAAGATGCTATAGGGAGATTAATGCGTCCAATTCATGAGGAACATCAAAGAGAATTGTATATTCAGGGATTGCTACCTTTGATATGGATTTCATTAAGACAACAATGGATAGCCACTTTGACAAATGCCTTGGAGAAATCAATGAAGATTGAAGCCATGGTAGGATATCTGGGGAGCCTGAAAGTGACCAAACCCCCAGCTGATGCAAATTTAGCGCAACTACAAGGGAAAATATCAACGCTTACAGAGAAGATTCAAGAATTGACAATACCTAGACCAGGACAAATGCAAGTCTAGTGTACTAGATGCTACACAGAAGGACATATGGTAAATGAATTTCCATGGATGAGGGGAATGGGACCACCTCAGAATCTGATGCGACCTGTACCAGGACCCACGGGAGGATTTGCGCAAGTATCTATGAATTTACCATTCCATAACCCCACGCCATATCATTTGTTTCTAGGTAGCCAAGCAATGCCAACAGTTGAGTATTGCAAGATTTGTCGAATCCATGGGCATGGGCTGAGACAATGCTCGATTATTTAAATTTATTCAATAGGACCAAAAATTTTACATTGTGAGTTTTGTGCATCGACCACACATACTACCAATCAGTGTAGATCTTTGGATGCACTTGCAGACAGGTTGGATCAAACAACATTCAGGATGAATGAAACCCCTCAGGGACTGGGAAGAGTTCAAGGAGGTGGATTCGGAGGAGACTTCGGAGAAGGAAGAAATGGGGGAAGAGGATAAAGTAGATTACACAACTATGATCAACAAGGCCATATGGCTAGAGACTATATTCATTTGAGGTGGCCATGGTTCTCTCATTGCAGAACCAATGGGAACGCAACTGAAGACTTCCCAGAACTAATTGCAAAATTAGAAGATCAGGTACGTCAACAAAGAACTAACCTCATCAGTTCAAAAATCAAGAGTTTTATTAGAGGACAAATGCCCAAACTTAATATCGTCACTCAAGGAGGGGAAAATACTAGAGTTGATGTAGATAATTTACCTCAGATCCAGAAAGAAACACATAAGGAAGATATGTATGATCCTCTAAAACATAAGTTGTTCTTTAAAAATTCCATAGAAGTATTTTAGAATATCCCTATCCCTGAGAGGAAATATAAACCCCCTCATATTATTGTTTACCCTAATATTGTGCAAGTCCCTGCTTCACCCCTTGCACCCAGAAACCCTCTAGTCACATTGAGACAACCTGAGCAACCAAAAAATGTAGTCAACCTTTGGTTTCAGTTATTTTTTGATATCTTGGGGATGGCCAGTTAACAAAAAAGTTGTGCAATGTGTTATACCTAGTTATAGGGAATGAAGAACCCACAGAAGCAATAATAAGGATTAATATTATTGAAAAGTGTACTCAAATAGTGCAGAGAATAAAAGTACGAAATGGAAAAGAGTTTAGACTAGTAGCCTAACTAGACAAGTTTGATATTAAGGTAGATCTAGTATCTGATGTTAACATACTACCTAAAAATACTTGGGAAGCCTTAGGAAAACCCCAGTTGACATATTCCCCAATCCATCTAAGAATGACCAACCAATATTGTATTTTCCCAATAGGAATACTAAAGAATGTGAAAATAGATGTTGTGGGAGTGAAGATTGTAGATGATTTTTAGGTGATCGAAATCATGGGGGATAAGGACCCTTATCCTTCCCTACTTGGTATTGATTGGTCCTATGAAAACTATGCAATGATTTACCTAAAGAAAGATACTATGACATTTGAGGCAAATGGAATCAAAGTAGTTCAACCCTTGGATCTGTATGTAGGCCCTTGACACACAGAGCCAATGGAAAACAATATGGAAGGATAATACTTGGATCAGTTGTACACTATAAAAATAGGAACAAGAGAATATTAGATAAATCCTATTGTTGATGGATTAGTACGTTGGAGGAGTATACAATCTAGAGACGAGGATTCACAATGGGAATTTGATAGTTGGAAACAAGGATCATACAAAATATTTTCAAGAAGATGCACAACTATCAGGGCAATTAGATGGGTTGGAATCAAGGTCAGAGAACACCCAATATATGATGGTAACTCAAGACTTGACAATTTTCTGATCGGCATGGAATAAAAGGTAATGGAGGATCAAAGGATCCCAGTACTGGATTTGGTCCTCTAGGACACCCCTTCCATATGATGGGCCAATCACGGATCCTTCCTCGAAAATTGGGACGATGCGAAGAAAGCTATAAAATATAGATTTCAAGATAAGGAGAATATGGAATCATAGATGCAGACGGATTTCCAAGTTGTGAAACTATTCAACGAAAAGTCTGATACTAAAGCACATATTGAACAATTCGGGACAGGGTGGCAAGTTATGGAAATACCATCTCGCTTCTGGGTTAAATTATTTCCCCACTCACTAGGTCCAATCTCGAAAGCTTGGTTCATGCATGAAGAAACCAGAAGACAAACCATCGACTGGAAAACGTTGGCATATCACTTTTGCAAGGACTTCTCATTTATAAGTAAGTACAATGAGCTTGAAGTAGTCCTGCAGAGAATCAAAGAATTTCATTTTACAGATAATAGTAAACAGAAATTAGACCTAGTGGTATGTGCAAAGCATAGCTAAGAAATTCAAACTAATATTCACCTAACCTTAGACAAGAGACCTATAGAATGCTATAATATTGAGAAGGATTTGGAAAGCCCAGATGATTTAGAAGAATTGAGAAACTTAGCCATTAAGGAGAGAGAAGGGAATAGAGAAATCCAGAACATCATATCCATCCAAACTGATGGTTCTTATAATCACCCATTGAAGTTGTGCAAAGTCAATATAGGGACCATAGGGAAACCTAAGATAGATATGGTGGGATATTACTAGGATGAGAAAACGAGTCAAGAAATACAGAGTTTGTTGAGAGAATATGAGGATTTGTTCCCAACGACATTTTCAGAGTTAAAAGGGATTAAAGAAGTTATGGGAGAGATGAAAATTGAATTAAAACTAGGATCAAAGTCTGTGAGGAATAGACCATACTACCTTAACCGCAGGGTGAAAGAGAAGGTTAAGAGGGAAATAGACAAGATGCTGGAAGATGGACTTACTTTTGTAGTGGAAGAAGTAGAATGGGTCAACCCAATAGTCAGCCAAAGAAAGAAAGGTACATAGGATAATAGGGTCTGTGCAGACTACAGAAGCCCTAAATCTGCATGTGTGCATGACCATTTCCCAACACCTTTTACCGATGATGTGCTAGAACAGGTTGCGGGGAAAGAATATTACTCATTTACGGATGGATTCTCGAGGTATCACCAAGTAAGGATTTTTGAAGAGGACAAAATAAATACCACATTCATAATAGAATGAGGTTCATTTGCATGCAATGTGATGTCATTTGGCCTAAAGAATGCCCCTGCAGTTTTCTCTAGGATTGTAATAGCATATTTTCAAAAATTTATTCACAAGTTTATAGAAGTTTATATGGATGATTGGATGGTATACAGTCTACTCAAGGAACATGTAGCACTACTATGTTTGGTGTTTGATAGATGTAGAGAATTATAGATATCGTTGAACCTCAGAAAGTGCATCTTATGTGTGCCACATGAAAATATTTTAGGCCACATAGTATGTCGAGAGGGAGTATTTTTAGACCCAACCAAAGTTGTGGTTATTGTGAACATGTCGCCACCTATGAGTGCTAAGTAGTTGCGCTCCATGTTGGGGCACACAGGGTACTATCAAAGGTTTATCAGAAGATATGAAAATATCACTGCACCTCTAGAAAATATACTAAAGAAGGCAAATGTGTTCCAATAGACCCTAGAATGTGATAAAGCATTTGAGACCCTAAAGGATAAGCTCATCACAAAACCTATTATGATATTTTCAAATTGGGAAAATGAATTTCACGTCCATGTAGATGCTTCAGGTATTGCCTTGGGAGCCATCTTAGCACAACCAGGAGATGGAGCCATGGATCATCCTATCTATTTTGCAAGAAGGAAGTGGTCACAAGTTGAGCGCAACTATACAACGAAAGAAAGAGAGATTTTAGCTATGATTTACGCTTTGCAGAAGTTTAGACATTATTTGTTAGGTTCTCATTTTAAGTTATTTACTGATCATTCTACATTAAAATATCTCGTTAACACACCTATGTTAGAAGGGAGAATTTTTCGATGGTTTCTATTGTTTCAAGAATTTTCTTTTGAAGTGATCATTAATCCTAGAAGATATAACATAGGGTCTAATCACTTGTCTAGATTAGAGTTAGGGGAAAGTGGTGGAGCAGTTGATGATCAACTCCTAGATGTAGACCTATTCTGGGTTAAGGCCATACCAGAATACTTGGAAGACATAGCAGTCTTCTTAAGTACAAGGGCCTACCCAGAAACGCCATATGGTGGTTAGAGCAGTGGACTATCAATTAATTCCAAGGAAATTGTATAAATTGGGACTAGATACTATCCTCAGGAGATGTGTCTTGGATCATGAAAGATAAGATATATCGTGGGAGTGCCAAAGTGGATTTGCAGGAGGTAATGTGGGAGAAAAGGCCATTGTGCAAAAATTCCTCCAAGTTGGACTATGGTGGGACACGCTCTTGAAGCATGCAAAGGAATATTCTATATCATGCGATGTTTTTCAAAGAGTGGGTAAGCCATCGCGACGAGATGAATTGCCACTTCAAGCAGTTCAATCCTTACAAGCATTTGAGAAGTGGGCAGTTGACTTCATTGGTCTGATCAACCCCATAGCTAAGAATTCAAAGGCTAGGTACATTATTACTGCAATTGACTACCTTACACGTTAGGATGAGGCAACAGTTGTTCAAGATTGTTCGACCGATATTGTTGCTAGGTTCATTTTTAAAAATATTATCACTCAGTTTGGATGTCCTAAGAATCTAACCAATGATCAGGGAGCTCATTTTATCAGTAGTACCATAGAAAATATTACAATAGAGTTCTTTATCCAACATCATAAAAGTATCCCCTACCATCTGCAAGGCAATGGAACAATAGAGGCATTTAACAAGATTTTGGAGAGAGGGTTAACAAAGGTTTGTTGAGAAAATAGGGAGGATTGGGATGACAGAGTTCCAGTATTTTTATGGGCTTACATGACAACCACGAAGAAACTCCACAAATACACTCCATTTCAGCTAGTCTATGGGAAAGAGGTTGTGGTATCTATAGAATTTATTACTCCAAGTTTTTACATTGCATAGATTACACACATGTCGGAGGAAGAATTAGTTGCACAGAGGCTCATGGAGCTACAAGAACTTGAAGAGACCAGGTTTTTAGAAGACTTCCATCAGTCAGTTGAGAAAACAAGGCAGAAATATTGGCATGATAGACACATTAAGACTAAAGTATTTTCACAAGGAGACAAGGTCCTAATCTATGACAGTCAGTACCAGAAGCATCCAGGCAAGTTGTGCATGCTTTGGTTGGGACCATTTGTAGTTGTGGAGATCCAACCTTCTGGAGTAGTCAGACTTGCGCAAATGGATGGTATGTTGCGGTCAAGATGGGTGAATGACACTCACATAAAACCCTATATGTCTCATAACTGAGCTAAAGGACTTTTTCTCTAGTCCGAAGGACCATGTGTAGTAGTTTAATTTGAGTTTTTCTGTAATTTTTGTAAATTCAGTTAATAAATTCGACATGTGCAGTGTTGTGTCACAACATGTAGTTCATTTCTTTTTCTGTCTAAGTGTTGTTTGATGCAAAACTGCTTACTCAGGAGTGTAGGATCAGAAGAGACATGAAGCTATTAATGGCAGTCATTAAATGTGATGGAGACCCCTTTGTGGTTGGAGGAAGAGAAAATACAGATGCAATTTGATTCCATGTGCCACATGAACCCAGTCTATTCATAGCCTTTATTACCACTATAGTAACCCATCTGAATTCGGTTAAGCCATAAAGCCTCGATACATGAATATGCCATCAGTATTCGTGTCGATATTCTCATCCATAAAATGGTAAGACCTGAAATCATCCATGTCCCTAACCAACTTGCCCAGTAATTTCCGAGATCACCTGAGATATTTACCTCATTAACTAGTCTCATCAGACAACTCAGTAATTATGAATAGTAGTTATTTTAGAACTTTCCAGCTCAGCACAGGTATAAGGGTCTGAGAACTCAACGTAGGATGCATTGTTTCCTAGAACTAACTTAGAAATTTATGAATTATGAAGAGTGAGAAATCCTGTGTAATCCCTTGGCCCTTAGTCATGATCCCCAATCCTTATTTCACCTATGGAATTTTCTGATAGTTCAAACTCACAATGCTGAGAGCTATAGGTATCTAAAGCGTTATTTCCCAGGATGCAGTACCATATGAGCCCTGTGACCCCCGAGTCGAGGTCATGGGTGATATCAAGGGGATAGGAGATATCTAATCCACACATAAGACATCCAATATCATATTGGACTGTCCCTTGAGGGTGAGGACATGTCCAAAGGGTTTCAGGGTCCCATCAACCATGAAAAGAAGAAGGGGGATCCCAACCTATAAAAAAGGTTTCAGACACAAAGGGGGGGGTGCATAGCCAAGATCGATCCCATACTAACCGAGACGGTCAGGACTAATTGCTACATCATAGCTATCAAAGTCATGAGGTCCTACTACAAGGGATAGTGCACACAGGATGCTTTATCAGTGGCATATTTTTGGCATAGGGGTAGACCCAGGGTTCAACACTTCAACAGTGCACCAACAAAACCCTAACTACCAGCCCTTTCGGCAACTCCTGCAAAGCAGGTGAAGACTCACCAGAGGTAGAGGCAAGGGGGCTTGCAGGAATCAAGTGTCTACAACCTAGCTGGGACACAGATCTGTGATTACAACACTAAAAGATCACTTAGTAGTTAACATTCATCAGTATTTAACCCTTATTCTCATCATAGATCGAAACCCTACTTATAGAGCAACGACGTATTCAACAAGATCTAATACATCTACGCAGTTAGCATATAGAAATAGATCAGATCTAGTATTCATTCACATTACTAAGAACTAAGCTATTATATCATATGAATCTAACATATATCACTTCACTAAGAATAAATAACATTAATAACATAAAAACTATAATGCACAAAGAAACCATAACAAACGATATACGTGGTTCACCCCCAACATGGGGCTATGTCCACCAACTCTTCTCTTCTTTATTATCTTCTGTCAATCTCCTTACATGCATAGAGCATCAAAACCCACTCTGCATAGGACAGGAGATCTACGCACACCTCGCCAAATCCTCCTTCCCTCAGTGAGGTCATAGCACAAAGCCTCTTCATAGCCACTTGCACTTAGCTTTGCAAGTTCTCATGCGCACAGTATGCAAAAGGATAACTCAATCACATAGATTCAACTACTTACATCACTTGCACTCAACACAATATATCACTTAGCACCACATCCCCTAGATCACTTATGTTTCTTACATCACCTAGATATCTATTATACATTACAAAAAGGGCCTAAGCATGGGTAAAACCTATGGGCCGACATCCCATATGCGTTACATAAACCCTAAACCCAAAAATTCCCTAAGAAGGGGCTGAGATCCCATGATCTCCACTTCACCTTGCTCTATGCCTTTGCTAGCTTGTCAAAGTCCCAAAATTGGTCAAATGTGACCAAGGTTCTCCAAAACTTGGTTAAGGACCAACATGCCCCCAACACTCACCTGTGACTCATCTCAAGTCACTCTGATCTGGGTAATTATGCTTCAAATGTCTAGATCTTGGCTCTAGCTTCTTCGACCTATTTCCTTTCCAAAGCCTCCTTCTCGGTGAACTCTTGAATAACCTTTCTATAATAGGTCCTTCCAAGCATTGTTCCATTGTGGTGACCACTTGTTCTAGTTCTGCACCTCATCCTTCAATATCCTCAAAAAGTATGCAAGTTGGACACTGCACTGGATGGAGTCGTTGGGTTACTTCCATGACCTTCCTCTATATGGCATGAACATTTTTCTGAACTGTGCATTGTTCATGGGATTGTTTCATCCTCTCTACCACTGGTAGTGGCTTCAACTATGCTTGCACCATTGCTACTTGTTACTTTTCCTCCTAGAGTTGTGACTCTAGTGTCCTTAGTTCAAGGTCCTTTGCAAGGTGTGTGTAAGTATGTGCACTTCGACTATTGAGTTTCTTACATTCCAAGGCTAATGCCTTGATTCTCTGGACTTCGCTATGAGAAATTTATTCTTTTAGATCTCACACTTCCTGTGGATTGCTTGGCAATGCTTGTAACTTTAGTTCGGCTATCCTTTGTTGGAGCTGTTGAATGGCTTCGACAAGTGTCACTACTTGGCTTTCCACTAGGTCTTCTTCCATCTTCTCTAATCCCATTACAGAGTGAAGTTCTCTAGTGACTGCTTCTTTAACTCCAATCTTCTCTATGAGCAGTTGTTCCTTCTCCTTCTGGATCTGCACTCTATCCTCTGCAAACTTGGCTTGGAGGTCATCTTTTTCTTGTTGTGAAACTCGACATTGTTCTCTATCTTCCTCTTTTTCTTTCTCTAAGGCCTTTGTGGCATGTTCCTTTTCCTCCTAGACACGACAAAGGAAAGCTTAGGTCACACCTACTATTTGGCGTAGCTAGGAAGTTTCGTCTCCCAACTCTCTTCCTTCTGATGACGGGGATGCAGTAGACACTGTGCAGCTGGAGTGGAGGGCTTGTTGTACCCCTTTCATCTTTGCTTGAATTCTTTCATACATGGTCTCTTGTTTGGATTCATTTCACTAAGATATATTCTAAGGTATCTGAGATAGTGGCGATGATGAAATCTATGTCATCCATCCTGAGCACAGTTTGCATCTGTGGTCTAGTAGCTTTGGACTTCTTCCACGATGTAGGTTTCGTGGGGGAAAAATTTATTTTCTTGGAGGTCTCAACTTCATCAATAGGGTCCCTAGGTAGTGTTACTTTGCCTTGTTTCTTATTGTCTTTTTCTCCTTTGTCTTCTTCTTTATTTAATTATTCATCACCTCCCCCTCCAGGTGAGTCTAAAGCAGTCTCTTCTGATGCGTTGTTCATCTTTTGTACCTATTCCTTTTTATTCCTTCTACTATTGTTGGGTGCATCATACTCTTCACGAGTGACCAGAGGGCTTCTGATTAGGTCAGGTTCAAACAGTTCTTCCTGGTCGACTGGTACAAAGAGCTCTACGGGCCATTCCTTAGTTATCTCTTCTAGGTCCTCCTCTATGAGCTTGTAGTAGGATTGAATCTCTTCTTTATGTTCGTCTCCACACACAATGATATAAATAAAAACTCTATTTGCGCGGAACTTCATAAATGGCCTAAACCTATGTAGGGTATTCGATGTCATATGAGGGGAAGACTCAATATCCCTCTTCAGCTACAGGTAATAGGTGTGGAACACCACGTTTGACTACCATTGTTTATCCATTTCGCTCGAATACCAGAGTGTAGTGAAATTTGCAGTTAAGGGTTATGATGGCTCAATCTCAAGGAAGGTTGCACCTTTCAGCATCTCCTAAGAAATGAAGGAAATGAAGATCAATAGCCAACTGAAGTGGAACTCGTAGCCCTAGTCCTAAGATTCATGGTAGTCTTTCTCTAACTGGTTGACGAGGTAGCTCACCTAGTTCATTTGTATCCCTTCCACGCATTTTCTCGTGAGGTCAACAATGAACCCCATGACCTGCATGGGTCTGTTCTTCCTCACTAGCTAATGAAGGAAACACAATTGGCTTTCCCAAAATTTCCCAAGTTCATTCTGTCATGATATTCATCTGGGTTTCGTCATCCAGAACACAGTCTATGTCGAAGTCTCCTATTCTTATTTCTATGCACTCCTTCTCTTTTAACATCTCTGATAAGTTGATATCTTTGTGATCATTCAAGGTTTCTTTCATATTCAATAATATAGCCCCTGATTCTTTCTAGTTCTTAGTCTCTTGGACTTCCTCAGGGTTTTCTTGTCTCATATTCATCTTTTCAACCTTAGCAATCATTCTAGGGAAATCCAAAACTTCATGGTCCATAGCTTTGTGGCAAAGACAACTAGGACCTCTACCAGGGCATACCTTAGCAAGATGTCCCAGTCTTCTGCAACTATATCAAAGAGTTAATGCTCTCTTTCTCTTGAACGATCCCCAACTTTTCCTGTACTGCGCACTAGGATCATAGTAACTAACTTGCAAAAAATTCTTTCTAGGATCAGATCTACTCATATCCAATCTTATTTCTTCTAGTTGTGCCCTAGTTTTTAGACTAGGACCAAATCTATTAAACATACCTAGATCCATTCTTTCGAAATAAAAATTTTCACTTATCTTGCCTTTATTAGAGCACAAAGCTTCAATATCTTGCCTCTTTTATTCAGATCAGACTTATCTTCTTAGCATAGATCTTCGCAAGTCAAGTAGAATATTGTGCACTAGGGCAACAGATCTATGCACAAGGATTTTTCTTTTCTTCAGTTCCAAGCAATCATAGTTTTAGGTCCCGACAATGGAACCGTTTGTTGGCACAGGGTCAAACCCATGGTTTAACACTTCAACAATGCACCAACAAAACCCTAACTACTGGCCCTTTCGGTAAGACCTACGAAGCAGGTGAAGTCTCACCCGAGTTAGAGGCAGGGGGGTTGAAGGACTCAAGTGTCTACAACCTATATGGGACACAGATCTGTGATTACAACACTAACAGAGCACTTAGTAGTTAACATTCATCAGTATTTAACCCTTATTCGCATCGCAGGTCGAAACCCTAGTTAGAGAGTAGCGTCGTATTCAACAAGATCTAATACATCTATGCACTTAGCATATATAAATAGATCAGATCTAGTATACATTCACATTAATAATCACTAATATATTATATCAGATGCATATAACATATATCATTTCACTCAGCATAAATCACATCAATAACATAACAACTATAATGCACAAATAAACCATAACACAGAATATATGTGGTTCACCCCAGCATGGGGCTACATCCACCAACTCTTCTCTTCTTTACTATCTTATGTCAATCTCCTTACATGCACAAAGAATCAAAACCTACTATGTATAGGAAAGGATATCTGCACGCACCTCGCCAGATCCTCCTTCCCTGAGTCAGGTCGCAACACCAAGCCTCTTCACAGTCACTTACACTTAGCTCTGCAAGTTCTCATGCACATAGTATGCACAAAGATAACTCAATCACATAGATTCAACTACTTACATCACTTGCACTCATCACAATATAACACTTAGCACCACATACTCTAGATCACTTTTGTTTCTTACATCACCTATATATCTATTTATACATTACAAAAAGGGCCTAAGAATGGGTAAAACCCATGGGCTAACATCCCATACCCGTTACATAAACCCTAAACCCAAAAATTCCCTAAGAAGGGGATGAGATCCTGTGATCTTCTCCTCACCTTGTGCTCCACCTTTGACAACCTTGTTGAAGTTCCAAAATTGGTCAAACATGACCAAGGTTCTCCAAAACTTGGTCAAGTGCCAACACAAATTTTTGTGCCAATGGTGTTCTCTTCAACTCGTGCAGCTACCTATTGGAGGAACTCCTTGTGTCCTATGAGGAATCTCAGGATAAAGGTGGTACTTTCACCTATGGGTACTTGTTGCTTGCATTTTCAATGCTCAAGTGGACGCCACCTGCCAAAATACCATTGGCGTTAGAAAATAAGGGGTGCTTAGTGTTAGAAAACCAAGACCGTGGAGAAAAAAAATAAAAAAAATGCAGAAACAAAACACAAAATATACACAATACAATAGAGACACAAATTTACATGGTTCACCCAGTGTGGGCTATGTCCACCAAAAAAATTTCTAGGTACTTCCTTTATTATTATCCAGCATATGAAGGGATACAACCTACAGCAAACCCATCATAACTTCCTCTTCTTTCTCTCACAATATCCTATCTCAGAATACAATATTTGCCATCAACCATAGCCGCAATACATTTGCCTCATAAAAGAGGGTTTCCTTCTAGGGAAAAAAACCATAACATAATCTCTATCGTTAGATCTGCAACCTTATAATGAATGGTCCATATTTACAATGAAATTACAATATACATTTACAAGGCAATTTTTCCTTCTGGGGCTTCACCCTCGAACCCCCACTGGGGGCCCACTTTCCCTAGACCCCCCAACTAGGGGGATATCCCCCATGGACCCCGCAAAGGAAGAGTGTACATACTTCTGGGGTGTAAATACTTCATGGGGTATAAACACGGCTGAAAGTAAAAGACATCTGAATCAGGAAGATAATTAGGCTCCACAACCAATAATCTCCCACTTGGAGACTGATCTCAACAACTCCACCACTGTTGTATATGTCGGACTCTGAACCTTCTTGGACCTGGAAAATTTATCATCTTCATCTTCATTCTTGAAGACCAGTTGAAACTAAGCAGGAACTCAGTTTCTCCCTAGTTACTCCCTTTGTTAACATGTCTGCGGGATTTTGGCTAGTGTTTATCTTTTCTAACTTCAAATGTCCATCTTCCAAGGTGGATCATATGAAGTGGTACCTCAACTATATATGCTTAGTATTCGAATGGAAGGTTGAGTTCTTTGCAAGATGAATGGCAGTCCAATGTCATAGTACAACCTTCTATTCTCTTGCTTCTTTCCTAATTCCTCCATAAACCTATGTAACCAAATGATCTCTTTACTAGCCTATGTAGTAGCAACATACGTTGCCTATGTTGTTGAAAGTGAAAAAACCTTTTGCAGTTTTGAAATCCAACTTACTATTGTTCCACCTATAGTAAACACATACCCTGTGGTACTCCTCCTACTATCTTTATCACCTGCCATATCTGAATCAACATTTTCTTGTAGAACAGTTTTTGAACCTCCAAAACATAATGCATGATTAGCAGTACCTCTCAAGTATCTGAGAATCCACTTTATTGCCTCCCAATGTTCTTTACTTATATTGTTCATATATCTGCTCACAACTCCCACTGCATGTGCAATATCTAGTCTTGTGCAAACCATTGCATACATCAAGTTGCCAACTACTGATGAATATGGGACCATGGACATGTATTCTATCTCCTCCTGTGTCTTGGGACACATTTCCTTAGTTAATTTGAAATGGATGGCCAAAGGTGTACTAGTTGGTTTTTCATTCTGCATTCTAAACCTCTTCAACACCTTCTCTGTGTACTCACCCTGAGGCAATGTCAGTTTGCAATTTTTCCTGCCTCTTGTTATTCTCATACCAAGTATTTTCTTTGTAGAACCCAAATCCTTCATTGCAAATGAATTGGCTAATTTCTTCTTGAGCACATTTATATCCTGCATATTAGACCCTACAATAAGCATGTCATCTACATACAATAGCAAGATAATAAATCTTCCATTTTATATCTTTTTAAAATAAACACAGTGATCAAAATGACATCTACTATAACCTGGTTCTGTCATAAACCTGTCAAACTTCAGATACCACTGCCTTGGAGCTTTCTTTAGGAAATATAATCTCTTCTTCAACTTGCATACCAAATTCTCCTTCCCTTTGACCTCATACCCATGTAGTTGCTGCATGTAAATCTCTTCCTCCAAATCCCCATGGAGAAAATCTATTTTTACGTCTAACTATTCAAGATGAAAATCTTCTACTGCCACAAGATTTAAAATAGTTCTAATTGAAGTCATTTTAACAACAATAGAAAATATTTCATCAAAATCTATACCTTTATTTTGTGCAAAACCCTTTACAACAAGTCTAGCATTGTACCGCTTTTCTCCTCCATCTTCTTCCTTCAACTTGTAAACCCATTTATTCTGCAATGCTCTTTTTCCCACAGCCAAATAAACCAAGTCCCAAGTATGGTCATTTACCAAGAAATCCATTTACTCTTTCATTCTTTTCTCCCACTTCCTTTTGGTGTCTACCTGCATTACCTCTTCATAACATTCTGGTTCACCAGAATCAATCAACAATAAATAATACAATGAAGGAGAGTATTGTTCAGGGGGTATACTTAACCTGGTATATTTTCTAACAACACTTGCAGGTGTTTGAGGTACCTTCTTCTCATTTTTTTGTACATTTTGATTTTCTGGTTCCTTTGGAATTTCTTTTTCAGTGATCTCATCAAGCACTATGTATTCTTGTTTTTCTTTTTCCTGTTTCTTTCCCTGCAACTGATATTTGTACATGACTTTCTCATTGAATATGAAAACTCTACTCCTAATGATTTTTTTATTTTCACAATCCCATAAGAGGTAACCAAAATCATTAACACCATATCCAATAATGGTACACTTATTGGATTTCCTCAATCTTTGTTCTATTTTCTTTATCAATATGGACAAATTCTTCACAACCGAAATTTTTCAAAAAGGAATAGTTTACCTTTTTTCCTGTCCATTCCTCCTCTGAAATTCTACCATCCAAAGAGCTTGAAGGTCCTCTGTTTATTAAGTAAACAACAGTATCTACAACATCTACCCAAAACTGTAAGGGAAAACCAGGATGCAATCTCATACTCCTTGCACGCTCCATGATTGTCCTGTTCATCCTTTCTGACACACCATTTTCTTATGGTGTTATTGGAACTGTCTTCTCTCTACGAATCCCATGGTTTGAACAGTAATCATCAAAATCCTTGCTGCAATATTCACCTCCATTATCTGATCTGAGACACTTCAACTTTTTTCCTGACTCATTCTCATCCAAAGCTTTCCATTTCTTAAAAGTATCAAAAATATCATATTTTTGTCGAATGCAATAAACCCAAGTTTTTCTAGTTGCATCATCAATAAAAGTAATATAATAATGAGAGCCACCAAGATATGATACTTGAGTTGGTCCCCATACATCTATATGCACAAGATCTATCCTTTCACTATTCTTTTATTTTTCGACTCTGAGAAATCTGAATCTCTTATGTTTTCCATAAACACAATGCTCACAGAAGTCCAAATCAATTTGTTTAATATCTGGCAAAAAATTTCTTTTGTGAAGTATTTTCATCCCCTTCTCATTCATGTGTCCAAGCCTATGATTCCACAGTGTTGTATCCACTCCTATAGAAGCTAACGAGATAGAAGAGTTAGTATTACCAGTACATAAATACAATGTACCTACCTTCTCTCCTTTTGCTATCACCAATGATCCTTTGATGACCTTCCACATCTTATCTGTAAATATGGATATACAACCTTCACTTGCCAATTGCCCTCTTGAAATTAGATTTTTCATTAAATATGGAACATGTCTTACCTCTTTCAACAACCATTGGTTTCCATTACATTACTTTATTTTTACCTTTCCCATTCCAACAATTTTTCATGGTGCATCGTCATCCAAATGAACCTGTCCAAATCACCTTGAAAATAATCTAGAAAATGTTTCCTATGAGGTGTGGCATGAAACAAACCCCCTAAATCTACTACCCAAGACTCAGAAATATTATCTATAGAAAGAATCAAAGCATCTTGTAACACATCACCTGTTACATTTGCTTCCTGATTTCTCTCTTGATGTCCATCTCTTTGTTTCTTTGGAGCTCTGCAGTATTTCTTTAGATGTCCTTTCTTCCCACAATTCCAGCACTCTATATTTCCAAGTCTGGATTTGGATCTTCCCTTCCTAGAATTCTCAAGGTTCCCGAAACCCTTTCCTCTATCCTTTTGTCTTCCCCTGTTCTCCATGTTCAATGCATTTCCTAATGTCTCACCTATGCTTTTCTGTCGCATTTCCTATGCTTTTCCATCGCTTTTCCTCACTAAGGATAACACCAACAACATCATCAAATTTTAAAGTATTTGAACCAGAGATAGAGTTACTTACAACCATGACCAAGCTATTCCAGCTTTCTGGCGATGAGCACAAGATTAGAATATCCCTGACCTCATCATCAAAATCCACTTTTATAGAACTTAGTTGATTAGTAACCGTATTAAAATCATTTAAATGATCTACAACATACCCACCTTCCGACATCTTCATATTAAATAATCTCTTCATTAGAAATACCTTATTGGACACCGAGGGTTTTTCATACAATTTGGCCAATGCATCCATCAAACCCTTTGTTGTCTTTTCTTTCGAAATATTGAAAGCCACCGACGTTGCCAGGCTCAGTTGTATCGTTCCTAGAGCCTTTATGTCAATAATATCCCATTCTTCATTCTTCGTAGCAGCCAGCTTCTTTGCTATTCTGCCCAATGGTAGGAATAGATCCTTCTGAAATAGTCTTCCATATACATCTTCCATAACTGGTAGTTTTGGCCATTAAATTTCTCGACCCTAAAATTTCCATCTTCTGACATTGCGCCCACTCAAAACAGGAACCCTCTTTTCCTATGAGTTACCTTTCTCTTTGATACCAGTTGTTAGAAAAACAGGATCGTGGAGCAATAAAATAAAATAAATGCAGAAAAAAAACACAAAATATACACAATACAATAGACACAGATTTACGCAGTTCACCCAGTGTGGGTTACGTCCACTAGAGAAATTTCTAGGTCCTTCCTTTATTATTATCCAACATATGAAGGGATACAACCTACAACAAACCCACTGTAACTTCCTCTTCTTTCTCTCACAGTCTTCTATCTCATAATACAATATTCACCATCAACCATAGCCGCAATACATTTCCCTCGTAAAAGAGGGTTGCCTTCTAGGGAAAAAAACCCTAACATAATCTCTATCGTTATATCTAAGACCTTATAATGAATTCTCCATATTTACAAAGAAATTACAATATACATTTACAAGGCAATTTTTCCTTTGGGGGACACTGCCCCCGAAACCCCGCTAGGGGCCCGCTTGCCCCCAGACCCCCCAGCAAGGGTACCCCCCCTCTGCACTCCCCCACGTGGAAGAGTGTACATACTTCCGGGTTGTAAATACTTCATGGGGTATAAACATGGCTGAAAGTAAAATACCTCTGAATCAAGAATATAATCAGGCTCCACAACCAACACTTAGAAAAAATGTTTGAGCCCTAGGAATGTTTAACCCAAAATGGGATTGTAGTCCTTCTTCCACAGCTTCAAATCCAAAAACAAAGGGCCCAATAGAGCTCATTGTAAAACAAATAAAACAATAGTATCAAGCTAAGAATTTGATATTGATATCTTATATAAATTTTTCATGGGACCTTATAGAGAAATTATTCTCGTCCTGCAATATTCACTCTAGTCCCAGAGTGAAAAATCAACAAGTTGATTTTTTGGCCAAAGTTGTTGTGAATTTCATACCACCTAAAGTTTTGAAGCTGAAATATCATATTGAGATGATACATAGACCTTCAGTGATCCATATGGATATCTGTGGCCACCCACCTTTTCCAATTGGCTCAAAATAGTTTTCTGACATTTTTGGCAATTTACTAGTTCTAGCAGTTTTTACTTCCGGGGCCATTTTGAGGGCCTAAATTAAGGTTTTTTGGTATAAATATCTTCAAAAAAAGTTTAATGCATAATTTATCCCCCAAAATTAATCTCCGCGACGATACCTTTCCAATGGGTTATCACACGCCTAAAACGAAGATCGTATGCAAAAGTTATGACCCCGGGAAGTTGATGTACTAGCTTACCCAAACGGGGCCCACATGAATTTTGGTGTTTCATATCCTAGGGTTAGGTTTTTGGATGTCTACGGTTTTTGGCATTCTTTCTTATTGTAAAAATTCCTTCAGAGCCTCATTGTAACCTTCTTCTTGCGAATGCGCACTGTCGTCACATCTCTTCTCAGAGATAAGCCGCCACCATTCTAGCAAGCTTGTTTCTGCTGCATTTTATAGTTTCAGCTTATTTTGTTATTGAATAGAAAACCAGTTTTACTGTATCTATGTTATTTTTCCTTAAGAACCTGTTAATAATCTATATTCATTTTGTTCTGCTCATAAAATTTGGATCAGTGGTATCAGAGCGGTCTTCTCATTGTCGTCTTAATGCATGTCCCCAACGAGGTCGGAGTACAAAGAGTTGGGTCTCGAGCTTATTTATATTGAGGACAGATACTCTCGCATGCCCAAGCGACCTACCATGGAAGGATATAAGAAATATGATGGGATGGGAGATCCTTTCAAACTGTTGATTGAGGAAGCCCTCACGCAACATAGGAATGAGATGATGGATAGTTTCGCGGAAATCCTTCGGCGACTACCAACAGGTGATGCATCTTCTTTGAACGGAGGCACCGCCCCCTTCAAGGTACAAATAAACTTTTATATTCCTATATTTGAAGGTCAGGTAGACGCAGATGTTGTATACAAGTGGTTGAATATACTAGAAGGGTATTTTTCTGTTCATAAATTTTCGAATAGAGAAAAGATTACTTTTGCACTCCTGAAAGTCGTTCCCCATGTCAAAGATTGGTGGGAAACTTTCTGTGAGCAAAAGGAAACAGAGGAAACCTCATTATTTTCAGTCATGGCCACCTGGGAATCCTTCAGGGATGCTATTAAAGAACAATACTACCCTGTCGGAAGTTATGACGACCTGTATACCAAGTGGACCACACTGTGGCAAGAAAGAGACCAAGCAATGCTAGATTTCACAAATATCTTCCATACCTTGTGCACCAAGTTGGGTATCAAAGATTCGGAATGACATCTGGTGCTCAAGTATCATAATGCTCTGCATAGATACATCCAGACCAAAATTTAATTTCTAGACATATCATCCTTGGGCACAGCCTATCGATATGCCATCAAAATCGAGCAGAAGCTCAAACAAAAGATGTGGCAATTTGGGCCTGGGAACCCCTCACAAAAAAAGCTAGGAAAGGGCAGCCCCAACCCACCAAACAAAGGATAGAGAAAATATGGACAGTATCAAGACAACCAATACAAGCCGCAAGCAAAGAAGGACACTAGAAAGAAAAAGAAAGATACCAGGAAGTGGTGCGACTTCCATAAGAGCCCTTGGCATAACACTGTTGATTGTCGCTCAAAGCAGTCACTGGTGGCCGAAGTGAAAGCCTTTGAATCAGATGCAAATTTTGACTCTGATACAGAACCAGAAAGGGGAAGATGGATCATTGACGCAGAACCTAGTGCCACCATTGCTACCACCAATATCCAGCCTGGTGAACCAGATGAGCCAAAAGAAGGAGAGCGCCTCTTCCATTCACAGATGTGGGTAAAATGCACCCTGCTGCACTTCATCATTGATAGCGGTAGCCAGAAGAACCTCATCTCAGCAAATTTCATCAAGCAGTTGGCCCTGCCAACAATGCCGCACCCACAACCCTACATCATTAGATGACTCCACCAAGGAAGCGATCTTCGCGTCATCCAACAGTGTCGACTGTCGTATGGCATCAAGCCTTTCAAAGATGAGGTATTATGTGATGTTTCTCCTCTTGAAGTTTGTGATGTTCTTTTGGGCCAACCTTATTTATGGAAACGTCATGTTGTATATGAGTCTAGGCCTCATAGTGTTATTATTACTTTGGACAAGAAATTGTATAGGATACCTGAGGCAGTCCCACCCAGTGCTATTTCCTTGATCTCTACTAAGCAATGCAGGAAGGTCATCTCTCAGATGGGGAAGTTTGTCTTCTTCATGATTCACTCTCAGAATAAGTGAAAGATCACGGCCACATCCAGGGTCTCTATGGCTGACCTCTCCACATAGCAGAAGCAAGTAGATAAGGTCATGGAAGAATACTCGGATATCTTCTCCTCACCTATAGGGGTACCTCTGCACTTCCAGGTCAAGCACCCCATCGATCTGACCCCCGACACACCACTGCCCAATGGGCCAGTCTATCATTTCTCTTTGTTAGAGAATGAATATATCAAGAGATAGATCCAAGAACTGCTCCATAAGGGGCACATACTCCCTAGATCATCACCTTGTGGGAGCCCAATCATGCTAGTATAGAAGAAATATGGAACCTGGCGACTCTGTATTGATTACCGGGCTCTGAATAAAATCACTGTCAGAAACTGGTATCCAATTCCCCAAATCGATGACCTCCTTGATCAACTCATAGGGGCCAAATACTTCAGTAAGATTGATCTGAAGTCTGGCTACCACTAGGTCCCGATAGAACAAACAGATGTATGGAAGACTGCCTTCAAGTCAAAGGAAGGAATTTTTGAATGGTTGGCCATGCCCTTTGGTTTGATAAATGCTCCAGCCAATTTCATGAGGATGATGGATGATATCCTATGACCATTCACCAATACTTTTGTAGTGGTGTATCTAGATGACATTCTAATCTACAGCAAGACTTGGGACAAACACTTGCAGCATATTCAATAGGTTCTGCACACCCTGCGGCAGCACAAGCTATACGCCAACCTGGAAAAATGCTCCTTCGGCATGGACAGGGTCCATTACCTGGGCTACGTCATTGATCAACATGGTGTAGATGTGGATCCAGCCAAGATCCAAGTCATCCGTGACTAGCCAGCCCCAACAACACTCACTGAGCGTCGGAGCTTCTTGGGACTTTCTAATTTCTACCGCAGGTTTGTGTTAGGTTTCTCCCATATTGCATGGGCCCTCAGCCAAATAAAAAGGGGTGGTGGTAAGGTGAAATTTGCAGGGGGCCAGTCCCAACAACAAGCATTTGATGATTTGAAGCAACGCTTGTGCTCAACCCCAATACTTTCACTACCAGACCTGAATCATCCCTTTGAGATTGAGACAGATGCTTCAGACTATGTCGTGGGCACCGTTTTATCTTAGCATGGCCACCCCGTGGCCTATCATAGTGAGACACTGTCAGATACTATCCGTAAGTACCCTACTTATGACAAAGAAATGTACTCCATTGTGTAAGCATGTCGCCAGTGGAGACATTACATTCTTGGGAAGGAGACAGTCATCCACACTGATCATAAGCCACTGTAGTTTATGCAGACACAGGGTAAACTGCAAAATGACCACCATCAAAAGTGGTCCATATACTTGCAGCAATTCCACCTCAACATCAAGTATAAAACATGAAGCAACAATCGTGTCGTTGACTGCCTCAGCAGACCGCCAGTTGCGGAACTCACCACAGTGCTAGACTCTTGCATCCATGAGACATCTAGATCGCCCCAACTCTATGAAATAAACCCTGACTTCGCCACCACCTACCAAATGTTGGGTGTAAATGCAGTTGTCGATAATTTCCATCTTCAGGATGGGTTGTTGTGTCATATGGGACATATCTGTGTGCCATCAAGTGAGCGAGGGAAGATGATCTGGGAAGCCCACTACAGTCGGGTGGCAGGACACTTCAGTGTCGAAAAGATAGTGGTGATGCTACAGAAACATTTCTACTGGCCGAAAATTCGACAGGAGGTCGGCAAGTATATCAGGTCCTGCACTGCCTGTGCTATTGCCAAGCCAAACACTAAGAAATAGGGCTTGTACACCCCTCTTCCTACTCCTGACAGGCCATGGGAATCCATCTCAATGGACTACATGTCAGGCCTCCCATCCACAAGGTAGGGAAATGACTGTGTTTTTTTGGTTGTTGATCACTTTTCTAAGATGGCGATTTTGGTTGCCTACAAGAAGAGCATCACAGTAGAGGCCACTGCCAAGCTCTTCTTTGAATGAGTCTGGGTACATTTTTGAATCCCACAAACCATTGTCTTAGATCGGGATAGTCTATTTCTCATCACATTCTGGTCGAGCCTCTGGTCACTGTTGGACACCAAGCTCACCAAATCCACGACCTTCCACCCCCAAACAGATGGCCAAACCAAGGTTGTAAATCGAATTATTGTGCATATCCTTCGCATGTATAATTCAAATAACCCTCACACATGGGATGAGAGCCTTCCTTATGTACATCATAGCTACAACCGATCCTTGCATAGCTCAACTACCCACAACCCCTTTCAAGTGGGGTTGGGATTCCAACCATTGGGTCCCATAGATGTTGCACTTCCCCTTGCGGTCACCTCAACTGACTCATCTCTTGCTCCAAATGAAGCTGACAAAGCCACCCAGTTCATTGAGTGGATCCAACACATCTTCCAACTAGTTCAAGATATCCTACATAAGTCCAATGACAAGTACAAACAATGCCATGATCAACATTGGGTGCCGCATAAGTTTCAGGTGGGCGACAAAGTTTGGTTGCACTTGTAGAAAGAATGCCTTAAAGGACCCCATCGAAAGCTTCACCCACTCCTTTATCGACCGTAAACTATCACCAAGGCCATGGGGGATAATTCTTTTGATCTCAACATTCCTCCTTTCCTTGGCCTGCACCCAGTGTTCAACGTGGATCTCCTTTGCCCTTATTTCCCACCATTATTAGACACCTCAGAAGTAGCAGAACAAATGACACCAACAGAGCTCAACCTCGACTGCATACAACAGGCATCCAATGATTATATTTTGGATAGACATATCAAGGGAACTTGACAACAAAGGATCCATCTTTATCGAGTCATCAAAGCAGGGCAGCTCCTGCACCAAGGCAAGTGGCTCACCCGGGGCCAAATTCAGCAGAAATTTCCTCATCCAATGGGGGAACTCAATGCAATGGAGACCATTTCTTCCTAAGGAGGGAGGATTGATCCATATGTATATCGGTGGCCACCCACCTTTTCCAGCTGGCTCAAAACAATTTTCTGACATTTTTGGCAATTTACTATTTTTAGCAGTTTTTACTTTCGGGGCCATTTTGAGGGCCTAAATGAAGGTTTTTCAGTATCGATATCCTCAATGATAACTAAAGGTATATAGGGCACCCAAAATGAATCTCCTCAGCAATACCTTTCTAACAGGCTATCACACACCTAAAACGGAGATCGTATGCAAAAGTTACGACCCTGGGAAGTTGATGTACTAGCTTACCCAAACGGGGCCCACATGACTTTTGGCATTTCATCACCTAGGGTTAGGTTTTTGGATGTCTAGGGTTTTTGGAATTTTTTCTTATTGTAAAAATTCCTTCAAAGCCTCATTGTAACCTTCTTCTTGCGAATGTGTGCTGCCATCACATCTCTTCTTAGAGATAAGACGTCATCATTCCAGCAAGCTTGTTTTTGCTGCATTTTACAGTTTCATCTTATTTCGTTATTGAATAATAAACTAGTTTCACTGTATCTCTGTTATTTTGTGTTAAGCACCTATTAATAATCTGTATTCATTTCATTCTTCTCATAAAATCTAGATCATTCGATTCCAAAAAATGTTCAACACTGGAAAGTGTTTGAAGATGATGAACAAATCAAACAGTTCTTGGAAATGGTTGATGATTTTTGTGAGACCCACATAGATCAAGAAAATCAAAATGATCCTGCTTGGATTATGTAGGAAGGAGAGAACCCAGAAAAGTTCCAAGATAAAATTGCAAATCACCACATTCTCTTACTTAAAAATAATCAAATCTACAAAGGTCTCATCCCCTTAGAAAGGTTGTTTGAACAGGATGATATACCTTTGAGGTCTACTTTGCGACATCAACCTGAAGAAGTTGAAGATTGTAACATAGGAACTAATGAAAATCCCAAAATGGTCAAAATATCAAAATATCTTTCGGCACAAGTAAAGAGTAAATATGTTGAGTTACTTAGACAGTATAAAGATGTTTTTTCATGGTATTATGATGATCTAAAAACTTATGATACTTATTTTTCCCTTAAAACATGGTATTAAACCTTTCAGGAAGAAACTTAGACAGATAAACCCAATTCTTTTGCCAGTAATAGAAAAGGAGGTTGAAAATGCCATGATGAAAACATCACCGTTCCCCTCGGATACTTTGAATGGGTGGCCAATTTGGTCCCTGTTAGAAGGAATAATGACAAAATAAGACTCTGTGTGTATTTTAGGAACTTAAATCGGTCTTATCTTAAAGATAACTACCTGCTCCCAAATATGGACCATGTTTTAGAGAAGGTAGTAGAGGCTAACAAAATTTCTATGATTAATGGTTTCTCATGATATAATAAGATCATTGTTCACGAAGATGATAGAGAAAAGATTATGTTTACTACTACTTGGGGAACCTTTATATATGATAAAATGCCTTTTGGTTTAATGAATGTAGGAGCAACTTTCCAGAGAGCAATGAATATCACGTTCATC
>ML789119.1:386720-420959 GCA_009831015.1 Picea engelmannii | reverse complement strand
AATGAATCCAAACAAGAGACCATGTATGAAAGAATTCAAGCAAAGATGAAAGGGGTACAACAAGCCCTCCACTCCAGCTGCACAGTGTCTACTGCATCCCCGTCATCAGAAGGAAGAGAGTTGGGAGACGAAACTTCCTAGCTACGCCAAATAGTAGGTGTGACCTAAGCTTTCCTTTGTCGTGTCTAGGAGGAAAAGGAACATGCCACAAAGGCCTTAGAGAAAGAAAAAGAGGAAGATAGAGAACAATGTCGAGTTTCACAACAAGAAAAAGATGACCTCCAAGCCAAGTTTGCAGAGGATAGAGTGCAGATCCAGAAGGAGAAGGAACAACTGCTCATAGAGAAGATTGGAGTTAAAGAAGCAGTCACTAGAGAACTTCACTCTGTAATGGGATTAGAGAAGATGGAAGAAGACCTAGTGGAAAGCCAAGTAGTGACACTTGTCGAAGCCATTCAACAGCTCCAACAAAGGATAGCCGAACTAAAGTTACAAGCATTGCCAAGCAATCCACAGGAAGTGTGAGATCTAAAAGAATAAATTTCTCATAGCGAAGTCCAGAGAATCAAGGCATTAGCCTTGGAATGTAAGAAACTCAATAGTCGAAGTGCACATACTTACACACACCTTGCAAAGGACCTTGAACTAAGGACACTAGAGTCACAACTCTAGGAGGAAAAGTAACAAGTAGCAATGGTGCAAGCATAGTTGAAGCCACTACCAGTGGTAGAGAGGATGAAACAATCCCATGAACAATGCACAGTTCAGAAAAATGTTCATGCCATATAGAGGAAGGTCATGGAAGTAACCCAACGACTCCATCCAGTGCAGTGTCCAACTTGCATACTTTTTGAGGATATTGAAGGATGAGGTGCAGAACTAGAACAAGTGGTCACCACAATGGAACAATGCTTGGAAGGACCTATTATAGAAAGGTTATTCAAGAGTTCACCGAGAAGGAGGCTTTGGAAAGGAAATAGGTCGAAGAAGCTAGAGCCAAGATCTAGACATTTGAAGCATAATTACCCAGATCAGAGTGACTTGAGATGAGTCACAGGTGAGTGTTGGGGGCATGTTGGTCCTTAACCAAGTTTTGGAGAACCTTGGTCACATTTGACCAATTTTGGGACTTTGACAAGCTAGCAAAGGCATAGAGCAAGGTGAAGTGGAGATCATGGGATCTCAGCCCCTTCTTAGGGAATTTTTGGGTTTAGGGTTTATGTAACGCATATGGGATGTCGGCCCATAGGTTTTACCCATGCTTAGGCCCTTTTTGTAATGTATAATAGATATCTAGGTGATGTAAGAAACATAAGTGATCTAGGGGATGTGGTGCTAAGTGATATATTGTGTTGAGTGCAAGTGATGTAAGTAGTTGAATCTATGTGATTGAGTTATCCTTTTGCATACTGTGCGCATGAGAACTTGCAAAGCTAAGTGCAAGTGGCTATGAAGAGGCTTTGTGCTATGACCTCACTGAGGGAAGGAGGATTTGGCGAGGTGTGCGTAGATCTCCTGTCCTATGCAGAGTGGGTTTTGATGCTCTATGCATGTAAGGAGATTGACAGAAGATAATAAAGAAGAGAAGAGTTGGTGGACATAGCCCCATGTTGGGGGTGAACCACGTATATCGTTTGTTATGGTTTCTTTGTGCATTATAGTTTTTATGTTATTAATGTTATTTATTCTTAGTGAAGTGATATATGTTAGATTCATATGATATAATAGCTTAGTTCTTAGTAATGTGAATGAATACTAGATCTGATCTATTTCTATATGCTAACTGCGTAGATGTATTAGATCTTGTTGAATACGTCGTTGCTCTATAAGTAGGGTTTCGATCTATGATGAGAATAAGGGTTAAATACTGATGAATGTTAACTACTAAGTGATCTTTTAGTGTTGTAATCACAGATCTGTGTCCCAGCTAGGTTGTAGACACTTGATTCCTGCAAGCCCCCTTGCCTCTACCTCTGGTGAGTCTTCACCTGCTTTGCAGGAGTTGCCGAAAGGGCTGGTAGTTAGGGTTTTGTTGGTGCACTGTTGAAGTGTTGAACCCTGGGTCTACCCCTATGCCAAAAATATGCCACTGATAAAGCATCCTGTGTGCACTATCCCTTGTAGTAGGACCTCATGACTTTGATAGCTATGATGTAGCAATTAGTCCTGACCGTCTCGGTTAGTATGGGATCGATCTTGGCTATGCACCCCCCCCTTTGTGTCTGAAACCTTTTTTATAGGTTGGGATCCCCCTTCTTCTTTTCATGGTTGATGGGACCCTGAAACCCTTTGGACATGTCCTCACCCTCAAGGGACAGTCCAATATGATATTGGATGTCTTATGTGTGGATTAGATATCTCCTATCCCCTTGATATCACCCATGACCTCGACTCGGGGGTCACAGGGCTCATATGGTACTGCATCCTGGGAAATAACGCTTTAGATACCTATAGCTCTCAGCATTGTGAGTTTGAACTATCAGAAAATTCCATAGGTGAAATAAGGATTGGGGATCATGACTAAGGGCCAAGGGATTACACAGGATTTCTCACTCTTCATAATTCATAAATTTCTAAGTTAGTTCTAGGAAACAATGCATCCTACGTTGAGTTCTCAGACCCTTATACCTGTGCTGAGCTGGAAAGTTCTAAAATAACTACTATTCATAATTACTGAGTTGTCTGATGAGACTAGTTAATGAGGTAAATATCTCAGGTGATCTCGGAAATTACTGGGCAAGTTGGTTAGGGACATGGATGATTTCAGGTCTTACCATTTTATGGATGAGAATATCGACACGAATACTGATGGCATATTCATGTATCGAGGCTTTATGGCTTAACCGAATTCAGATGGGTTACTATAGTGGTAATAAAGGCTATGAATAGACTGGGTTCATGTGGCACATGGAATCAAATTGCATCTGTATTTTCTCTTCCTCCAACCACAAAGGGGTCTCCATCACATTTAATGACTGCCATTAATAGCTTCATGTCTCTTCTGATCCTACACTCCTGAGTAAGCAGTTTTGCATCAAACAACACTTAGACAGAAAAAGAAATGAACTACATGTTGTGACACAACACTGCACATGTCGAATTTATTAACTGAATTTACAAAAATTACAGAAAAACTCAAATTAAACTACTACACATGGTCCTTCGGACTAGAGAAAAAGTCCTTTAGCTCAGTTATGAGACATATAGGGTTTTATGTGAGTGTCATTCACCCATCTTGACCGCAACATACCATCCATTTGCGCAAGTCTGACTACTCCAGAAGGTTGGATCTCCACAACTACAAATGGTCCCAACCAAAGCATGCACAACTTGCCTGGATGCTTCTGGTACTGACTGTCATAGATTAGGACCTTGTCTCCTTGTGAAAATACTTTAGTCTTAATGTGTCTATCATGCCAATATTTCTGCCTTGTTTTCTCAACTGACTGATGGAAGTCTTCTAAAAACCTGGTCTCTTCAAGTTCTTGTAGCTCCATGAGCCTCTGTGCAACTAATTCTTCCTCCGACATGTGTGTAATCTATGCAATGTAAAAACTTGGAGTAATAAATTCTATAGATACCACAACCTCTTTCCCATAGACTAGCTGAAATGGAGTGTATTTGTGGAGTTTCTTCGTGGTTGTCATGTAAGCCCATAAAAATACTGGAACTCTGTCATCCCAATCCTCCCTATTTTCTCAACAAACCTTTGTTAACCCTCTCTCCAAAATCTTGTTAAATGCCTCTATTGTTCCATTGCCTTGCAGATGGTAGGGGATACTTTTATGATGTTGGATAAAGAACTCTATTGTAATATTTTCTATGGTACTACTGATAAAATGAGCTCCCTGATCATTGGTTAGATTCTTAGGACATCCAAACTGAGTGATAATATTTTTAAAAATGAACCTAGCAACAATATCGGTCGAACAATCTTGAACAACTGTTGCCTCATCCTAACGTGTAAGGTAGTCAATTGCAGTAATAATGTACCTAGCCTTTGAATTCTTAGCTATGGGGTTGATCAGACCAATGAAGTCAACTGCCCACTTCTCAAATGCTTGTAAGGATTGAACTGCTTGAAGTGGCAATTCATCTCGTCGCGATGGCTTACCCACTCTTTGAAAAACATCGCATGATATAGAATATTCCTTTGCATGCTTCAAGAGCGTGTCCCACCATAGTCCAACTTGGAGGAATTTTTGCACAATGGCCTTTTCTCCCACATTACCTCCTGCAAATCCACTTTGGCACTCCCACGATATATCTTATCTTTCATGATCCAAGACACATCTCCTGAGGATAGTATCTAGTCCCAATTTATACAATTTCCTTGGAATTAATTGATAGTCCACTGCTCTAACCACCATATGGCGTTTCTGGGTAGGCCCTTGTACTTAAGAAGACTGCTATGTCTTCCAAGTATTCTGGTATGGCCTTAACCCAGAATAGGTCTACATCTAGGAGTTGATCATCAACTGCTCCACCACTTTCCCCTAACTCTAATCTAGACAAGTGATTAGACCCTATGTTATATCTTCTAGGATTAATGATCACTTCAAAAGAAAATTCTTGAAACAATAGAAACCATCGAAAAATTCTCCCTTCTAACATAGGTGTGTTAACGAGATATTTTAATGTAGAATGATCAGTAAATAACTTAAAATGAGAACCTAACAAATAATGTCTAAACTTCTGCAAAGCGTAAATCATAGCTAAAATCTCTCTTTCTTTCGTTGTATAGTTGCGCTCAACTTGTGACCACTTCCTTCTTGCAAAATAGATAGGATGATCCATGGCTCCATCTCCTGGTTGTGCTAAGATGGCTCCCAAGGCAATACCTGAAGCATCTACATGGACGTGAAATTCATTTTCCCAATTTGAAAATATCATAATAGGTTTTGTGATGAGCTTATCCTTTAGGGTCTCAAATGCTTTATCACATTCTAGGGTCTATTGGAACACATTTGCCTTCTTTAGTATATTTTCTAGAGGTGCAGTGATATTTTCATATCTTCTGATAAACCTTTGATAGTACCCTGTGTGCCCCAACATGGAGCGCAACTACTTAGCACTCATAGGTGGCGACATGTTCACAATAACCACAACTTTGGTTGGGTCTAAAAATACTCCCTCTCGACATACTATGTGGCCTAAAATATTTTCATGTGGCACACATAAGATGCACTTTCTGAGGTTCAACGATATCTATAATTCTCTACATCTATCAAACACCAAACATAGTAGTGCTACATGTTCCTTGAGTAGACTGTATACCATCCAATCATCCATATAAACTTCTATAAACTTGTGAATAAATTTTTGAAAATATGCTATTACAATCCTAGAGAAAACTGCAGGGGCATTCTTTAGGCCAAATGACATCACATTGCATGCAAATGAACCTCATTCTATTATGAATGTGGTATTTATTTTGTCCTCTTCAAAAATCCTTACTTGGTGATACCTCGAGAATCCATCCGTAAATGAGTAATATTCTTTCCCCGCAACCTGTTCTAGCACATCATCGGTAAAAGGTGTTGGGAAATGGTCATGCACACATGCAGATTTAGGGCTTCTGTAGTCTGCACAGACCCTATTATCCTATGTACCTTTCTTTCTTTGGCTGACTATTGGGTTGACCCATTCTACTTCTTCCACTACAAAAGTAAGTCCATCTTCCAGCATCTTGTCTATTTCCCTCTTAACCTTCTCTTTCACCCTGCGGTTAAGGTAGTATGGTCTATTCCTCACAGACTTTGATCCTAGTTTTAATTCAATTTTCATCTCTCCCATAACTTCTTTAATCCCTTTTAACTCTGAAAATGTCGTTGGGAACAAATCCTCATATTCTCTCAACAAACTCTGTATTTCTTGACTCGTTTTCTCATCCTAGTAATATCCCACCATATCTATCTTAGGTTTCCCTATGGTCCCTATATTGACTTTGCACAACTTCAATGGGTGATTATAAGAACCATCAGTTTGGATGGATATGATGTTCTGGATTTCTCTATTCCCTTCTCTCTCCTTAATGGCTAAGTTTCTCAATTCTTCTAAATCATCTGGGCTTTCCAAATCCTTCTCAATATTATAGCATTCTATAGGTCTCTTGTCTAAGGTTAGGTGAATATTAGTTTGAATTTCTTAGCTATGCTTTGCACATACCACTAGGTCTAATTTCTGTTTACTATTATCTGTAAAATGAAATTCTTTGATTCTCTGCAGGACTACTTCAAGCTCATTGTACTTACTTATAAATGAGAAGTCCTTGCAAAAGTGATATGCCAACGTTTTCCAGTCGATGGTTTGTCTTCTGGTTTCTTCATGCATGAACCAAGCTTTCGAGATTGGACCTAGTGAGTGGGGAAATAATTTAACCCAGAAGCGAGATGGTATTTCCATAACTTGCCACCCTGTCCCGAATTGTTCAATATGTGCTTTAGTATCAGACTTTTCGTTGAATAGTTTCACAACTTGGAAATCCGTCTGCATCTATGATTCCATATTCTCCTTATCTTGAAATCTATATTTTATAGCTTTCTTCGCATCGTCCCAATTTTCGAGGAAGGATCCGTGATTGGCCCATCATATGGAAGGGGTGTCCTAGAGGACCAAATCCAGTACTGGGATCCTTTGATCCTCCATTACCTTTTATTCCATGCCGATCAGAAAATTGTCAAGTCTTGAGTTACCATCATATATTGGGTGTTCTCTGACCTTGATTCCAACCCATCTAATTGCCCTGATAGTTGTGCATCTTCTTGAAAATATTTTGTATGATCCTTGTTTCCAACTATCAAATTCCCATTGTGAATCCTCGTCTCTAGATTGTATACTCCTCCAACGTACTAATCCATCAACAATAGGATTTATCTAATATTCTCTTGTTCCTATTTTTATAGTGTACAACTGATCCAAGTATTATCCTTCCATATTGTTTTCCATTGGCTCTGTGTGTCAAGGGCCTACATACAGATCCAAGGGTTGAACTACTTTGATTCCATTTGCCTCAAATGTCATAGTATCTTTCTTTAGGTAAATCATTGCATAGTTTTCATAGGACCAATCAATACCAAGTAGGGAAGGATAAGGGTCCTTATCCCCCATGATTTCGATCACCTAAAAATCATCTACAATCTTCACTCCCACAACATCTATTTTCACATTCTTTAGTATTCCTATTGGGAAAATACAATATTGGTTGGTCATTCTTAGATGGATTGGGGAATATGTCAACTGGGGTTTTCCTAAGGCTTCCCAAGTATTTTTAGGTAGTATGTTAACATCAGATACTAGATCTACCTTAATATCAAACTTGTCTAGTTAGGCTACTAGTCTAAACTCTTTTCCATTTCGTACTTTTATTCTCTGCACTATTTGAGTACACTTTTCAATAATATTAATCCTTATTATTGCTTCTGTGGGTTCTTCATTCCCTATAACTAGGTATAACACATTGCACAACTTTTTTGTTAACTGGCCATCCCCAAGATATCAAAAAATAACTGAAACCAAAGGTTGACTACATTTTTTGGTTGCTCAGGTTGTCTCAATGTGACTAGAGGGTTTCTGGGTGCAAGGGGTGAAGCAGGGACTTGCACAATATTAGGGTAAACAATAATATGAGGGGGTTTATATTTCCTCTCAGGGATAGGGATATTCTAAAATACTTCTATGGAATTTTTAAAGAACAACTTATGTTTTAGAGGATCATACATATCTTCCTTATGTGTTTCTTTCTGGATCTGAGGTAAATTATCTACATCAACTCTAGTATTTTCCCCTCCTTGAGTGACGATATTAAGTTTGGGCATTTGTCCTCTAATAAAACTCTTGATTTTTGAACTGATGAGGTTAGTTCTTTGTTGACGTACCTGATCTTCTAATTTTGCAATTAGTTCTGGGAAGTCTTCAGTTGCGTTCCCATTGGTTCTGCAATGAGAGAACCATGGCCACCTCAAATGAATATAGTCTCTAGCCATATGGCCTTGTTGATCATAGTTGTGTAATCTACTTTATCCTCTTCCCCCATTTCTTCCTTCTCCGAAGTCTCCTCCGAATCCACCTCCTTGAACTCTTCCCAGTCCCTGAGGGGTTTCATTCATCCTGAATGTTGTTTGATCCAACCTGTCTGCAAGTGCATCCAAAGATCTACACTGATTGGTAGTATGTGTGGTCGATGCACAAAACTCACAATGTAAAATTTTTGGTCCTATTGAATAAATTTAAATAATCGAGCATTGTCTCAGCCCATGCCCATGGATTCGACAAATCTTGCAATACTCAACTGTTGGCATTGCTTGGCTACCTAGAAACAAATGATATGGCGTGGGGTTATGGAATGGTAAATTCATAGATACTTGCGCAAATCCTCCCGTGGGTCCTGGTACAGGTCGCATCAGATTCTGAGGTGGTCCCATTCCCCTCATCCATGGAAATTCATTTACCATATGTCCTTCTGTGTAGCATCTAGTACACTAGACTTGCATTTGTCCTGGTCTAGGTATTGTCAATTCTTGAATCTTCTCTGTAAGCGTTGATATTTTCCCTTGTAGTTGCGCTAAATTTGCATCAGCTGGGGGTTTGGTCACTTTCAGGCTCCCCAGATATCCTACCATGGCTTCAATCTTCATTGATTTCTCCAAGGCATTTGTCAAAGTGGCTATCCATTGTTGTCTTAATGAAATCCATATCAAAGGTAGCAATCCCTGAATATACAATTCTCTTTGATGTTCCTCATGAATTGGACGCATTAATCTCCCTATAGCATCTTTAAATTTCTGGCTATATTCCTAGGATGATTCACCTTCCCTTTGTTGAATCTCGCGTAACTCAGATAGATCTTGTTTTTTTGACTGAGGTATCTTAAAATTCGTTATGAACCTTGTCTGTACCTATTCAAGTGTGAATGATTGACCTTGCATTCCTAGCACTCATGGATAAATAAACTTCATGTACCATTTGAGAGAAAGACATATCAAGGTAGTATGGAAATCAACCAATTTATTCACATCCGAAGTCCCTATGGACCTCCATATTGCTTCACACAAGAACCAATGCTGCTCCACATCTTCGTCTCCTTTACCCCAAAATTCTGGGTATCGAGCAATCAAACCTCGTGCATTACCAACCATTGATGATCTTGCTGCTCCTATCAAAATAAAACCTAACGATCCTTTTTGCGACCTACCAGGGGATCCCAATATCCTCCCTGTACTCATACTTCTCGGTTGTGACTGAATAACTAGCTGTACTAGAACATAATTAGCATAAGAAGGTAGTATCAAATTTAAAACTTTTATAGAAGTCACTTGGGGTATGGGTGATTTTGGGCTAGCGCCATTGTCTTCGGGGCCGGTTTCTTTGATTTGGGGGGCCTTGTTCTCTTCCTCTGGAGTGGTATCTTAAGTCAAATTCCCAATCTTTCCTAGCATCGGGGATGAATCTTCTCTTTCCTCTTCAATATCCATGTCGGCTTCCTTCTCCCTTGCTTCTACACCTTATATTTATTTTCCACCCTCCCGGGGACTTCTTTCTCTCTGCGCTTCTCTCTCACTTAATATTTGACTGACCAGTCTTTCCCGTCTTCTCATATTCCACAACTCTTCCATCTATCCGTCCTCTAATTCTCTTTGTCCGACTTCTTTCCACAACTTCTCGGACTATTTTTTTTCTTTCTTTATCTCACCGTGCCACCACTTCTCAAATATGTCATCTCTTTTCAAGGCTCGCTCGTCTCTTGATTCCAACTCTTGTTGTTTCCCCCATTTTTCAAAGAACCCTCTCGCCTCTCTCAGGCCATGAATCCACCCCAAACACTCCCTACCCCAAGTGAGGGTGTTTACTCCACCATCTCATTCGGGGACATAGTCAACATCCCCTCTTCCATCAAGAAAATATTAATCCAAAGGGGGATTTCTCTCAACAGTATTCCCCTTGTGTATTTCTTGAAATCTGCTTCTGATTGTGAAAAAGATTAGCGATTCTCAACTGCAAACTCAATAATGTATCCTTCTAATGTTATATTGACCCAAAAATCAATTGCTTGCATTACTGGGCTATCCAATCGATGAAGTGCTACAATATTTTATGTATCCCAAGTACAAGACCTCTTGACTCATTAATGGAATTCTAGATCCTCTTGGAGCCTATTTATCTAGTGAAAAATTTCTTCTGGGAACTTAAGCCAAAATATATCGTACTGGTCGCTCGATATTTCTAGGTAAAAGACTACCTCCCGTGTATCTTTAAGAGATTTTCCTTTCAACTCTGCTTCTTTCCATATGAAGGCATCGTAATTTCTCTCCCACAATTGGTGAATATTAGTGCTATTAATCCACATAAGCATTCTCTCTACTGGTTCCCTTTTAACGTTGGTCCCAACAATGAAACCATTTTGTTGATGCATAATTGATTAGACTACGGTCCTTCTCAGGTTACCAAAAAAATGTATAGAGTAGTCTAGAGCACTGGTATTTTCATCTCCTTCGAAGAGAATAAGTCTCACCTGAAGAAAAAACAAGATATAAGGATAGGGAAGGGAAAGGAGAATACTTAGGTGGGTTCCCAAAACCTTCAATATTCACCACGATCTTGCGTAGGATAGGCTAACTACAGAACAAATTTGAGCTCATACACACAGGAAATAAAGATACTTAAGTTGCGAAAATCATTCATACACAAAGATATCATATGGAGCTTATAAAGAATAAAGGAGTACTATGAATATATAATGCATAAGCGTAAGCAGAAAATGGCACATTATAATTCAAATTGTAGGTCCTTCCTCATATATTAACATTAGAACTTCTTGGATACAATCTCAGAGATACAAGTTAGTACTCTGTTACAAACTTCTAGCTCCATACTCATGTCACATAGCTCTATCTACCCAATACTGTATATAGATTACAATTACATAACTTTTTCTCAGCTAAACCCAACAACATTCGTCTAACAAAAAAAAAACCCAACCTATCAACAATAGCCAACAACAAGAACCCTTTTACAATCATATACATATCATAGATATAAGCTGAGTAGGATCTTCTGGCTTTGGGCTTGCATGCTTTCTTTTTCTATTGTAATTGCTTTTGCCTTGATGGTGTTGCGCTGTCCCTTTTCGCAACCAAATTTTGTTCCTTTACTTTCTCCACTATCCAACTCTTTATTTAGCTTGCGTAACTCATGTTTAACCCAATATGGGACTGTAGTCCTTCTTTCGCAGCTTCAAATCCAAAAATGAAGGGCCCAAGAAGCTATGCATCACCATAAACTATTAGATGTTCGATTTTTAACTTTCTTGCAACTTCTAATCCTAAAACTAAAGCTTCATATTCACAAACATTATTGGTATAATTGACCTCCCATTGTAATCTATAAGAGAAAGGAGTAACATACTCATTGCCTAGTGCCACAAATAAAACTCCAACTCCTTCTCCTTCGCAAGATGAAGCACCATCAAAGAACATTTTCCACATCCCTTTAACATTTATATTTTTCTTTGAAATTTCTATTTTTTTATTTTCTTCTTCTATATATTATTCAAAATCATCATCTATGGATAATATACAATTGCCTAAATCTTGATCAAAAACATAGACTGTGTAGTTATTGGGGTTTTGAGGGTCACTTACAGTATACGCCAGTCTAGTTTCTCTGTACAGTCGAGTAAATTGTCCACCAAAAATTGGAATTGTAGCATAGGTCATGTCTAGTTGAATCGATCCTCCTAGCTTGGCACCCCAATATCTATATAGAAACATACCATACTTGGCAAGAATGTTAGTAACAACCACATCCATAAGAATACTTTTCACAAGAACCTGAGCAATATTTACCACTAAATCTTTAATCATACCCATACACTTAACCTTTCTAGAATAAAATGAGTACAAATCTTGATAAGGTCTGGTAATTTCAAGGCCTATTTTTTCCATGATAATCTTAGACATTAAATTATGTGAGGCTCCTGAGTGTGACATGAAATTGTGAAGTAAATGATCATGCAAAATCAATGTAATATAGAATAGAGCAACATAATCCTTACCATTTTCAATGTGTGGTCCAAACATGATTGTAGGTTTTTCATCATGCAAATTGATAACATCAGCTTGACATTCAGCATCAATTTTTTTTTATTTCTTTAGTGATTTGTTTTTTATAGATCGATTTCCTAGCAAGTTCAACCAAAGGAATTGGAATTTTAATTTTATTAAGTTCATTCTCTAAATTGAAAGTCCCAATTGGTTTTTCAATTTCCCTGGTCTGAACTTCCTCTTATGTATTTTCTGGCTTCTTAGTTTGCACTGCTTTTGTTTCAACTTGCCTTATCCAGGAAACTTGCGTTTCAATTGGTGGTTTAGTAACTGTTGCCTCATTTTCTTTGTTTCATGATAAAATATTTTTTGGTGGAATATTTGTAGAAATTTTTTCTCTTGGCCTCAAATCATATTTATATTGAAGCTCATACATTATTGAGTTAATGAGACCTTTGTATGTAGAGTCCCCCAAATTGTTCATGTTTTCATCATTATTAAACAGTGATTCAAGATCTAAAGATTTTTTGTAATCCTTTTTGGTTAGTTGAGGCTCCAGATCATCATCGCTGAGGTTGTTTAGATCTTCCTCTAATTCCTCATAGTCTTGCAACTCATCTCTCTGTATAAAATTTTCAGTTTTAAATGGAGCTTGAATATTTTGATCCTCATTTTTTACTTTCCTTTGTTGTATCTAAGGACTAGGGTTTCTCCTGAATTGATTCCTAACATATGGATCATATTTGGCTTGCTTTATTTCCATCCTGGAAATTTTGTTCAATAAATATTTAATAATTTTGGCCATCTCATCCAATTTTTCCTCTACGGACTTTCCAGATCCAGAGGGCCGTGCATGTTCTTTAAAATGCTTGGGTTCTCTTATTCTCATATCAAATTTAGTTTTCAACTTCCCGGATGCTATCATATTGGATTCAATTTCTATAGAATCATATTTCATCCCCGATAAAGTAGTGGATCTTCTTTCTCTCAAAAGTAGAGTGTACTCAGAATCAAAAGCCCCTGCAAAAGTGACTTTTGTAGCTGGTTGATAATGTTTAACTTCGATTAGTATTTTGGATAAATTATATGATTGATCCATAAGTTTTATTTTTCAAGGATCTAAATTTGGTAATAAATATGGTCTTTTTTCTCGCCCCATTTCCTTAGGAAGGAAGTTTCTAGATCATTATATGATTGTATAGAAACTACTGGGAGTCCTCTGAACCAAGTTCTTACCTTTACCTCAAAATTATATACTAAAAGTCTTGTGTAAATGTCCTTGTGCTCAATGCCAATAATATCAACAAATTGATCGAAAAATGCTATATGTTCAATTGTTGTTAGATCCCCTTCTCCCGTGAATTTAGGGAGGCTCTTCATGTAATTTTTGGGTAAATCATGCAAGACAGTAGGAAGGACTAAGGGAGAATATCTAGCGGCGAATTTGGAAAAAATCCTAGGGGTTTTATCTTTTCCACTGTCCCCTGCACCTACGAAACCTCCATCACCAACAACTCTCGCACCAACCATTGAAAGTCTAGGAGACAAAATTTGAGGACTAAATAGGAGATTTTCAAAAACTTTAAAAGACTGAACTACTGACCTTTTTACTACCTTGGGATGTTGTGAATGAAGTTCGGGATAATGATTGCGAGAATATGGAAGATATATATGAGTGGGAAAATGAAAATTTGAGCTTGGTTCCTTAGGTTTACCTGATGTATAGATAGGAGAATCAATAGGGGATGAATCTGAGTATAGAAAACAATCTTCAGGATTTTTGGAAAAAAAAACTTTTACTTAAGGAAGGGAAAGAGTCGAATGAATATAAATCATAGTGGGGATTGAAATGGATCCTTATTTCTCACTAGTAAAATTATCTATCAATGAAATATGGATGGTCTGGTAAAATTATTTCAGGAATAATTACTTCTAGAATTTCAAGCTTAATTTCAAGTTTACTTGTTGATGCTTCTGCAGAATGAGATTATTTAAAATTTTCTTTAATATTTAGTTCTTCAACGAGAATCTTAACATTAACTTGCGTAATTATAGGTTCATGGACCTTACCTTCCAATGTATAAGTTTGTCTGAGATATCCCTTTAGTTTCAACAATTTTTCGGGATCTGAAACTGGCGTAGTCTTCTTTTCATCTGGGTTTTTCCTGGTATTCTTTTGATCGAATGCCAACTTTTTCTATGGTGGAGTTTCCAGGTGAAATATAAAGTAATCCTTATTCATGTATTCAATCTTTGTTCACCATCAAAGATAAAAATTTACCTTTGTCGTTCTCCCAGGGAAAAAACATTTTGTTTATCCGTTCCTCGACAACGGTGCCAAAAATATGTTGTTCTTGAGATTGATTCTAAGGCTCAAAGAATAATGTCAGGCATCAAAGGTTTTAAATGAAGTGTTTTGTGAGTGATTTTTTCTACCTTCAGTTTTATGAGAAATAATATTTAAATGAAATTAATGATAATATAGTACAGAGGATGTATCTCGTTATCTAAGTCACAATTATAATGTCAAATGATGTAGAAAGATTTACAAAACTCTTAAACAAAGTCAGGTGTCAATTACAGAAAAGTCTCACCTTGTTTATAGTAGAATAAAAATAGAGGATGCACCCTTGAAGAGGAGATACAAATACAATAATTCACACAGATCATAGGTCTTGTTTTACTCACAATAATAATAGAGGAAAAGTTGTCACTGAATGAACCACTGATATAATATGATCACAGTAGATGTAGTACTAAATTGCAATCATTCACTCTTCAAGAATTACAGAGAAATGGAAACATAGAGGGAACACATAACTCAAATTGAAAGAAACTTAGAATCTATGTCTGCACTTGTATTAATACTCAAAAAGAGTTTCTCTTTTACATTCGGCAAGAAGCAGCCTTAGATAGATCTAAAATCTATCTATTTATACAAAATTTGTCACAACTGAAAACCGTTGGACTTTCCACAATATATGACTAAAAATATAATACATCTGAATAAAATAACATGTAAATATTGTTGAGTTTTGTTGGTGCTTCCTCTGTCTCTTCTTCTACTTGTAGATGTGCTCCAATTCCTTTGATATTTTATCCAGGTACACACGTCCATTAAGGCCACCATAATCATTCGACTTATTGTCTTCTCCATTTGATCTTGTTTCCATCTGTCCCTTCATATGCATTCACTAGGATAATGAATTGTAGTTGAAGACATGGGGGGTGGAGATAATTAAATGAATAGTTCAGCGTTGGCTCGTTATGGAATGGATAATGATTGTAGGGAAGAGTAAATGTCCATGAAAATAATGATGGGGGAATAAGTGTCCAATAAGGAGGTGGGATGAGTGGATGCAAGAATGTGGGTGGTAGGGATAGAGAGGGTAAGTGACGGTCAGAGGGTGAAAGGTAGAGTGGCTGGAGAAACTGGATGTTGTGCATTCTTTTTCATTTTCTTCCATCTATACTCACTTTTCCATGTTCAATGAATTGGGTGCACCTGTCCATCAATGCTACCATGAATATTGAAGGCTCAATCCTTTCATTCAATTAAAAGGAAAACATCTTCTTCTTTATTTGGGGAAAATTCTCCTAGATCTTGTTCAATTCTTGGAATGTGACCTGAAATTGTGAACTTGGATTAACCAACCATTCATTGATTTCAGGTAGATCACTCTGGCTCATCTCTTGGATGGATTCCTAAATATTTTCCTTATTCTTTCTGGAGATTTGTTGGTTTATTCTATCTCAATCTTCTCCAATGCCTCCAAGATATTATTTCCTTTGAACTCAATTAGATTTTTATTTATTGAAGATAATGCCTCTAGACAAGCCTCTTTTACATCTCTAGCAAGTTTCTTGCCTTCTTCCAGATTTGTTTTCCAAGATTTTAGGGCCATTTCGCCTCTTACTTGTGATAGAGAAGGATAAGACTAGGGGAATTACCTTTATGCTTCCATATGCGAACCTCTTGAAACTTATAATGGGCTGCGCAAGCCTCTTTTTCCTTGAAATAAATATCTTTTAGAGAAAGTTCTACCTCCTGATAGAATTTATGAATAACATCTACTTTTTGATAGAGTTCTTGCTGGGCAACTTCCAACCTCTCATTGATTTCTGATGCTTGTGTTTTGAAGGCCTAAATGTCTATCATTTTGTTATCTGTTAGGGTCAATATGCCTTGAAGCTACTCAATAAAATTGTCATGCTGAGTGATTTGTCCTTGGCTAGTCTGTGAACTCTGGTAGCACAACTCAAGGTTATCCTGTAACTGCTTAATTTGATGCTGATAACTAGCCCTGATTTGTTCAATGTCCTGGTTCATCCTGCTTCTAACAGTATGATATGTACTATATAACTCATTTTGTAATTGTCCACTAACCATTGATTGGTAGTGGAAAAAGCCCCTAATGAACCTGCAACTTCTTTTGCAAACTCTGGACCATCATGGTATTTCCGATCATACACCAATATTTTCCTTTTAGTGATAACTCCATCCTTTTGGTGAGATTCTCTCTTTAAGATAGCTTTTCATTTCTTGTTGAAAAATAAATCAGAGGGAGGAATATCTTCGGGAAAGATAGGAGTAATATCACCTACAAAAGTGAGTTCAGAACTAGGATTTCCGAAGCTAGTCTATAAAGGGGTTAATGATGTAATAGGAGACATAATTTTTGTGGAAGGTTCTTGTCTTTTTGTATTCTACCCGATGCTAGTAGGAGTAATTGGTGTTGAATGAGAGACAAATTGTACTGGATTGATTCAAACCGAGATAACACTTTTGGATCATTCGGTCCTAATAGTGACGCTCTTATTTCATGGAATAACACTTCTGGGATTTTTTGGACTTCCTCAACTTTGCGCTTAGCAGAGAAATTTGGCTCAGATCCTATAGGTATAGCTTCCTGTGAAGGAGCCATGAGTTTTGACTACCCTTGCAATATCTTTGGTAAATTGTTTCATCTATGTTTCTAAAAGCTGAGGAAACCAACTTGTTTTTCAGGAGGTAAAGTCTAGAATCTGCTTCAGACTTCCTCATAAGATCTAGCTCCCTTGAACATTTATTCATAAGGAGAATTCTCATGGATGTATCACTTCATGTTAAAATGAGACATATGATTTTCCACTATCTTATGTGGATCATGCTTCTTGAACTTGTTGTCAACTAATTTGACATCTTCCAGGGCTGCGACCTCGACTTTAGAATGACTGAAATCTAATAGTGTGAACATTCCATCTTGAATGGGGAAAGTTGGACAAACCTTTTTCTGAGCTGCTTTCAACTCCTTGTTGATACCTCCTGCTATGGTGTGGTATGCCACCTCTCTGCACACTATCCTGTCCGATGCAAATTGTGGAAGGGCATGAGGAGGAACAAAACAACCAAATACTCTGATATAGGACAAGTTCTCCTCAATGAACCAATTTGCAAGTGTGACTAAGTTCCCCATGATAGTTTTTTAAATCCGGGTTGGAGGGTGACCATAAATAGCTATATGAACATGCACTACAATGTTTTGATATATTTTGTAAAATAAATCTTTGGCCTTCTCTTCCCATAATTTGGAGTGGTAGAAATGAATTCGATCAGAACTGGTTGGATCCCAACTCTAGTTCATCAGAGGAAAAGGGTTCATGAAACAAATGGCATCCATAAAATATGATGACATGTAAAAAGGGGAAGGATTCCCTTTTGATTTTTCTGATTTATACTCAGCGATTTCCTTGACCAAATTATCAGATAGTATTTTAGCCCAATTGAAGGTATAACCCTCAACTACCTCATTCATGATGGCTACCCACTCAACTGAGAAAAGTGTATGGTTCTTATTCCCAAATAGGAGACAAATAATCATGGCTACATACAACATATGAGCATCTAAAGACGTCGTGGTGCACATACCATGAATTTTTCCAAATGTCCCCACCAGGTCTTGACTATATCATGACCATTTATACAGTATTGGGTGCATTCCTTTCTCTCAAACTGTAGAAGAAAAGAGACATTGTAAGTGTATTTAGGGGTAGGATAAATATTTTACATTAATTGTAGGTTTTATGGTAAAAAAGAGCCGATGATGACCTGTTGTTGGTTGATGATGCTCCTGTTTTGGATGTTGACATGTTCCAAAGCCCAATTTATCATATCATTGTAGGGTATGATTCTTGGCCATGCAACGATCTTATGCATTTTCGACTCTGCTACAAATTTAATATTGGCTGAGAAGGACTCGTTGTCTTCCTCAGCAGATTCATCTGGACAGTTAATGATCTCATGCTCCAAGACATCAAAAACCTTCTTCCAAGTTTTAATGGTGTCTGCAACTCACAGAGTCGTGTGTGATAGAACATCTACATTTGGATTTGAATCATCACCCGATGAATTAATATTATTTGCAACTTTTCATGGATCCATAATCCTCAAGGAAACAAAATTATCTTACCTGTGACAAGAGAAGTCTGTAAGCTCTACACTGAATAAAAAACTATTGATTGCAAATGGTAAAAATGACTTTGAAATTCAAATTTTTTTATTTAAAAAGTTTATCGATCTTCGTATAGCTCTATGGACGAAGAATTTATTAAACTTAATTGAATTCATTGCTTTTTTATTCTCAATCTTTATTTCAAATCATTAACCTTAATCAATCATAAATATCATTAATACTTCGACGATTCACGCTCGAATGTTTTGGATGTGGTGGGGTGGAAATCTCCTGAAGTCCGAATTCGCGGAGGAGTTAATCTCTGAGTAATCACTTTTATGTCTTAATTAATCATGTTTAAAATAATGTATTAACTTTAAGTATTTTAGAAGTTCGAAATTCAGAAGTTTTAAATATAGAACAAGGGAATTTTTTCGAAATCCAAAACTATGAAGTGATTAATTAACACTTTCGTGACTAATTAATGTCATTAACCATTTTATTAATTCCTTGAAAACCCCTTTTATTTTTTGTAATCACTTTACTTCGATGCATTGATAATCCAAGGATTGTGAAATCAAAAACTCCCTAAGAGAAATATCTCAGAGTGATGTGGAAGAGATGACATCATTTTGATGATGTGTCAAGAAAAAAGAGGTGCCATGTGTCACTTGAAAACGTGTGAATCATCTGAATTAAATGTCAAAAATAAGTGGCATGTGTCAACCAAAGAAAATATTTATAAAGGACATGTGACCATAATTCTTTTAGAAAAATTCATGAGTGGATATCTTCGGGACTTCTGAGTTTTGAGTTTTTTGTTGTTTAGGTTTCCTAGAATACCCGAAGAGCGAAGCGACCGTTAAAGGATTTATTTTAAAAATCAGGTGGATTCTAAGCTTCAAAGATCATTAGGATCGTTTGATCAAATTAAATTTACTTATTGATGATAGATACCATAAGTGCCTTATTGATAAATAACAACCAATGGATTTATTTTAATTTTAAAAGGTCGTTTTCTAGGTTTTTTTTAATTTTTTGGGTAAAATTTTATTTCTAAGAGGTAAAATATATAAATTTCAAAAGCTCAAAACTATGTGTGCTCTAACAGGAGGAAAGTTTGGAATATTACCTAGAAGGGTTCCTATATAACTATCAAAAGACGAAACAATTTGCCTTAGACACAACCACATTTAGCACCATCTTCCTAAAAGGTATAAAGGATGACTGTATTGAGGTACTAAACCTCGTGAGTTGTGGGGATGTATATAAGAAACTGTTTGAAGACATTGTAGAGTATTGTAAAAGGTACTCGTAGCCAAGCCAAAATAGGAAAAAGTGTAAGGGATCCTATAGACAGAACTACCAAACCTTCTTTAGGAGGTGTTATAAGGATACAATTAGGGAATCTTCTTGAAAAATTCAAAACAGACATCCGAAATACAATCAACATCCAGTTAGACACTATGAAAATAAAAAAGAAACAATAAGAAGAAAATTCTACTTCAACAATTTTCTGTCCTCGGTGCAGGAAGAAGCACCCTAAAAAACAATGTCCTATTAATGTTATTGAAATCTATGGCCTTTGTACAAAATATCACCCTACCAATGAGTTCCATTATTTAATTGGACTAAAATCCACTTTCAAGGGAGGGGAAAAACATCAAGAAACATTATATTCCCCCAAGAGAGCATGGAGACAACAAAATCCTAATATGTTTTACGACCCTACTACACAATACCCACATCAACAATGGATTCCTCCAATGCCTTATTCTCAATGGACACATCAGAAAACACAAGCCCAACCTTGGAAACAAGGATGGAGAATCCCTCCATATGGGAATTTTCATTTTGAACCACCAACTCTTCCTACTTACCCACAATATCCTTCAAATATCTCTTAGTTATTACCAAGATTTAATCCACCTGCCTCACTTCCACCTTCCCAGATGCAAAAACAACTCACCTTTCCTTTGAACCCAAATTAGCAACAACAAATGGAAGTTGCACCTAATCCAAACCCCCCTCATCCTACCCCTATTCTTGCAAAACCCATCCCTAATCCGAGCAATAGACCTACTCAACCTGTACCGAATCTTGAAGTACAAACTTTCCCAACTTATGTAATAACTCCTACTTCACTAAATGAAATTCAATTGAGATATGGGAAAGTATTTAATAAACTTAATTCTATAGTGGTTATTAGAGAATAAGAAAATATATATGACCAACCCAATGAAGAAGAATACATCCCTGTACAAGAGGAAATTTCCCCTCACACTCCTCAACCATCAGAAATACCTCTAGAAACTAATCCCCCTCCCTATCCAGAAAGGCTACTTGTGAATAAAATTGAGGTACCTCTAGGACATTAATTATAAGATGAACTAAGGAATATATGTGTAAATATTCCCCTACTCCAATCCATTAAATATATTCCTATCTATGCTAAAATTATAAGGTATCTTTGTATCAAAAATCCTGGAAGGAAGAGGAAGGAACCTCCTGTCATACAAGTGGTTGGAAAACTATCATAATTTATATCAGAAATGCCATTCAAATATAATGACCCTGGAAACCCAATGGTGACTGTAGAAATTAATATTATTTCTTTGTCAAATACACTTATTGATATAGGATCAACAATAAATGCTATGACTGTTGACACAATGTGTACACTACAAATAAATCATTTAAGACCAACATATACCTTGTTGGAATTGGTAGACAAATCATTCATCATCCCAATAGGAAGCCTAGATGATGTAATAGTTACCTTATCCTCTTAGGATTATCCTCTGGAATTCTTGGTAATTTATTCAAAATCCTCAAAACTTGAACATCTAGTTGTGCTAGGTTGACCTTTTTTGGCCATTGTTTATGCATTTATTAGTTGTCGGTTTGGGGAGATGATAATTTCTAATGGGACCCATAGTCATAAACTTGTTCTCTTTCCTCCTTCCCAACCAACCCCTGAAGTTATTGTATGGTTGGAGAATCCCTATGGGGAGGAGAACTATTCTCAAATCATGTTAACACTTGAGCAATAAAAGAGAGTTCAAGAACAAACCGAAGAACATATTTTAAGCCTATTTTTAGCCAATATAGAAGGCATTGAGTATCCTCAATATTTTCTAGAACTTATGCATATTTTCATCCCTCAGTTTGAGGATGTTTAACATCCCTCCACTTCTACATTATTTATTATATTAGCAATAAGTGGAGAAGAGGAGTCTGTTATCCATACTGTTGAAATCAATCCTGGAAAATCCATGTATATAAATTCTTGCCTAGAATTAGATCAACAACAAAAACTGATCCAAATTATTCAAGGACAATATGGTTCTTTTTCATGGGATTACTCCAATATGAAAGGAATTCATATTGATACATGTGTACACCATGTTTACACCAATGATCAAATCAAACCTATTATGCATCCCCAAAGAAGAATGAACCCATCCTTAAAAGACATAGTGAAAGAAGAGCTCCAAAAACTGTTACATGTCAATTTTATTTATCCTATTTCAAATAGCGAGTGGGTGTCTCCATTATTTATTGTCCCCAAGAAGAATGAAAAATGGAGAATTTGTGTGGACTTTAGGGAGTTGAACAAGGCTTCCTATAGAGATTATTTTCCCTTACCTTTCATAGACCAGGCCTTGGACACCTTGTTTGGGAAGAGGTACATTTCTTTCTTAGATGGGTTTCGTGGGTATAATTAGATCCAAATTTCCTTTAAATATTAGGATAAAACCAGATTCAATTGCCCATGGGGTACTTATTCTTATAGGGTTCTTCCCTTCGGTTTGTGTAATGCCCCTGCCACCTTCCAGAGGGTTGTCCTAGATATTTTTTCTAATTTAACCCATGGATGTGTAGAAGTCTATATGGATGACTTCACAATATATGAGGATGATTTTAAAAAAGCATTGGACAATTTGGAGAAAGTGTTTATCAGGTGTAGAGAGACTAATATTTCCCTCAGCCATGAAAAATCTAGAATGATACTCACTGAAGTGATTGCCTAGGGCCATCATGTTTTTGGTACTAGAATAAGGGTAGATCGTACTAAAATTGACATTATTTCTCAAATAAGAATATCTAGCTCACAAAAAGAAGTCAGAAGATTCTTAGGGCATGCTGGATATTACAGGAGATTCATTCAAAATTTCACAAACTTGGTTGCCCCACTGTTTAAATTATTATCAAAGGAGGCTGAATTCCATTGGGATGAGCAATGTCAGATTTATTTTGAAATTTTAAAGAAAAATATTTCTAGTGCCATTGTGTTAAGAGGACCGAATTGGTCTCTTCCCTTTCATATCTACATTGATGCCTTAGATGCCACTTTTGAAGTTGTTATAGGACAAAGAGAAAACCAACTCCCCTATACTATCTACTTTGTTATCAAAAATATCTACCCTACCGAAGTGAATTACACTGTCACTGAAAAGGAATTCTTATCAGTGGTTCATGCAATTAATAAATTCAGACACTACATAACAGGGTATGAGGTTTTTGTACAGACATACCACTCAACTATTATATTTTTAATGAATAAGCTTGTGATAAATACTAGAGTTACTAAATGGCTCCTACTATTGCAAGAATTCAATATTAATATCATTGACATACCTGGAAGAGATAACCTTGTTGTTGATTTCCTATCTAGACTTATTTATATAGGTGATAATGCACCAGTGGATGAAAATTTTCCAGATGAAAGCTTGTTTTCTATTTTTACTTACATTCCTTGGTATGAAGATATGACAAACTATCTTGTAACAGAGCAATTACCTCCGAATTTGTCCCTTCAAGAAAAATAGAGGATTATTCAGCTTGGCACAAATTATATGTGGCATGATGACTATAAATACAGTATAGGACCTGATTTGGTGATTAGAAGATGTGTATGGGAGGATGAGATGCATGATATATTCAAAGCCTGCCATGATGGCCCATGTGGAGGCCATTTTGCTGATAAGAGGAAAACATACAAAATACTACAGTGAGGATACTATTGCCCAACCATTTTCAAGGATGCAAAGAAATATGTGGCCAGTTGTGATGATTTTCATAGGATGAGGAAACCAAATGCAAGTGATGAGATGCCTCTCCAAGCTTACGTAGTAATTGAACCATGTGAGAAATGGGATTTTGAATTTGTATGCCCTATCAACCCCATGTCTAGAAGAAGAAGGTATATATTGGTCTGTATAGATTATGTGACTAAATGGGTAGAGGATAAAGCTTTGTACTCTACAAACGAACAATCAATTGTTGATTTTCTATTTGAATACATCTTTACTCATTTTGGTGTGCCTTGAGAAATAATGACAAACCAAGGAACCCAATTTACCTCTAATCTGGTCAAATCTATTACTGAAAAAATTTATATTAAACATAGAAAATCCTCACCTTATCACCCCCAAAACAACAGACAAGTGGAATCAATCAACAAAGTGATAGAGGCTATACTTAACAAGACAATTCATTTACACCATAAAGATTGGGTGGATCAGTTTCCTGAATCCTTATGGGCCTATAGAACAACTTGGAGAAACACAACATGCCATACACCTTATGAATTAGTGTCTGGGAAGTAGGTGTTGCTTCCCATAGAATTTCAAGTAAAAACTTTCAGGACTACTATGAAATTGGGAATGGATTTGGATGAAGCCCAAAAACAAAGGATACTGCAACTAAATGAACTTGATGAAATCATACAATATTCTCTGCAGAGGACTACACTTATTCAAGAACAAAGTACTAAATAGATGATGGGTGTTCTATATGCACTAAAAGCACACTAAAAACCCTCAATTAAATTCTCAACCCGTGGTAAGTAAACTTAGAGTTGTAGCAATATATATGCCAAGGCAAAAAGGATAAAGGTAGTATAGTCTAAATAAGGAAATGGGATATCTGAGAACTAATCTATTCAAGCAAAGACTATTAATGATCAAACCCTATTAATAAACTTAAACTATTTATCCTAAATAAATTTTGAACAAAGGATTGATGTATAGTCCTAAGAAAGCAAGTGAAAACCCTACTTAAAGAAAACTAACTTAATCATGACAATAAGCAAAATCAAACTATCTACCTAATAAGCAATAACAACAACAAACTATTTTAATTAACCTACTCAAATTCAATAAGCAACTATCCTATTAAAGCAAGTAAATAGACAAGAAACTACCCTATCAAAGCAAGTAAACAAGCAATCAACTACCCTATCAAAGCAAGTAAACAAGTAAGAAACTACTCTATCAAAGAAAGTAAACAAGTAAGCAATCAACTAACTAACATATGGTAACTTCTACAACAAGTAAACTAATCGAAATTACTCAATAAGAAACTAATCAAACTAATAAGAAAGTGAACTCTATTCTTAAATTAAACTTCATAATTACTTCTAATTTATGAAAGTAAATCTTAATATACTAAATTCAAAGCATCATGAAAATAAAGGTAATCAACAACTACTCTTTATTCTATGATAAGAAAACTATTCTTTAATCTATCAAAGCAAGAAATCTATTCTCTAATCTATAAAAGCAAGAAAACTCAAATATAGTGTTGATGGTTATGTCTCCGGTGTCTTATAATATCACGATGGCATTTAACAATTAACGATAACTCAAGAGGGATAAACTCAATATTGACTTCGATAGAAAAGTGAAAAGTGTGAATTGGGCAATCCAATGAGAACTTAGCCATTATAGAAGCAACATCAACTATCCTTCATATCCATGTGATTATTCAATCTATGCATTAATCATCAACAATATAAAAACACTTTCTATTTAATTCAATTGCATTCTATGCTAATGTATTAAAATTCATACTACTTAGATTCATATCTGAAAACTAAACTCAATAATCATCTTTGAATTAAAATTGCAACCTAGATCTAGAAAAGGAAATTGCATGAAATAAACTAAATTAATTCTATTTTAACAATTCAAATTGCAAAAGAGGAAATACTCATAAAACATAAATCGATTTCTATTTCTATTTTAGTATAAGACAAGAAATTAAATGATTAAACTAACTAACAATTATATAAGCACAACTAAATAGCAATTAGATAATAAAACTGAAACTGAAAACTAAAACTAACAACTATCCATGCACCGAAACTTTCTAAAGGAACCATAAACTAACTACTTTGTTTTAACTATGTTTTTAAACTCTATTTCAGCATATGAAAAATCTAACTATCATCTAATTATACACAGGGTTAGTAGCTAAGAACTTGCAAGTTCATTTCCTATCAACTAAAATATCATTGCATATTAACAATAGCCTCCATAATAACCTACAAAACTAAACTAAAGTAATTAAATTATGAACAACAATTTATACAGTAAATAAACACATTAAAAACTCATGTACAGGAAATAAACAAAATGACGATTACACTACTCAAATTCACAAGAAAACTAACTAAATATTCACCTAGACTATTGTTGGGCCCCCCAACAGGTCATGGCTACTCCTCAATGATAAATCACAAGCTCAAGCAACACAAATTCAACATTAAAATGAAAAATTTAGTTTTACACAGTTTTAGCAAAATATGTTTGAAAATGGAAAAACAGAGTTGAACTATATTTTTCTCTCTTCTCACTATCTCTCTAACCACTGATGTGGTATTTATAATGTTTACAAGATGAGAGGTCGACCACTAGAAGGGTCGACCTCCTCTAAAAAAAACAAATCACATTCAATGTGTCTTAACCGTCAGTGGCTTCTAGAAATAAGGTGAGCCAATAAACGTCCAACATAACAACCCAATCTGAGTTGTTAGAATCTCAGTAGCTGGAGGCCATGAGAAAAAATAAAAGCCATGTCTCTGATTCTCCCATCGTTGGCCGCTGATATGATAATTTCCAAATCGCCCATGGTTTTAGTGTAGGACGGAGTGTCGGATGAAGTACCAGACTGAGTGTCGGATGCAAAAATGACTTGTGATTTTTCCCTATGACACATAGAACGCGAAATAGTTTCCTGAAATCATTAAAACATGCTGAATTATACTCAAAACCATCATAAAAAATGAATCATACATACCTGGTATGAACCACGACGATTTAACACAAAATATCTTCAAAACTCTTCAAAACAGGAAAATGCACATACACATTTGGCCAAGAAGGATGTAATTATTGTTATTAAATTAACCATATCATGGGACCAACATTACCACCACACCTAAGATTTTGCAGGTCCTACTGCAAACAAAAAGGAATTTTCGCTTATGTCTAAGCTTGCTGAGGAGGATCAACTTTAGAAGCTTCTCCTTCTTGCCGTGCAGATTTTGTCTTATGCCTCTTGTGTTGATTCAATTGTGCCCTGAGGTTGTGCTTGTCTTTGGTCATATCGTCAACCAAACTTTGAAGGGAATTCACCTTTGATTGGAGGACTACATTATCATGGTGAATATGTGTTTCCGTAGTCTTCCTATCTTCCAATTGTTGCAGCAGCTGAAAATTCTCTTGTTGTAATTTCTCCATGGCTGGAGCAGGATCAAATATCTCAGAGGAGGGCTTAGATCCTTTGAAAGATTTATAATGTCTATCGGTCTTATGATATGGGGTAGGCATCTGTGAGGTAGGAATAATAGGGGGTTGATGAGGAGAAGTAGGTTCAGATTTTGTCTTTCTTTGAGGCTTCAATTCATCTATGGACACTTCCCTAAGTCTTTTGTGAGGACTCTCGAGATCAGAGGACACTTGGATAGGGTCCGAAGTAGTCAGGGGTTTTGCATAAGGTTTTCCTCTTTTGCTCTGCATACTCTTTCGAAAGGGTCCTTTATTAAATCCATTAGATCCTCTTCTATTTGTGGGAACTGTAGGAAAGTCTTGTTGAATTACTTCTTGTATCTTCTTGGGTGTAGGATCAAGAGATATTGAAGGCATATGGAGATTAAAAATAGGCTTCTTGGTCTTTTTTCCCGATGAGGTTGCATGGATATCAACAAGATTCTTGGATTTTTTTTCTAGTAAAGAAATGGCTTGTGCAGGAGGGTTTGGTGTTCTTGGAGATTGGGGTTTGGATGGAGAAATAGTCCTTAGATCCAATGTCTTTCTGCTAGTCTTGATTGTCAAGTGAGGATTTGCAAATTGATAAATGAATTCATCCCAAGTTTTCCCCTGTTTTCTAATTTGGCTAAAATAAGGAGTTTGATCAGGCCATAGTGAAAGAGGATGTTATGGGGGTTGGTTACATTATTCCTCACTTCAGAGGAAATCTTCTCCAAGGTCTTTAAAAAGTAGAAGGGAAAATTCAATGGTTTGTTGAACTGAAAGTAGGCTAACAATCGAAAGTGACAGGATCTAAAGGTGGAATATCTAGCTTCACATGTAATCAACCTGGTGATGATTATGAGAGGGTTGATTAGCTCCTCTTTTATCCACTCCTTGGAGTATCCTTTAGCTCCTAAGATGTTCTAAAATTCTGGTTTAAAAACCATGTTATAGCCTGATTGCAACAACTGGTGGTTTTTAAACCATCTATCTCCCACTCTTCGAAGCTTCATGGCTGCAGCTATGGATTCCTCTAAGACTCCAAAGGTGAGAGACCCCACGTGCATTGTATTCCCATCAAAACCAAGGGAAAATTGCATTGAGATGCCATCATCGCATCCCTGCAAATGAGACAAAAACGACCCCCAACCTACGTGAAAAACTTTTTGCCTGCACTATGGAAACTCAGGGATGGCGAAGAGGTCTGCATAGGAAGAGGGCTCATACCTTTTGGGCATCATGACAGTTTGGAAAGAATGGGAAGAGGAAGAAATTATGAGAAGGGGTGAAATCGAGCCAAGGAAGGACATGATTGTGCAGAGGCCAAGTGCAATTGAACAGAGGAGTGAAATGAGCATAGGATGAGCGTGTTTAAAAATAATGGTGAACGCAAATGAGCAGAGGTGAATTGGAATGAGCAGAGGTGAGTGTTTTGACTAATGGAATAACCCAATCCATTTTTGAGTGACCCTAGTGTGGAATTGGTTGCACACATGCACACACGAGTTGCCATGTGTGAACGAATTTGAATTTGAAGGCATTTTTGGGGGCAATCATAATGATACAAAGTTATATCAATGTCCAAGTCTTTTGACTTGGACATCTGATCATGAAAATTTCTAAAGTTTGCATCATTCAATCTTGATTGCTATGAACTAATTCAATTTAATGCCATTAATTCCTGGTTACTTGAAATTGTGGACAGTTATCGGTGTATCTTTTCATATGGAAATTCGTTCGACACCTCATACTACACTTCATACGACACCTCATATGACACTTCATACAACACTCCATATGGAACCTCTGTGCTAAATGCATCTTTACCTCCTGTAATGGATAACCTACAATCTTGGAATGGTTTTGACAGTCACTGTGATTAGGAGCAGAGGCAGAGTGTTCCATTATTATTGATTTTTCCACCATGCTTACTCAGTCCACTCACATAAGGCATGTAATTTCAATTCTTACAATGAAAATCATGTAATGAAAATAAACCGATAAAGTGGTCTGTTAAGGATATGTACAACAATTTATAACACACAGGAAATTAGCATTTCAAAGAAATAAAATGATTGTTGATGTAATAACCTATATCGTAATACATAATTTTTTTACAAAGGTTTACTTCTCTAGGAAATGTTATAATTTGTCAACTCATGAACCCCTCCCCCACACATAAGTATTGTGACACCTCACAATAAAAAATATAGGAAACCAGTTAGTTCTCCCAATAGTCGAAGATTTACAACTTTTTAAGTGTAGAGATAAATTTCACAGATTGGTCTGATGAGACGGTTAGAAAATGGCCCCTCCTATAGGATAGAACATCCTACATATAGATAAGAAGAGGTAGGCAAGAGAGTTTCAATATAGTATCAAAGTTAGTTCCCAATGGAAAATTTATGGAGTTCATTAACCTTAACTTAACCATACATACTTCATGTCATATTTGTCTACAAGTAATGTCGTACATCAGGACAAGTTTAAATTTATTATTTATTTTTTGTCAGATTACCATCCTCGCTAGGTAGAATGCCCTACTGCCAGCAAGCCTGTTCAGTACTCTGGTTTGTTTACCTAGTCATACCACATGCCGGTACCCGCTACCAGCAGACCTATTCAGTATCCCAACAGGTTAGCCTCTTACACCCTCAGAGACTGGCGCTCCATATTTTAATATTTTAGTATAAGATTTATTTGTGCAAGAATATGGGGGACAACTCTGAAAAAAACTTTTTTATTCATTTTTTTTTTCAATTGGGATGGTATTTATGTTAGAGGATGAATTTCCGTTATATATTCCTTAGTGATTGTCCTGATGTAAGAGGTACTTAAGAGGACATAGCCTATCTAAAGATATGATATAATCAAGAGTGTGTATTGGATGGTACCATTGAGAAAGAACAAAAAGGTATCTCTAGGCTCAACTCACTTTCTTCTTTTGTAAGTTATTGTGATGTTTCCATGACTAACTGCTAATCATACCTCCTTGTTACTTTTTAATAAAGATACTTTACTCACTTACTTAGGTTTCTTGGGAAAAATGTACGAGAGACCTCTAAGCTTGATGGTTACGGTATCACTTCCTTATATAGTGGTGAAGAATTTCAAGAGCAACTACTTTTTAAAATGCCTTAAGAAAAGATGAAAATATTTGCAAAAATATGGCTAATTACAACAAGTCAATATTCATTTGATGCTTAGCAAGAAACAAGGTTCAAGTATAGAAATGTTTCGAAGAATAATCCTTCTTTTATATTTCCTTGAAGCTGTCTACTCCTGGTGAAATAAATACCTACAAAGATCTCTAGAATTTCTTGTCAACAAAATTCAAAATTATTTACATATGTATAGTAGAAAATTCATAAAACATTCAAGAACAAGGGGGAACTTGCAGCCCAACATTATAAAGAGGTTGAGTTGTCCTGTTATTCAGGTTGGGCACTAGCTGTGCTGGTAATAATGTCAGTCTTGGGGAGATTGTGTTCTGATATTGTTGTGGTTGTTGTTGTAGAATAGGAGGTAAAGGTGGTGGAACAAAACTTGGCAGAAGCTACAGAGTGTTTCGTGGAAACCAAGGATAAGGATAGTTGGACATAGGGACATGTGGAGCTTGAGGGTTCCCTTGGTTATTCCCTCCTCTCCATCCTTGAAGCCAAGGATGTTGGTACTATGCAGACCAATTTTTTGAACTTGGTGAGTTCCACTGTTGTTGTTGTTGATAATAGGGTGGAACTTGAGATTGTGGATCTGGGTATGTAGGTTGGTTCTTAGGCTACCATGGCCTCCTAGGTGCATAAGATGTTTTCACAGGTTCCCCACTCCTATAGATGGATAAAAAACTGGGAAATGATGGACATTTATCAGTTGAATGGTCTTCTGTTCAGAAGCCACAAACTGAAATGTTATCTAATGGGTATTCCCTTGAGGAATGCTTCCTCCTGCATATTGGGCAATATATGCTCATTGCTGCATTTTCCTCCTGTTTCTTTTTAATCTTGAGGTTGTCCAACTAGGAACCTATTATGCTTAAGATATTTGTCTTGAAGTTTTCTAAAAGTTTCCCTATCTCTTCTCTTGTGATACCACATGGACTAATTGGTTTTAAGTTTCTATTATAAGGATCCTGAACATTCTTTCCTGTTTTAGCTCTACTCCTTTACAGATTTCAAATATTTTGGAAAATGGTTTATGATAGATGTCACTTGATGCCATTAGGTTAAGCATCTCTAGGTATTCTTCTAAAATTCCCTTAAGGAAAAGATCCCTAACTGCATCCTCTGGGAGCTCATGGTATTTCGACTTCTGGGAGATGTACGCAAACCATTCCATATAATCCTCAAGTTTCTCATCTTTTAACTGTTGGATTTTGAAGATGTCATTATGAGACTCCTTGGTCTTGCAGTAGTCTTGGTACTTATTAAGAAATACATCTTTCATGGCTTCCTAAGACCTAATACTGGATTCTCCCAACCCCATGAACCATCTTAGTGCGGAGTCCTTGAGGGTGGAAGGAAAGAGTTTTAGTTTCTGGGCATCTTGTAAGTAGTTGTAGCTCCTACACAAGATGTCAAAATCAAATAGGAAGGTATCTAGATATTCACTTCTTTTACCATAAAATGTGGGCAGTGATGAGAGAGGAATATTTTTCATATTGACATTTAGGGTGGTGTCCAAAATTGGAAACTTGAAGGTAGTTTCGGTTTGGTTTCCAGCCTCTTCTTCCTCCCCATGTCTTACATTGTTGTGATCCCCCCTGATCATCCATACTGGTTTGGTTTCCAAAAAGAGAGTACCTAGGTGGTTTTATTCTTGAAGAGAAAAAGGTATCCCTCTCATGGGAATGTCTTCCTACTGTTTGGTTGTCTGGGACTCTACTCGAGCCGGTTGAGATTATTGGTGCCAAATTTTCTCTGTCAATTTGAGAGACAATTATATTGGTTGAACTACCAAAAAAAGTATTCATCTATTCAGGTTCTATGATGTCTTCAAAATTAGCATCCCTTGATGGTGGTAGGAAAAAAAAGGTTGTATTGTTTGGTTCTGCGGAAGGCTCGAGTGGTCTTGCCTCTTGTTCCACTATTACTGATGTATCAATCTTTTTTTTCTATAGTGCTCCCTGTTTTAGTCTCTTCAGAGACTACTTTAGCTCTTTGGGTTGAGCTAGTTCTTGTTTTTCAGTATCAGTCTGTGGAATTTAGGAGTGGAACATTCCTTCCCCCAAAAAGGTCGGAAGGAACCTTAGTTGAAATATTTGATTTAGATTTAATGTATCTACCTTTTGGTTCTCTAGGTCTATTCATGAAAGAAACCAAAAACAAAAAGAAAAACTACCATTGGGTTTCGAGGAACCTGCTATAGTAGATGCATAGGTTCTTACCTCTCGTCTTAAAGTTCCCCTGCCAACAAACTAATGCTAAGTTTTAGAAGTGATCTATTTCCTAACTATTTCCTACCTTGAGACAACTCCCTGGCAACGACGCCAAAAATCATGGGTGTTCTATATGCACTAAAAACACACTAAAATCCCTCAATTAAATTGTCAACCTGAGTAAGTAAAATTAGAGTTGTAGCAATATATATGCCAAGGAAGAAAGGCTAGAGGTAGTATAGTCTAACTAAGGAAATGGGCTATCTAAGAACTAATCTATTCAAGCAAAGACTATTAATGATCAACCCCTATTAAGAAACTTAAACTATTTATCCTAAGTATATTTTGAACAAAGGATTGATGGATAGTCCTAAGAAATCAAATGAAAACCCTACTTAAAGAAAACTAAGTTAATCATGACAATAAGAAAAAGCAAACTATCTACCTAATAAGCAATAACAACAACAAACTATTTTAATTAACCTACTCAAATTCAATAAGCAACTATCCTATTAAAGAAAGTAAATAGACAAGCAACTACCCTATCAAAGCAAGTAAACAAGCATTCAACTACACTATAAAAGCAATTAAACAAGTAAGCAACTACCCTATCAAAGCAAGTAAACAAGCATTCAACTACACTATAAAAGCAATTAAACAAGTAAGCAACTACCCTATCAAAGCAAGTAAACAAGCATTTAACTGCACTATAAAAGCAATTAAACAAGTAAGCAACTACCCTATCAAAGCAAGTAAACAAGTAAGCAGTCAACTAACTAACCTATGGTAACTTCTACAACAAGTAAACTAATCGAAATTAATCAATAAGCAACTAATCAAACTAATAAGCAAGTGAACTCTATTCTTAAATTAAACTTCATAATTACTTCTAATTTACGAAAGGAAATCTTAATATACTAAATTCAAAGCATCATGAAAATAAAGGTAATTAACAAATACTCTTTATTCTATGATAATAAAACTATTCTTTAATCTATCAAAGAAACAAATCTATTCTCTAATCTATAAAAGCAAGAAAACTCAAATATAGTGTTGATGGTTATGTCTTCGGTGTCTTATAATATCACGATGGCATTTAACAATTAACGAAAAATCAAGAGGGATAAACTCAATATTGACTTTGATAGCAAAGTGAAAAGTGTGAATTAGGAAATCCAATGAGAACTTAGCCATTATATAAGCAACATCAACTATTCTGCATATCCATGTGATTATTCAATCTATGAATTAATCATCAACAATATAAAAACACTATTCTATTTAATTCAATTGCATTCTATGCTAATGTAAGCAAATTCATACTACTTAGATTCATAACTAAAAACTAAATGTAATAATCAACTTCGAGTTAAAATTGCAACCTAGATCTAGAAAAGGAAATTGCATGAAATAAACTAAACTAATTCTATTTTAACAATTCAAATTGCAAAAGAGGAAATACTCATAAAACATAAATCAAATTCTATTTCTATTTTAGTATATGACAAGAAATTAAACGAGCAAATTAACTAACAATTAGATAAGTGTTGTTGGGTATTCTACCCTACGGACTAATAAGCTATGGATCTAAGCTCATACGCAGATCATGACCCTCAAGACTGAACTTTTAACCTTCTACCCGAATCTAAAACCCCTTTTTTCACATGCACACAAGGAAAGAATGAACCAACCTTTTTCCGACGGTTGAAGTAGATCCTCCGTTGAGCTTCTTATCTCCTTGCTGCTGCTGCTCCTTCCAAAAGCTTCCCTGCAAGCAAGACAAGACTATGCATGCATGCTACTGATCTATTCTAAGGTTAGAGATAAAAACACAAATCAAATAACATAGATAA
>ML789119.1:371568-383662 GCA_009831015.1 Picea engelmannii | reverse complement strand
GATCCTGGGCTCTTCCTCTTCTTTTTTGTCCTCCAACTGCTGCTTCTTGAGTTTCTCCTAAAGCTTGAGGCAAGGCTAAAGGGTTGGGACAAAACTGGCTTGGCAATTTGGCAGAGTTCCTTTGCTATGATTTTCCCCTCTTTGAATAGTACCCCTACCCCTCCTTTTATAGGCTAGGAAGAGCTAGGGTTTTAGTCGAACTCTCGGCCATGCATGGCGGAGAGTTTCAGTTAACTGACAAAAAGCCTTGTGTCTCGGCGGAAACTTCCCTGATTTTTTGCATTGTTAGGTACTCGCGGGCTGTTTTGGGCTAGCCCGCGGATACCCGCGTGCAGTACGAAGACAGCAAGCGGATGCCCGCGCCCAGTGAGCAGTTATGGCGCGGGTTGCTTGTTTTAAGTGGTTTTTTGAGGAAATACTCAGCATGGCTTTGGCTAGGAAGAGGCATGAGTTGGCCTGATGCCAGGTAAACCTGTATGGTGCATTTTAGGGTTATAACAATAAGCACAACTAAATATCAATTAGATAAGAAAACTGAAAATGAAAACTAAAACTAACAACTATCCATCCACCGAAGCTTGCCAAAGAAATAAACTAACTACTTTGTTTTAATGCTATTTTTAAACTCTATTTCAACGTATGAAAAATCTAACTATCATCTAATTATACACAGGGTTAGTAGCTAAAAACTTGCAAGTTCATTTCCTATCAACTAAAATATCATTGCATATTAACACTAGCCTCCATAATAACCTGCAGAACTAAACTAGAATAATTAAATTATGAACAACAATTTATACGATAAATAAACACAATAAAAACTCATGTACAAGAAAGAAACAAAATGACGATTACACTAGTCAAATTCACAAGAAAACTAATTAAATATTCACCCAGACTATTGGTGACCCCCCCAACAGGTCGTGTCTACTCCTCAATGATAAATCATGAGCTCAAGCAACATGAATTCAACATTAAAATGAAAAATGTAGTTTTACACAGTTTTAGCAAAACATGTCTGAAAATGGAAAAACATAGTTGAACTATCTTTTTCTCTCTTCTCACTATATGTATGACCACTGATGTGGTACTTATAATGTTTACAAGCTGAGAGGTCGACCACTGGAAGGGTCAACCTCCTCTAAAAATAGCAAATCACATTCAATGCGTCCTAACCACCAGTGGCTTCTAGAAACAAGGCGAGCCAATAAACACCCAGCATAACAACCCAATCTGAGTTGTTAGAATCTCAGTAGCTGGAGGCCATGAGCACAAAGAAAATCCATGTCTCTGATTCACCCATCGCTAGACGTTGATATGATAACTGCCAAATCGCCCATGGTTTTAGTGCAGGACAGAGTGCCAGATAGAGTGTTGGATGGAGTGTTGAATGGAGTACCAGATGGAGTGTCGGATGCAAAAACGACCTGTAATTTTTCCCTGTGACACACATAACACGAATTAGTTTCCTAAAATCATTAAAACATGCTGAATTATACTCAAAACCATCATAAAACATGAATAATACATACCTGGTATGAACCATGATGATTTAGCACAAAAACTCTTCAAAACTCTTCAAAACATGAAAATGCACATACACATTTGGCCAAAAAGGATCTAATTATCGTTATTAAATTAACCATATCATAGGCCCAACAATGGCATGAAAATCATATCAAGAAAAAATCTTTTCAGCCTGGTGATTGGGCCCTTCTATATGACAGTAGGTTCAAGAGTTTTAAAGGTAAATTTCCCACTCGATGGTTGGGACTCTATGAAGTAGAGATAGTTTATGACAATGATTCAGTGAAGATAAATACTGTTGATGAAGATCAAACCTCCTTTGTTGTAAATAGGAATCAATTGAAATTCTATCACAAGCCTCTGTCTAAAGAGGATTTTATCAAACATGTTCTTAAGAATTATGAAATGCAATTGGTAAGAAAGAGGGGTTCTCTTCTTGTTGAACCACCACTATAATTTTGTGTTGTGTGATTTCATTTAACTTTGTAGATATATGTATATAGGTGTGTGTTAGATAGTGATTTTTGGTGTTACTAACAAAGACATAAGCTGATTATGTTCTCAAGTAGATAAGAAATAAGGAGAACATCTTCCATATGTGAGTTTCTTCCTTTACCCAACCCTGGTAGATTACTCATGGGAAAGGAGACAAATGGAGTTTTCTTTAAGTTTTTCAGACTCCTAAAAATTGAAAACACCGACGAGAATTAACTGATATGGGCTTGAGAAAAATCCACAGGATAGTATAAGGATTTTTCTTTAAGTTTTTCAGATTCCTAAAAGTTGAAAACACCGATGTGCATTAACTGACCTAGGCTCGAGAAAAATCCATAGGACAGTATAAGTAGTTTCTTTAAGTTTTTCAAACTCCTAAAAATTGAAAACACTTGCGAGTATTAACTGATCTGGGCTCGATAAAAGTACACAGGACAATAGTAGTTAGGTTCTTGTTTCCAATAAAATGGAAGTGGAAAAAAAGGCAGTGGTTTGTCTGGTTCCAAAAAGAGGAGGTTTATGCACTTCTACAAGAGGTTCTCTAGCTACAATTTCCTTCTTGTTAACAAATCTTGAAGCCCAATCATTGGATATTTTGGCTCATTTTATGATACTTTCATTGCATTTTCAAAATTTCATTCAGATTCATTCTGGTTTTCCTGTACTAGTGTGATGTTTATAAATTTTCAACATGATTCATTTAGAGGAACAAATCCATATACATCATTAGTGAGTACCAACCTCTACTTCAGCTTGACCCTTAGAACATGTTTAGACATGAAGAACAAACCTACAGGATTCCAAGTACTTTGCCAAAGTTCATTCGGTACTGGAAAAGTCTCTTTGTGTGGTCCGGTACTGAAAAATATCTTTGCTTTGGTCTGGTACTAAACCGATTCTCTGTTTTCATCCAGTACTAGAAAAGTCTCTCTGTATTGGTCCGATACTGAAAATATCTTCGTGTTGGTCTAGTACTAAACCGATTCTCTATGTTGATCTGGTACTGAAAAGTCTCTCTGTGTTGGTCCTGTACTGACAAGTCTCTCTGTGTTGGTCTAGTACTAAAAAATCCTCTATATTGGCATGGTAATAAAATGATAATGTTGTGATAATCCAATACTGAATTTGTGCTCTAATATTGATGATGAGATTCAGGTAACATTGATCTACATTTTATATTGCTTTAATGGTTCGAATGAATTCTAAGTAATAAAGGTATGGACTCAATGGTTATTCCTTTTGATTAAGAATCACTTGAAATTTTCATTTTACATATGGTTACCCTCAAATTCCCTTGTTATTTTGAGCCACTAAACCTCCATATCATTATTTTCCAAAGTTCTTCATGATTCCCCTTGTTTCAAAATCAACGATAATGTAGACAAATCTCTTCATAAGGTGATGGTCGAGTTTGGCATATCTTGTCAAAAATTCCTATCTATATGATGACAAAACTATGATTATACCACTTCTTATGAACTCATGTTGTTCAAACTTATGATGTCAATGCTACTCAATGGTGAGTTTTGGTCACATCACCCACATTCGTCGTAATCATTGCGGAAACCAGTAGGTGTGGGATGTGACACTACTTGTGGGTATGATCGTCTCCTTATCCGTGAACATGATCCTTAGGCATGATTTCTGAATTATTCCTTACCTCACTATCATTTCAAAGAATTGATCGTTTTCCTCTCGTTTTCATTATATATGCTCTTTTGGATGGCTTATCCATCCATATGAGTGTTAATTAACCATTTTTTTGTTATACACCACTTGATTCACTCATACTATCTCGTTATGTTGCCTCCATCACCCTATTCTCATAATTTTACGTCCAATACCAAACCCTCACCTAAATTCCGTGACCCATACTTTTTTTAAAACCTTTCTTTAAGATGGAATGGGGGTTGACAGGCACAAACTAGTGTTTCATTTGTATAGAGAAACGAAGGAGTATCAAGATTGAAAAGAAAAAATTGAAAAGGATGGTTGGTTTCCCTTCTTAGAAAAATTTAGAGGACATCATGAGGGGGTATCTTGTGCCTTCATCCAGAGTTGTGATGGAGAGAGCATGTAGTTGGGGGACCTAAAACTAACAATTATTGAAGCTACCATAGTAGAGGTGGTTGGGTTACCTTCCATTGGAGAGAAGTATTTCAAAGGAATTGTCATGGACAGGGGCATCTATCAAAAATTCTTGAAACCTGAGCACCTAGACCTTGATTGGATGAAATTTATATCCATAGGATGGATCAAAGAGGAATATTGTACAATGCTTGTCTACTTACATAAATTTTTAACTTGCAAAGGGAGGTATGCAATAACCTTTATTTATCATTTAAGGATTTTATAGCATTTTGAAGGAGGCCCACACATATTCTTTCCTCATTTCTTGTGGATGAGTCTGACCAATATGGTGAGGGGTGTTAAGTCTACATCCATAAAACCTAAAACCAATATTTTCCACCATGGGTTGATGAAACTCTTGGTTGTCGATGAATTAAGAAAACGAGATAGTAGTTGGCAGAAATTCCTCACATAAATTTTTTCTCATGAGACTTCTAAGTCTGTACAAGGGAGTGTAATAGGGGAACATAGTAAAGGGTCAAATGGGAAGAAGGGAGATAACAAAAAGTAAGGAAAAAAAATTGGTAATAAAATCAATCTTGTTGTCTCTAGCTCACCACAATCTCTAAGTAAATTGGACAAAGGGAAGACAATAGTTTTAGAAGAACAGCCCGCACCTACGGTGGCACAATCATCCAACATCAAGAAAAATTGACCAGACCTGTCACAAAAAGTAAAACATAAATTAGTGTGAGAAATAGAAAGAAACAAAGGTTTGGGAGTGATGTTGGGAATGTTGTAGACACCGTCCCCGAGGTAATTATTGAGTTACCTCATGAGCAGGCTGGGCAAATTACAGAAAGTATTCGAGAAGGAGTTCTAGAAATACCTCAAGAACAGGTTTGGGAAATTGCAGAGAATACTCCATAAGTGATTGTTAAAGTGCCTAAAGAAAAAGGTGGAGAAGAAGAAAAGACTCCTGAATTGCGATTCAAAAGCAAGAGGAAATTCAGAGTCAATGAAGGGAGTAATATAGCACAATACTCTAGTAGTAAGACTAGGAGTACACCATAGGAACAAGTTCTATCCCCTACATCCAAGCCCCTTGGTAGAAATACAAGGAGTGCAAAAACAAAAAAAATTCCAATCTCCCCACCTAAGCTCTCCAGAGGAAAAATGAAGAAGGAACAGGACAAGCAAAGTCCAGTACCCAGTTTTGAGCCTAAAACAAAGAGGAGGAGATTGTTTAAAGAGGAAATTCTTGTTCCTGTTAGCACACCCGAGGAATTTCTAGGTATGGGATGAAGAACCACTCAGAGTATGGTTAAGAAGGGGAATTTCTTCATGTCCCTTCTTTTGCAGAAGATCTAATGGACATTCCAGCTTCACCAAAGAAACAAGAGATATATGTGGAGACTATTAGTGAAGCAAATGAATTAGTGACAGAAGCATTAAAGGACTTAAGGAGAGAAGTTGAATCCAGGGAATAAATAACAGAGAAAACAATAGATGAATCAGTCAACTCTTTGACCAAACATTAGTTGGAATTAAAAGTTAAAATATTACCAAACATAATGGAGAGATGAAGCAATAAATAGAGGATTATAAAGTGTTGGATAGGAATATCAAGAAAGAGAATGCACAACTAAAGGAAAATAAATGTAGACTACAGGGAGAGCATGATGAGATCTCTACCAAGATGAGCAAAGTTTTGATACTAGCATAGTATACATGAGTCATCAAGAGGGAGCTCAAGGATGAGGCTTCAGGGATGAATATCTTAAAACCAGGTAGTTAATGTTCAAGAAAGTTATAGTACCAACACCAGTTTTGAAAATTTGAAGACTGATTCAATAGTTTTACATGAGAGCATGCAATGACTTAGGCATGGGGGAAACATTGAGCCTCCTTTTTGTCACCTCCAATTTCCTTATATTTCCCATATCTCGACCAATGTTTTCTAATATTGATGCATTTTCTGTCTATTTTCCTTATCAGACATTCCCTTTAAAAAATTATTGCATACCTATGACGTAACTTATGTTTAATCATAATTTATGGTGATTTATTAATAATTAGGATTGAATATTTGATGTTCAAGAAATTTCTAATTACTTTGGATGGTTCAAGCAAACTTGATGAAAACTGTTCCTATTTTTGAGATCGTCTGGTATCAATTGTTACACTCATACAATACCGACTTCTATGCATGTGTGCGTCTGGTACCAATTTTTATGCTCATTTGGTACTGACTTGTATGACTATGTGTGTCCAGTACCAAGTTATGCAGTTGTGTGTGTCTGATACCTATTCTTAATTCCTAGGCTTGGCTATTGGAACGATATTGTTCTCGATGAGCCCAAGGTATTTTTTAGTTCGAACATTCTATGTTCAATGGAGGTCATGATAAATTTCATCACTCATGCACTTTGTGTCATGAGGATGAAATCGTTTCCTTAAAAAATGATGTATCATCCAATTGCAATAATTATACAAATATTTGATGTTATCTTCAGACTTGGATTGTAACAATTGTTTCTCTTTAAAGAGAGATCCTTATAGATGATACGATATAGAGAGAGATAAAATAAAGCATAGTTATGTTGTAAGTTTGGTTCTGGAATGACTGTGGATTGGACCTCCATTTTTCTGAGGTAATGATATATTTTTTGTTTATGGATTATATGTATGCATTTACATATTCTCTACTGTAGGATTTTCTTAAGATCTTCCTTGTTGGTACAATAAGGGCTCACCGACCCAACTAAGGTAAGTCTCTCTGTAATTAATTGTGAATATGATTCTGATTTTCTGTGTGTGTGAACATAGTAATTTCATGTTTTGATTACAACATTTAATTCCTTCTATGTTATGTTTCAGTGATGCATTTGGTAGCAGGTCACATGGATGTGTTGTAATTTGAGTAAAAGAGAGTTGTGTGTGTAATGTGAGATCTCTGAGTGTCATGATTTTTGAATAATTATTTGACATCTTTGTGTGAGTATGCGAGAACAATTATTCAATTTAACTTTTTTATTGTTTTTTATAGGAAAATGTTGTAGTGTTTATTTTCATTATACAAATCTAAAGATAGGTTGTGTTAGCAATGAAAGTCACCGTCAGAATGCAAGAGGATAAGCCCAGTACCCATCAAACTGTAAATGTATTGAAATGGTTTGTGTAGGTGGATCAACAAGACTTTAAAGAAAGGAAAATAAAACATATATCATTGTAGATCAGTGATGGACCATTGGGCTATGTAGCCATAACAGTCTACTCATTGAAGGAATTTAAGCTCCCTATCAGACAAAATATTTTCTTAATGATGAAGAGAAGGATAAGAGAATAACATAAAGATTAATACTTTCTAATCAAAGATCCTCCCTGCAAAGAGAATAGACGTGTCTGAATAATTGTTACACATGAAATTTGCACACCTAGGTACCTCGCCCTAAGTGTCGTAAAGTGTCATATAAGTGTCTCACACACCTTGATACCATGGAATAACCTATGTCACAATCCCTAGTCAATGTGGAGGAGGTATATATTACATGAAGTCCAAAATACAAAGTGCACATGAATTATTATTAATATTCATGAAAAAAAAATTAATTAAGTGTGAGAATCCACCTCACATTTGGTTTCCTATTTTTTAGGGAAGGTGGAGGATCTCATGGATGGTTGAAATATTTCCTCCCTAAAATCCTTGAGAGATATTTCCTCCCTAAAATCCTTAAGCAATATTTTCTCCCTAAATATCTTAGAGACCCCTGTTTTAGTGGATCTGATGAGAGATCCTCTCCATGGTGGTTAACCCTCCAAATCCTATATAATGAGGGATTTCCATGGAGGAGGAGGACATGGAGAAGTTTAGAGATACCAAAATTATGATCTCATAAGGAAGGAAGCAAATTGGAGGTATCAAACTTATGGTCTTGAAAGCTTTGTGCAAGGGCTGGACAAGGAGGACTTGGAGAGGTTGTTGTGACTTCATCAATGGTTTGTAAGTATCTCTTTTGAGTTCTCATTAATACATGTGCTTGGCCTATTTCCTTTAAGTTTGTGTACATTTTCATGGACTTGTCTCTTTGGATGAATCTAGTTTTAAAATAATCATGGTAGAATAGGAAGTATGCTTTGTCTTCATGGTTTATTGGATTGCATGACTTGTTGAAAGGCTTGGGGATCAAGGCTCAACTTAGACTAAACGAGGAAAAACGTCATAAAAAGGTACTCATACTCTCTTCTTATTCTCTATTGAAAAATTTATCTATGTTTAAAGGAATGTTAGTGATCAAAGTTAGCACTTTTCTGTCTTGGTCATAGGGTTCTAAGATCCAAGATCGAATTCACTTGTCTGTGGGGGAATTTTCCTACAACAAAAATTGGCAAGTCCATTGGGGATCGAAATTGATTTGTATTTAATTGGATTTTCCCTACCCTTTTCCCACCTTCTATATCATTTTTACTGTTTTTTTATGATCCATTACCTTTCTCCCATCTTCACTAGCAATTTCACCATTTTTTGTGCTTTCAGGGTGACTTTTTCTTACATTTTTTGGCATTTTTTTGAATTTCTGCGAGGACTAGCGCTCCCCTGTAAGCCATACCAGAGTGCTAGTGCTCCCCTGCAGTGTATTACAGAGTTCTACAATGCTCTGTGTCCTTGGTTTAGGGAGCGCTAATCTCTGTTTTGGAAGTTTTTGCCTTTTTCTACTCAATCTTTTGCAGCCTGTTTTGCATAGGTCTTTACCCAAAGTCTATGGTTGGTTTGTGAAGTTGTTTGGATTGGTGTTTGGTGCTTATCAATCCTTATTGTCTTAATTTTAGCTTGAAATTTTTTAAGAAATGTGAATTTTCCTTTTCAGAAATGTGAAATCTCCCTTTCTTGCAGCTTGGTTTGTCAGGACAATTTGAGTGATTTCTCTTTCTCCCTATCTTTTCTTGGATTCTTCTCTGCATTTTCTTGTACTCATTGAATGTTTTTCATTTTTTGAATCCTTTATTGATTTATTGTTAGAACAAGTTTCTACTTGTTTTCTTTCATTTATCATTTCTTTGAGTGCATGCTTTGTTTGAAACCTTTATCGCTTTGTATCTTTTGTATCTGCATATGACTCTTTCTTCTAATTGAAAGTTGTGGAGAATTGAAAGATTTGTATTTAATTTATTTATACATTAGAATAAAACAAGGAAGATAGTTGAATTCTTGCTTTTGGGTAGTGAAACTAGCTTGCATTTGAAGTAGTGAAATTGCATGGTTTTTGGCATTTTGAGACATTGTGCATCTGGGAATGATAAACGTTTTCTCCTTCTCGTATTATATCTTTCATCGAAGTGAAATATTTGCATTCTAATTTATTTGCATTGTTTAGAGTCGGTCAAAAAATCATTTATTCCATGCCATTTTCCTCTTGAGTAAACAACAACCTTAAAAATCAAGCACTAAACTAAAATTTATTAGAAATTTTTATATTTTCTGGTAGCAAACCTACATTATCTTAGGGTGTAGGGATTTGGAATAGGTGTGAAAGATAACTTTCCAAATCTGTAAAAAAACATAGAATCTTGAGTTAGGGAGCAGTGAAATCCATTTAATACATTTTGTCCTGGGAATGCCTTCTAACACAAGGGTCAATCATGAGGTCACATTAGGGTCAAAAAATTTACTCACCCTTCTTTGTTGGTCTCAGTGTAGATATTGCACGTATTATTGGGGGTCACTTGAGGGTATACCCACGATTATGTGTGGGATCCTTTCAAGTTTATTTCAGGATAGATACCCTGCCTTTGCATGTTGATCAGAATGTTGACTGTTTCCCTAGGCATCATTGTAGTAATTGGTAACCTTAGTGGCCTATCTCTTTAGGGTATTTACATGAGGTAGTTGTGGAGGGGAAAGTATTCACGGTACCTGGAATCGACGTTGGCCAAACTCACTTGGGATCCTTGGAGGGTGTACCCACGATTATGTGTGGGATCTTTTACCAAGGTGTAAGTCCATTAAGCAGGTCGTCAACATAAATTTCCCACCCTCTCTATCTCATCTCCTTCTTATAGTGTTCTCATGACATTGGATTTCATCACCAACTAGTGCATTCATTGTGAGAAGGTTTTGTGTGTTTGCTTTCTTTCTAGATTTTTAGCATGCGTTGTTTATTTTCCCGAGCAGACTCTAGGTTGGATCTTTGTTTAATGGCGTCAGTTCCTAGAACTACCAATGGAGAAACTCCTTTTCCAGGGGAACCTTTTTTTTTTCATTCTTATGGAAATGTTGGTCCTCCTTACATCGCTACTTTGAGCCTTCCAGGTCTCAAAATTGGGTTACCGATATGGTTGTTTTCCACTTCGGTAATCTCGAATGCAGCAAATGCTTCAGATGTAATTACACCACCCACACATCAACCTCATGTTGACTTTTCACCTTCTTCACCCATTAAGTCTCCTTCCCTTTATCCTTCTTCACCTAGTGAAAGATCTAAAGCAAGTAGCCAGGTTGATAAGAAGAAGAAGAAGAAATGGAAAGAGAAGAAGAAGAAGAAGAAGAAGAATCAGAAAGGGACTAAGCTTCCAACTACATCAGATGTTGTATCCAAGAAACTAGCTATTGCTAATCATACTGGGAGTGTTGATGAGACCGATACGACTACAATGAAGAATCCAAAACTCAAATTCCCTTGCAGTATTTGTAAGGGTGACCACTTTCTAAGGGATTTCCCTGGTCTTCACAAGGTCTTAGAAATGTGGTCTTCCATGTCATCGACCCCCAATGGACATGTTGGTGATGCACTATCAACTAGTGACGTTAAGGTTGGTAAGAAGAAGACATTTGTCAAGTTTCCTTACATGTTATGAGAAGGTGATCATTATTCTCACCTTTTTCCTCGTATGAATGAGGATTCTTCTCTTTTGGAAAAGCTTCAAATTCCAAATGGTTATCATATAATTCTTCCCAACCCATTATTAGTTGATGGACTGGTCAGTCCAGTTCCATCCCTGGTCAGTCTGGTTGATCAGGTGGTCAATCTGGTTTCATCCTCAGTTGAACCACTAACCAACGTAGTTGATCTAGTTTCGTCGTCGATCGGCCCCACTTTTCATATGAAAAGTGAAACCCAAGTGGTTGTTCTAGTTACATCATCGGTCGATCCCACTCTTCATCTAAAGAGTGAACTCAAAGTGGTCGATCCGGTTCTGACATCCGTCAACTCCATTCTCCCCTTGGAGGATAAAACCCATGTTGTCAATCCGATACCATCGTCGGTCGATCTTACTCTCCCTTTAGAGAGTAAACCTAATACTGTCCATGTTTTTCTCATTGATATAAAATCTACCATGTTGGGGCTCATTCCTCCTTCTCCCATGAAACCCCCTCCAAGTAACGAGGCCATACTTTTTGATTGGGGTGCGCTAACTGGACCTTGTCTTCCCTCTCACATTCCTTTCAATATTACAATATAGGTTTGTGGTCGGTCCATTCCTTAGACACTGATAGATGAATGTGATTCCATTCGTATCTTATCCTCTATTTCCTGGCAAGATTTTGGTTATCCTTAGCTTGTACCAGTTATGCAGAATTTGTTAGCTTTCAACAAAAGAACCAGTCACCCTTTAGGAGTCCTTCCTCAGTTTCCTATAACTTTGGGAGGGAAAAATGTCTTGATTGATGTTATGGTAGTCCAAGGCCCCTTGGATTTTGATATACTCCTTGGGTGAGTTATGTCTATGCCATGAAAGCTATTCTGTCCACTTTTTTTTGTGTGATATATTTTCCTCACGATGGAAGAATTGTGGCTATTGATGAAATTTGCACACCTAGGTACCTCGCCCTAAGTGTCATAAAGTGTCATATAAGTGTCTAATACTGTTAAGAACCAAACTTCAATATAGCATAGAAAAACCTCAGGAAAAGTACTCAACGCCTTGAAAAAGAGATAATTTCAGATAATAAGCCTCTTCGAGGGGGCAACCTCCTTTTACCCCACTTAAATGTTCAAGTACA
>ML789119.1:340951-366211 GCA_009831015.1 Picea engelmannii | reverse complement strand
AGGAGGTATAATTACAAATAATGGCCTAAAGACGACATAATTAAAATAACATTACTAATCTAAATTACAACTAATGGCCTAGAGCCGACATAAATAAAATAGCATTACTAATCTAATATGCCCCAATTAAGGGGTAATGAGCCCATATTAGGGCTTAACAAATACACATTTACACCATGGAATAAACTATGTCACAATCCCTAGTCAATGTGGAGGAGGGATATATTACATGAAGGCAAAAATACAAAGTGCACATGAATTATTATTAATATTCATGAAAAATAAATTAATTATGTGTGAGAATCCACCTCACATTTGGTTTCCTATTTTTTAGGGAATGTGGAGGATCTCATGGATGGTTGAAATATTTCCTCAAAATCCTTGAGAGATATTTCCTCCCTAAAATCCTTAAGAAATATTTTCTCCCTAAATATCTTAGAGATCACTTTTTTAGTGGATCTGATGAGAGATCCTCTCCATGGTGGTTAAGCCTTCAAATCCTATATAATGAGGGATTTCCATGGAGGAGGAGGACATGGAGAAGTTTAGAGATACCAAACTTATGATGTCATAAGGAAGGAAGCAAATTGGAGGTATCAAACTTATGGTCTTGGGATATTTGTGCGAGGGATGGACAAGGAGGACTTGGAGAGGCTGCTGTGACTTCATCAATGGTTTGTAAGTATCTCTTTTGAGTTATCATTAATACATGTGCTTGGTTTGTTTCCTTCAATTTTGTGTACATTTGCATGGACTTGTCTCTTTGGATGAATCTAGTTTTAAACTAATCATGGTAGAATAGGAAGTATGCTTTGTCTTCGTGGTTTTTTGTAGTAATTTTTGAAATGCTTGGGGATCAAGGCTCAACTTGGATTGAGCGAGGACAAACATCGTAAAAAGGTAGTCATACTCTCTTCCTCTTCTCTATTGAATAGTTTAGCTATGTTTAAAGGAATGTCAGTGATAAAAGATATCACTTTTCTGTCTTGGTCATAGGGATATAAGATCCAAGAGGGAATTCACTTGTCCACAGAGGAATTTTCCTACAACAATAATAAACAATGAAACATGGGAAATATGAAAACAAATCCTCTACCACTTGAAGAATACATAAATCAAAGATGATACATCCAGACAGGAAGAAAAACATAAAGTGTTTGAGTGATAAATGATGAAACATGGGCAAGATGACATCATATCCTCTACCACCTCAGGAATCCATAAATCAAAGATGCTACATCGAAACAAGAAGAAAAATAGAAAGTGTCTGAGTGATAAACAATGAAACATGGGAAAGATGACAACAAATCCTCTATCACCTCAAGAATCCATAAATCAAATATGCTACATCCAAACAAGAATAAAAACAGAAAGTGTTGTAGGAAAATCTCCTTGCGGACAGGTAGATTGCCTCAAAGAGATTGACCCTAACTCTAAGACAGAAAATGATTAACATGGACACTGACCTCCTTTCAAATCTATACAAACTAATACATGAGAAGGAAGGAGAGTAGAGGTACCTCTTTATCGACGTTTGTCCCTGCACGCTCCGAGTTGAGCTCCAATTCTTTGCTCCTCGATGAGTCCTGTAGACAAATAGGATACGACCACTTCCTACTCTATTGATATTAGCTTGAAAATAGATATATCTATCAATGATAATCTCATGTAACATCAGACACAAACTAGAAAGAAACAGGCCAAGCATGTCATATTAATGAGAATAACGACATCGATACTTACAATTGTAGATGCAAATGCCATAGCTTCATCAAGTCCCCTTCGTCTAACCCTCGCTCGAAAGATCCACAAACTAGATGATAGAAGCTTCACTGATCACTCTCCTCTGACTGACTGTGTGTTTCCTATGAGATCATAGGTTTCATGCTAGCAATTCTTCCCCCTTCTCACCATGATAGAGCCTGTTTATATAGGTTAAGAGGAGCTTAACCTCTTGAGTTATCTTTAGAGCAAGTTGAGGAACTCCCTCCTTGGATCAAGGATCTTCTGATGAAACCAAGAATTCAAATGCAACTACCTTCTAATCTTGAAAGATCCTCCCCTTATTCTCTTCAACGGGCCAACTATTGCCTCAGATTAGGCATTGCTCCCTCAAAAAGGGCATCAGAGTGCTATAGTGCTCCCTAGGAAGCTTGAGGGGGGTGCCAGAGCTCCAAAGATGGATAGCGCTCCTTCTGAGGAGTAGGCAGGCATTATAACACTCCCTGAGACCTTATAGGGGAACGCTAGTGCTCCTAAGGCTGATTTAGGGGAGCGCTCACCCTCAAAACCTTTGTTTCAAAGCTCCTTTTAGGTGATAAGAGTCCTTTGACTTCAGTTAACCAGTTTCCCTTCTCAAAATCAAGTGTATGAGATGTATTGAGTGCCTCCTTAGTGTCTTCATTATGGCAGTATGCTTGAACAACATTTGTGACACTTGTGAACAACTTGCAACACTTGCAAAAGTTGTAAAGAAGATGCGACACTTACGACAGTTGAGAGGAACATGCGACACTTATCCAATTGAGTAATTTTGACGTGTAACAGATTGCCCCCCAAAGTATGAAGTTAGAAGATGCAAACTGATAACTCAAATGATTTGTAGATGTTCAAGCAAGGGTATAGACTCGGAGAACCTGACGGAAGCTACACACAAACATCGAACAAATATCATGACATATTTCAAAACCCAAGGCAGGCATACCTATGCTTGGGTGATCAAGACTTGCAAGATATGGCCGCCATAAAATACACTGCAGATCCATAATTGTATTGATAAGGAGGTATAGTCACTGAAGATACAATGTGGATCTATACTCTGATGACTCGGACTGATAATAGCCACAAAGAATACACAGTGGATATACGATATGACAAGACATAGCCACGAACAATACAAAGTGGATCTATGTAATAGTGTATGTGTTATTTGTCCAATAGAAACTCCTTCGCAACTAGGGAAAAGCATATACCAAAGTGGTCACTCAACCCAGTGTCTTCTTACCAATTCCAATGTGGTATGATTCTAACCATGTGAATAGATGTCTTGATTTCGAACATGGCAGAAACCACTTGATTACCGGCTAATGGTGTGAACCGTTAACAAGTGCAAGGGAAATCACCATTAATGTCAATGATTCCCAAGGTACCTCAGTACATTCCAGTGAATGTGAATAGATGAGCTGAGATCGAACATCCATGGAATCATCCGATCAGAGGTCAATGATTTAAACCTACTATCGAATGTGAGGAGGCCTTCCATTGAGGCATGCAGGTCCCAAAGTAATAACTGGTTTCTAAGTCTGATTCTCGGATAATGTGTTGAAGTCGACAGGAATAGACTCGTCGAGGGAGGACCTTGATGTATCCCCTATCAACGACACGAAATAGACATAGAGATGTAATTGGTAGATCAAAAGGACATGGACTGACATGGGTTTTGAGGCAAGATATTTGGGATGGCTGACTCTTCAGGCGGATACTTCCCTTGAACACTGAGGTACAACAACAAAACATGACATGGACCAAAACTATGCAGTGGATACTGTGACTTATGTCGGCTGACCCAAAGGAGTGAAAGGAACTCAAAGAATTGGCTCAGTGCAGAGGTTCAGTGGATTATGATGCGTGCAAATGACAAAGTGTCATGTTCAAGGGCAACTCTAAGAATTGTTGGATAATGTTCTCAAGAGACTGGTTGGCTTGCTCCTTTCAATTTTTCCCCCATCCAGATAGATGAGTACCTCTTTTTGATTTAATGAGCTCTAGGAGGATAACACATGCTCGATATAACTCACCTTAGGTAAGTTCCTCTTCCTTTGTTTAATGAACTGGAAGAAGTACGGGTTCAGTCCCGTATGGGCCTGTCGATGTGTGTTTTAAAGAGTCCAAAGACAGAAAACTCGAAGGTTTTTCAGGATCAGTTCCTTTTTTGTACAGTAGTCTAACGAGACCAAAAAAGAGATAAACTATCACTCGAAAGACGCCCTTTCTAACCTTTTAATGAGTGTGAAAGGAAGCAAGGTCACTCGACAATCTTTTCATATTTAGAGAGTCTGAAAAGGGTTTAAAGAAAACTCCAGGGGGGTTCCTTTTTTGTGTGTTCGTGTATCCATACGGGTCCGAAAAAGAGATAAAATTTTACCCGGTTACGTTCTCATATTTTCGAGCTCGAGAACGAACTAAGACTATGCTCATAAGTGCGACAAGGTAAATAATTCATCGGAACTGCCAGGAAACCTGCGATGTCAAAACTACAAACCAGGGATTTAGTGAAGCCATTATATTGTTAGAGAAACCCAAAAATGACTATACCTTATGAAAATGGAAATTTATAAATAGAAATACAATGAAAATTCCATTTACCATTTCATTTTGCACAAGGATTTTGGAGTAGTGGAGATTCTCATTTGAAGTGGATCTTGTTTTGTTCGCTGTCGGAGCTACGGTTCATTGTTTTGCTTGCCGTTCAGACCAGGTAGATGTCCATCTCTTATTATTTCAAACACATGGTTTAATCTTCATTTTAATAGCATCATTTAATTTAAAATATGAAGCCCTAAATTGCCCAAAAAGACCAAAATCGACCTCTTTTAAAAATGATGGAAAAAGGGGATTCTTTTTGCAAAAATGGTTTAGAGGAGGATGGCCAAGATGCCAACGCCCCAATGGCTGATTGGATGGGTCATTTTTGGCAAAGAACCCATTAAAAATCCTTCCATACACCCACGCAGCCACAAAGAAGTCGTTTTTATTTTTTAAACGTTTTTATTGTTATATGATGAATGTTAAATGGCTAAGGAAGGGCGTGTTGATTATAAAAGAGGGTGTGGTCATTTTAAATGAAGTGGGCATTTAGATTTCATGTTTTAATTTTCTTTTAAAAATTGCTGAAATTACCAAAACATTGAAAGAATGAATTTCTTTATTCTTTTGTTTTGTAGGTAACTTCGGCGACCATGATTGAGTGGAAAGAACGAGAACATGAGATGGATGACTTAGCTGCCTTGCGGAGTCCCCGCACACAGGCTGCATTGCGAGCCTGTGGCTTACTCAAATTCTTCAAGTTGCATAAAATGAAGAAAGAGGTTTTATTGCTCGAGCATATGATCGGCCAATGGGATGTTGCAGAACAAGGATTCCAGATTGGCACACAGCTTTTAACCAATGAGTTAGAAGACGTGTATTTTTTGACTGGCCTCTCGAAAAGAGGGGTCCCCATATCTTTTTCTGGGCAGAGGGCGCTACCTGAGCAAGTGGACGTGTATCTGGCATGCCACTGTATCCCAGGAGCAAGACTGGTAGGGGGTAGAATCCCTATCAAGGATATCCGAGAGATACCCCTCTGGTATATATTGTTTGCCATCACGAGCATGATGGGTAGTACTAGCATGCATCTGGCATCAAGAAAGCAGGTGGCTTACAGTGTTCAGTGTTTGGAACCAAAACTATTCAATTGGAGTGCAGGGTTCCTTCGAAATGTGAAGGAACATATTTCACGGTGTAGGACAGAACATAAGTAGTTTGGTTATGGCTCATTTCTGGTCTCATTTTTTCTGGAGCGCATCGCCCAGATGCAGCCTCAGATAGCACTGGCAATGCGACCAGTGGACGAACAAAGGATGGAGAGGTGGACTAGTCTGTCTCCAAGGCTAGTAGCGGAGTTAGAGTTTCGTTTCACTGGCGATTTCTTTTCTTGGATGAGACGACAGTATCTATGGATAGAGGACTTCCTGTATGTTGAGGTAGATTTCCGCGGGAGCATGAATTTGATTTTACCCGCGGGGGAAGACTGGGATGTTTCAGGTAAGAGACTGAGCCATACCTTGTCTAGTTTTTGTTTTTAAGTTTTTGATGTATATGTATTTTTTCGGGTGTCTAGAAGAGTTTTTTAACAGATGTACTATTTTCAACGTGCAAACAAGGGAGCAGTGCGCCTGGTCGATATACCGATACTAGGATGTCATGGGGGCATTCCGGTCGTAGAAGATCTGGTGGTACCAGTGATAGGTCTCTAGGAGGTTGAGAGAAACCTCCAAGGCCTTAGGATGGGCATTCCTCCTTTACGAAGGGGAGAAGTGCCTTTATATCTATAGAGGCACACTGTGGGAGTACCAGAGAATATCAATTCTCTACTGAGGCACGTAGTGCGCGCAGTGATGTGTTACTCATAGCACAATGTAGTGCGGGGATCTTAGAGTCTCTCCAGTCAACATATTTTGTATGCCTTGTCAGGCGATGTCGTAGGGGTTTTAAAGACCCGACATTTTTCTCTTCTACATACTTTTTGATGTAATGCAAACATTTCAGTCACGCCATATATATATATATATATATATATATATATATATATATATATAGTTTCAAGTTTTTACAGTGCCAATGATTTGTACATGATCATGTCTGTGATGTGTTTTAATTTACATGTAATGTACAATTTTTCTTTCCTTAAATCTTATATGTGGGCAAGATACCGATCCATGAAGTAATTAGCTAACGAATCTGAAACACTATTAAGTTCTCTTGGAATGTGTCTATATTCAATGTAATCGAACATTCGTTCAAGATGGTGAACTTGTAGGTGGAGACATAGCAGGATAGGACTACGGATAGCGTAGATACGGTTTATTTGATAGACCATGAGTTGGGAGTCTAAGTAAATAATGATACGAGAGATACCTAGGGAGGAGGCTTGGGTTAACAGTCCGATGATAGCATGATATTCTGCCATGTTGTTGGTTGCTGGTCCTAAGCAAATACCTCCTGAACTCACCACCTCGTCAAATTGGTAAATAACCCATGTTGTCGAAGCAATGTTCTAGGTATGTCAACTAGCACCATCCGCGAACCCAAAAAATATAGGAAAGGAAGACGTCATTTGTGCATGAAAACACAAGCACAGTCATGAGTGGCAATGGTAAAGACTTGAGCATGTGAAAGAAATAGACACACCAAAGTAAAATACAATAATGTACAAAGTACAGATGCTGGATAATCTAAGCATAGTACCTTTTAAGGTAAAGCTCGTTTTGGGGCTCTCCCAGGGAAATTCCATCATGATCTACTAATTTGTAGGCACCTCTATGTAGCACGCGTTTCACGATGTAAGGGCCGTGCCACAGAGGTTCTAACTTTCCTATCCCCAATTTATCATGAGCTTGGTCATAAACGAGGACTAAGTCTCCTTTTGCAAAAGTCTGAGGGTGGACGGATTTGTCGTATTGACTCTTGATTCATTTTTGATGTGCCTCATTAATGAGAGCAACATCACGACGTGTTTCGTCCAGCTTGGATAGATACAAGAATCGTTCTTCTTCAGCAGAAGTATGGGGCAAGAGTTCTACTTTCTGTTTGAGTGATGGAATCTCACACTCGATTGGTAGAACGGCTTCAATGCCATACACCAACTAGAAAGGAGTAAATCCAGTTGAGGTTTTCACAGAAGTGCGATAAGCCCAGAGAGTGGAGAAAAGTTGTAAATGCCACGATGTCTTGTTTGCCCCTACCATGCATTGGATCATGGTTTTTAGGACTTTGTTGATGGCCTCAACTTGTCCGTTAGCCTGAGGGTAGTAAGGGGATGAGTTTTCATGGAGAAAACCCAATTTGACATGTAATTCTCTCATCATCTGGTTTTTGAAGTGTGCACCATGATCAGTGACAATGGGACATGGTATACCAAAATGAGTTATGATACGGTTGAAAAGAAATAGAGCTACAGTACGACCATCATTTAGAAAGGTAGGCATAGCCTCAACCCATTTGGTGAAGTAGTCGACGACAATGATGATGTAACCATGCCCCCCAGCTGAGGTAGGCTTACACTGCATGAAATCGATACCGCACTTGGCAAAGGGGCCGATGGTGATAATGGGGTGCAACGCAGTAGGGTGGGTGCGTGCCTTCTTGTTAAAGAGGTGGCAGGGTGGGCATTTTTTGACGGCCTCGATGCAATCTTTGAAAATTGAGGGCCAAAACTAGCCAACACGTAGGATTTTTTGGGTTGTGTTCATCCCAGAAAGGTGACCGCCACATGCACCAAGGTGACAATCGTTCAAAATGCGTTCAGCCTCCTCGTGAATCAGACATCGCCGAAGGATGGTGTCAATACCACGACGATACAAGGTGTCTCCAATGATGATATAATGACAAGTGGTGACGAATGCATCGACGTTCTTCACGAGAAATGTTGGGCTAAAAATGTTGGGTTTGAAGGTAGAGGAGAATGTCTCCGTACCAAGGATCGGAGGTGCTGATGAGGAAGAGAGATTCATCGGGGAGAGAATCTCTAGGTTCAATGTTTTCATCAGCACAAGGGAGATCATAGATAATCTCTGCAAACACCAGGGATTTTTTGTCTTTGGCCTTTGTAAACTCAAGATCGAATTATTTAAGAATAATGATCCATTTAGAATATTTTCCCCCAAGTACTTGTCGTGTCAAGACGTGGTACATGGGGTTGGAGTCTGCGATCACCGTGGTGGTGCGTAATAAGATGTAATGGAGGAATATCTGGACAACGATGACGGCTTCCAGAGCCAGTTTCTCGACATGCGAATATCGGAGTTCGGGTCTATATAGACTCTTTCTCAGATAATAAATCACATGTTCTTCGTTGTTGGGGTCCTCCTGAACTAACACCATCGCAATAGTGGAAGTGAAGGTGACCAAGTAAAGGATATAGTCCTTTGTATACTCTGGAGGGTGTAACAAGGGAGCATGGGTCAAAGCGTGCTTGAGAGCATCGAATGACCGTTGGGCAGCATCATCCCAGATGAAAGGGGTATTTTTCTGCAGTAACTGCATGAATCCTTTAGTTATCTCGGCATAGTTGCAGATGAAACGGCGAAGGAAGTTTGCTTTGCCTTGCAAACTTTGGAGTTGGGTTAAGTTGGTAGGTGGGGGTAAGGCTAGAATGGCCTTGATATTTAAGGGATCCACCCGGATCCCGTCTTTGGAGACAATGAAACCAAGGAGTCGACCAGATTTGACAATGAAAATGCACTTGTGGGGGTTCAAGCAGATACGGTAGAATCGACATCGAAGAAAAATCGCCCGCAAGTGATCAATGTGATCAGATCAATTGGATGAGTGGGCGGGTAAATCATCGAGGTAAGGCTCTGTGATATGCTTGATATCGTGGAAAGCATATGACATGGCCCATTGGAAAGTGGCACTAGCATTTTTTAGGCCAAACGGTAACTTTCGAGAGGAGAAAGTTCCCTATGGGCAGATAAAGGTTGTCTTATGTTGATCAACAGGTAAAATTTCGATCTGGTTATACTCGAAAAATCCATCCATGAAAGAGAAGATTATGCTCCTTGCGTAATTATTGATGATTTGGTCGATGAAGGGCATAGGGTAGTTGTCCTTGGGACAAGCTTTGTTGAGATATTGATAGTCAACACAAACACGGATGGTCCCTTGTTTTTTGGCAACCGAGACAAGGTTGGAGACCCATTTTGTCAAAGGGACGGGATAGATAAAGCCAGATTTTAGAAGTTTTTCGACTTCTGTCTTTATAGCTATGATTTTCTTGGGATGAACCGGGAGAAGCTTTTGTCGAACAGGTTTCGCGTCAGGGTAAGTTTTGATTTTGTGTACGATGATTGAAGGGTTGATCCCTGGCATCTCCTCGTAGCTCCATGAGAAGACATTGCAAAATTCCTTAAACAAAGCGATATAAGAGACCACTTCCTCGGGCGTGCAATTAGAACCAATGTTAATGTTTTCCAGGACACCTTCTTTGATCGAGATGTCAATAATGATCGTAGTAGAGATGTTACCCATGTTCCCCTTAGAGAGAGTATCTTGTGTGAGGATAGGAGATTGCAGAGCATTGGTAACATCGGGAGGGAAGACATAGCGTATGTCTTGGTGAATTTCTTCCAAAGGCAGAAGAAAAGAGGATCGATGATGGTTATCATCCCAAGGCAGATCGTTGATGCTAAGCATTTCCATAATAGATTCATCAGAAGGAAAAATCTGGGAAATGTAATCAACGGTGGACGATAGGGAATCCAACCATGAGGGCACTGAGTAGGCATCAGGTGCCAATAAATGGGAATTGTTCAAAGAGAGAGAGGTATATTGAATAGCTACGTATGCAGCCTTGGCTAGGATAAGTGTTATAGTGTCACCGAGCACATCGAATTCCAGAGGACTAGGTACAATCCATGGATCAGATGATTCCAAGGATTGATAAGGCATAGTCGAGATCATATTGACGACGACAATATGATGTGCAGTAGGTGGAAGTGGTGTAGGGAAAGTACCCATAAGGATAGAATCCTTCAATAAGCCAACACCAACACTTTCATACGTAACTGGGTGGTCTCCCAAAAAAGGAATGTTGTTGGTGGCAGGGATGCGAGCGTCAGGTGTATAGAAGTCAAGCTGATCGACGGTGACAATTTTGCCTTGATGGGGGAATTGTACACATCAAAAGACTGACGAGGAGACGACAGTCATAGCGTAGAACCAACTTCTTTCGAGTAGTAGGTTGTAATAGAGGGGGGCATCAACCACCTTGACATCAATGGTGACAGTTTTTCCGCCCAACTGAATGGCTAGGGATTGTAATAACCCGTGGGGATGAAAACCTCATCCATCGAAAGTGCATAACATCGTAGTGGATTTGTTAAGGGTAGGAAATTTTAAGCCTTTCCAACAAGCTAAGGACATGACACAAGTAGAGGCTCCCTCATCCAGGATAGTTCGGTGGATTTGTTGATTGTGAACAACAACATTGATTTGGAAAGCTAGCTGGTGGGAGAGTCGCGGTTGATTATCATCCAGATTAAACATGAGGTTATTTGATGACTCAGGATCGAAAGCACCAATAGTAGCTAAGAGCGTTCTACATTGGATGGGACAGTGTTGTAGAACTTCCAAGGTGGACATAGCACACGGGGCTTGGGCCAAATATTCTACAATGTTGTAATTTTGGGCAGCCCGTGAATTAGGATTGAAGGTAGATTTTCAGATGGTGCTCTTAGGAGGGCATAAGATGGAGTCAAATGAAGGTTTCTCAATCTGAAGTGGCCCGGATGGAGGGCTAACATATGGAGGATTAACAGAGGATGGTAATGGGTCCGGTGAAGAACCGTTAGTAGTCTTCGTCTTATCAGGTTTAACGGGCATGTCATATGTCACAGAGAAAGTGGTTATATTAACCCCATTAAACATGTAGATGTGAGCACTTGTCGAGGCTTCATCATGGGATTGGTTGGAACTGCCCCCTGCAGTGGGGGTTTGAGCAACCAAAGATTGTTGCTGCGGAAAAGGATGATTAAGCACAGTGGGTTGTGAATTTACCTTGAAAATCTTGGCCACTTCATCGCGATGTGGACAGTCTCGAGTGTAGTGATTGTCACCACAGATGAGACATGGGAATTTCGGTTTTCGTTGTGGTTTTTTTCCGGCAGCTGGGGTTTGCGGTTGATTTTTTGGTTGTTCGTTGTTATTGTTCTTCTTTGGTTTATTTCTCGCTTTCTTCTTGCCCCCAGGTTGTTGTGAAGGGGTCGATTGGACCACATTCACCTCAGAGACCTGAGTTTGAGGGGGGGTAGAAGAGGGTGCATTTAGATTGGGAGCAGCCGTCGAAGTGGGCCATTGAATCATTCCATCCGACTGGGTGGTAGATTGGGCTTTGACGGAGCCAATAACTCCATCCGCGTGGGAAGAAGACGATGGTTTGGATGGATCATTAGTGGCACGGGTAGCATTCGGTATCAACTCGTACAGAGTACCAGACTGTGAATAGACTAAGTCTAAGTACTGAGCTCGGGAAATATCTTCTTCCTCGGTGACTACACCACCCATGGAAACATCACGAGTGATCTTGGTAACAACGATTTAGTGAACCATTCCGCTAACAATTGGTCAGGAATGACTGCTTTGATTAGCCTTCATCGTCATCTCCACTCATGAATATGATCAGATATGTGTACGGACGTTGTCTGACGAAGGGAGGTTAATAGTTTAGTACCCATCTCATATCGAATGGGTAGTTGGAAGTGTGTGAGGAAGTACATGGCGAGGGAGTTGAAAAAATGAAAATATGCGTGCGGTAGTTCAATATACCATTTCACCATGGAACCCGTAAGCGTTCGTTGGAAAAGACGCAAACATATAGAATCGTCCATGAGGGAGTTGGATGAACACCACAAATGGAAAGTCATCACGTGGTTGTTTGGGTCTTCTCCAAACTTTTCGTCGAATTTTGGGATATCAGAAGGAAGTTTAGCTGGAATAGCTGGAAAAACTGAAGAATGATAAATAGGATCATTCGTTAACCGAGACAAATCCAGAAGTTCTAGGGTAGCTAGAAAAGGTAGTTGTCAGTTAACCTGTGGGTAATGTTGGTGTGGTATAGGGACACCGGTGGGGCCAATCACTGGGTTATGTGGATAATTGTAACTAGTGGGCCTTCTTGTATGAGGTTGGTGTTGACCAGGGTACACAGGATTCGAGGTGTTTTGAGAAGCATGTGTGAGCGGAGGATAACTGAATGGGTTTTGTGGGTTATAGGTTGGGTTTGGCATTTGTCCATAAGAAGGTTGTTGTGAAGTCTGAGAATTGTGTCCTGCCGAGAACTGTGGATTTCCTGGAAAAGGGACATTCCACGGATTGGTTGTGGCAGATGCATTTTGTCCATATGGTTGATGGTATACTCCAGATTGCAGTTTCCCCCTAGCATGAGGGTGCCCCCCAAATGGAAGTTGTCCTCCGGTGGGAGGATGCCCCCCAGCTTGAGGTAGAGTTCCCAGAATTTGAGAACCAGACGTAAATGACTGAGTGGTGCCACTGAGTGGATTAGGACCACCAAGACCGGTCCCTCTGGGTTGTTGGATAGGTATGGAACTTCCCGACATAACTTGGGTAGTAGTGGCTTGGGTAGTAGTGGCAGTGAAAGCATTCAGTGCTCTGTACCCAAAAGGGAGTGATGATGTAGGTCTTGGTGTTATAGGTGTGCCAATCACATCTTGGTTGACCACCGCGTTACCGGCGGGAATAGTCGAAATGTGTGGGACTATTGTAGAATGGGCCATGTAGAGGGGAAGAGTAGACCTTGGGTCAACGAACGATATGTTTGGACCAACAGGTGGTGTGGCTGTAAAAGTGGTGGTACCAGTAAAATGGTTTAGGGGTACTGTGTAGGAAATGGGTGCATCAACACCCATCCCTATTCCATAAAGATCTCTCACCATGCGCAGTGGACTTCGAACAATGTATGTGGTCCAAAAAGGGTCATTAGCTAAAGGGTTTTGATGAGACCCATCCGGAATGTTAGAAGGATTGACGATGAAAAATTCAGCAATGGAATTCAATTGGAGGACACGTCATTCATATCCCTCTGGAATGCAGAAAGCTTTCGGAGACTCTGAAACAATTTGAAAACTCTCTAAAGGAGTGGGAACTTCTTCCTGGGAAGTTGTAGTGTTTTGAACCTCGCTCTGTTGAGGAGATTCCTCCGTAGAATGAGGGGGTAGAGGGGTTTTTCCTTTCATATTTTCTGGAGGAAGTCCCTATAGCCTCCGCGAACGATGTTGAGGGTCGATGTTGGTGAAAAAGAGTTGGTGAAAAAGATCTATGGAAAACTACCGAAAAGAAACAACATGCGCTAATAAGATCTAAGAATCACAACCAAGCAAACAAGACCTTCTCTCAATGACCGTACTAGTTGGTGATGAAATCCAACGTCGCGTGATCAAGTCAAGAAGGGGCGGGGACAGGTGGAATAGTTACAATGGTGACCTACTTAACGGACTTATGCCTTGGTGCAAGCTTCCATGCAGTAATTGTGGATTTACCTTCCAAGGAGCCCGAGTGAGTTTGACCAATGTCTGCTGCAGGTACAGTGAGACTTCCCTTCACCGTCACCTTGTGTAAGACCCTAAATATTATGGCCACTAAGGTTACCAATTCGCAGTCAGCCCCTAGGCGGGAATAGTCGACAGTCCAATTCAAATGTATGGGTAGGGTATCGAGCTCAAAATCAACCAAAAGGCTTCCACGCAGTAATTGTGGATTTACCTTTAAGCGATCCCCATAATACGATTTGACCACCATAATCAGTTAAACCATGGAGGGTTATTTCCCGTAGCTCACCCGAATGTGACCTTGTGCGTAACCCCTGTGTGAGAGGGGGATCCCAGGCAGACTTATACGATAATTGGATTTGAATCTCCCTAACTCAGGATGCTAGTGTTTATTTTGGAAACCTTGGAGAGTTATGCTCACAGCCTAACCCAAAGTACTAAACCTAATCTACTGTTGGTGGAGGATCCTAGAAAAGAAAATGTTCTAGATAATTTTTAATTAGCGTTCATTTTATAGTTGTTCTTTACTCAAAAGGGGTGCATGGAAGTGAAACGAATGGAATTATGACTCAGTCCCAAAAATGCATCAAAGATGATAAGCAATCATTTCTTTTCGATGAACATCTATCTAAGGGAGAGAGAGAGCTCTTTTCACTAACAAGCACTAATAAGGAATGTCCTCAAACAAATTTTCCTTAATCAAATCCTGATATGATGCTAAAACTTTTGAGATACCTTCTAATATGCACAATCAATCATAAAGATTCCTTTTATTGTTTTCATATGAATAATGATTAATTCAATAGAATGCTCATCTTGCTAATTATCTTTTGAATGAAAATCAGACCAAGACAAGCAAGAATCATGCAAACAATACACCCTCTTGTTGCGATCAAAACAAGAAGTGAAAGAAAAGAAACAATCAAAGAGGAATCAAACTTCACACCAAAAGAAATGTTGAAGGACAATGATCTTTACCAAAACCAAATGAAAAGATCTGTAGGCCTTTGATGACTTTCACCAGAGTTTTTTATTCAGTCGAAAAAAGAGAGAAAGACAATGTATGGGTTTCAAACTCCAAATGACAAAAAAAACTCAACCACAATAGTGAAGAAGGCTACAAAATCCAAAAATAAAGATGTTTTTTCTTCAAAAAGACAGATGTCAAAGCTGGAAAAGAAGAAGGATTGACTCACAAGGTAACCCAACAAGAGAGACACAGAGGAAAAAACCCTTAAAAAACAATTCTGGAAAGTTTATTGGCCAAAGGAGGGATGGCGCTCTGTTTTCAATGACAAAGAGTGTTACAACACTCTGTGTAAGGCTATCATGGAGCACTGGCACTCTATTAACACAGGGATAGGGGCGCCAGGTTGAAAAAGCTCCTAAAAGTGTCAAAAAATTCAAAAATTGTAATTCAATCTTGACAATTAGGCTGAGTGTTATGGGGTAGGGATCCAATCAGCTCATGAAACCAATCAAAAGAGGAGTGAAGCAGGTCTGAAGCAATCAAGGGGTAGAACAAGGTCAATGAGGAGAAATCAAAACAAGGAGTTTTGATTCAAGGCTATCTCCCCAGTGGAGTCACCAGTTTCTGTTGTAGGAAAATCTCCCTGCAGATAGGTAGATTGCCTCAAAGAGCTTGACCCTAACTCTAAGACAGAAAATGCTTAACGTGGACACTGAATTCCTTTCAAATCTATACAAACTAATACATGAAAAGGAAGGAGAATAGAGGTACCTCTTTATCGACGTTTGTCCTTGCACACTCCAAGTTGAGCTCCAATTCTTTGCTCCTCGACGAGTCCTGTAGACAAACAAGATATGACCACTTCCTACTCTATTGATATTAGCTTGAAAACAGATCTATCTATCAATGATAAGTTCATGTAACATCAGACACAAACTAGAAAGAAACAGGCCAAGCGTGTCATAGATGCGAATGCGACAGCTTCATCAAGTCCCCTTCGTCTAACCCTCGCTTAAAAGATCCATAACCTGGATGATAGCAGCTTCAATGATCACTCTCCTCTGACTGACTGTGTGTTTCCTATGAGATCATAGGTTTCATGCTAGCAATTCTTCCCCCTTCTCACCATGATAGAGCCTGTTTATATAGGTTAAGAGGAGCTTGACCTCTTGAGTTATCTTTAGAACAAGTTGAGGAACTCCCTCCTTGGATTAGGGATCTTCTGATGAAACCAATAATTCGAATGCAACTTCCTTCTAATCTTGAAATATCCTCCCCTTATTCTCCTCAACGCGCCAACTACTGCCTCAAGTTAGTCAGTACTCCCTCAAAAGGGGCATCAGAGTGCTATAGCGCTCCCTAGGAAGCTTGAGGGGGGCTCCAACACTCCAAAGATGGATAGCGCTCCTTTTGAGGGGTAGGCAGTTGTTATAATGCTCCCTGAGACCTTATAGGGGAGTGCCAACGCTCCTAAGGCTGATTTAGGGGAGCTCTCACCCTCAAAACCTTTGTTTCAGAGCTCCTTTTAGGTAATAAGAGTCCTTTGACTTCAGTTAACCAGTTTCTCTTCTCCAAATCAAGTGTATGAGATGTCTCAAGTGCCTCCTTAGTGTTTTCATTATGGCAGTATGCTTGAACAACATTTGCGACACTTGTGAACAACTTGCGACACTTGCGAAAGTTGTAAGGAAGATGCGACACTTACGACAGTTGAGAGGAACATGCGACACTTATCCAGTTGAGTAATTTTGACATGTAACGGAAAGTGTCTGAGTGATAAACAATGAAACATGGGCAAGATGAAATCAGATCCACTATCGCCATAGGAATCCATAAATCAAAGATGCTACTTCCAGACAAGAAGAAAATAATAATTGAAACATAGAAGATAGTTTGATGAAACAACTCATATGAATCTTCAATAACAATACAATTTACAACTACATGCTCCTCTGGATTACAAACTGAAATATACAATCATAAACATTTCTCAAAACTTCCTCCGATATTGGGCCAAAAACCCATCCTTTTTAGGAATATCATTCTTCTGATGTATTTATAATCAAAACAGTTGACATGTCTTGCTGCTTGGGCACCTCTTTTCAAATTTCATGTGTCTTCTCTTGTCTGTCTTGTTCTTTGTGTGTATCCAATTTGAATGTCTTTTCTCCCCTTCCCAGAAGGTCCTTCAGCTGTCTTTCTCGTTTTGTCAGAAGAAAACTCAGATCAACATGGGCCTAAAGGAAAACTTCCCCTCATGGTACCTCAATCTGACAATCTTTTGTCTCCATGGCCAGACCCTCCATGCTTTATATTTATGAAGTGGGTCGAGGTCTCAACTACCAGTTCCTTCTTTCATTAACTGATTTCTCCTCGGGATGGGGATGAGGCTCAATGCCTAGGTGGATGCTACGTGTGCCTCTCAGATTTGACGTTGAATAAGAACATGATTGCGGGGTCGTTAAAGGAGGTTTGTATCCACACCACTTTTGAGCCCACAATTCACCACCTTCCACAAGGTATCCCTTTCACCATACCCTAGTTTCAATTGCAGGACCACTCTAGAAATTTATCATTCAAGCGTGTTCCATCCCCGCAATGATGTGTGGCCTTCGATCTGCTACAATATGTGATCTCGAAAATACCTTCTTTTGTCACCATGCCCTGCTCTTGGATGGAACTTTCTTCCTACTTCAAATATCAATAGTTCACAATTACTTTGGGAGTTTTGTCTTTAGGCCTTTTCAATGCATAGATCGTACAATCCTCTGGAGTGTTGTATCTCTGAAGTGATATATTTTCTTCCACGTGTCCTCTTGTTTTGGATTGTCAAGATTCAATTTGGGAGTTCGGACTTCGAGACTTATTCTTCTTCTTTCTCATGCAATCCTATGAAGTTTTGTATTTCTGAAGTGTTAGATATGACGCCACATGGCATATTGATTTGGATGACCGAGATTCACTTCGGGAGTTCAAGCTTCATGAGTTTTTTTTCTTATTTTTCATGCAATCCTATGAAGTGATGAATTTCTGAAGTGTTAGATCTAGCACTACGTCGCCTCTTGATTTGGACGGTTGAGATTCACTTCGGGAGTTCGGGCTTCTGTCTAGTAGTTAATCCTTGCGCGAATTTTAAATTCTGACTGTCCGAGGGCCGCTAATCTAAACTGTACATGGGATATCCACCATTGAAAATCGAACCTGCTTGTTTTCTTATATTTCAAGCCCGAAATGGACTTCTCTGAATGCTACGTTTTTCTCATAGTTTTTCCCTACGCATACAACATACTTGACCAATATGACTTTATCAACTAGAAGAGGAAAAACTTATAGGAAGGCATGCAAAAAAGAGATACTTGGCAGAGGTGTGTACCTAGGTCTTAACAATAACTACATATGACCCATGAAAACTTTATGTGCTAACATTGGCTCCACAGGGGATGTCATGCTCCGTGTGAGCTGCCAAGAAGAATCCACTTCAATGTCTTATGCTAGGGCTATGGAGTCACTTATTCAAATACTAAGAGAAAACTAAAAACTAAAAGTCTTTCACACGTGCTTATTTATATACAAGACCCTACTCTAACTAACCTTTACAATGCTCAGGTGAAAATAAAATTCCACCATAGCTACCCAAACTGTTTGGTAACATAATTCTTCTTTTCATTGCAAATAATCCATAAAAGGTAAGGGAAGTGTGAAAACATGTTTTGTAACACTGAAAATACCCTGAAATGATGATATGATTAATAATTTTGCAGGCTCCAATGCTTTTGGAAAACTCAACTCCATATATAACTCCACAGGGTCATAAAATTTATAATAAGGGACACTAAACTGGTGAAAAGATACCTCCTTTATTTCATCATTGCTCACATGTTGTTTGATGTTCTCAGCATGTAAAGGTGGATAAAGGATTGATGTAGGCTTGCTAATCCCAAGTGATATTTTCTCATTTATAAGTGTTGGACATGAGATAAGATGTACATTTTTCTCTTCTTTTTATCCTTCATTATCATACATAGGAACCATGCTACGAGGTTCCAAAGAAGCCATGAAAAAACTCTGCTCTTCATCATCTTCGCTGGGATATTCATCAAAGATTGGTTATTTTTGGTCAGTGTTTTAAACAACTTCTTCATCATAAGAAGGACTGCCAAAAACATCTGTTTCAAGAAAAAAAATATCCTTTGCATTGTCTTCATAAGATAAGAAAATAAAATCTTTCTTCAATTCTGAAAGGCTAGGAAAAAATAGAGAGGAATCTTCCCTAGTTTTTTTAACTAGTTTATCATTTATCTCAGCTTCATAGTTTGGAGAAATATCTACTGCAAAATACAATTGCTCTTCGACATCAAAATATTAAAAAGAGACATGTTGATCTTCATAAACAACAAATACATCTAATATGATGCCAGATGTTTCTATGCTATTTCTATCATAGTGAATATCATTCAACACCTCTTGATCTTCATGGAAAATGATTTCTTCCACAATAAATGCTTCATCACAAATCTGGTTTTCGTGACTATCAAATTTTTTATGAAGCAAAGAAAACTCATCACAATAGTTTTCATAAAGATACTCAGCTGAAAAATATTCTTTACAAAATGAATTGAAAGCTGCATGAAAACCTATCAAAGAGATGATTCTTGCAATGGGAAGAGATCGACACCAATCACGAACAATCCCCTTGAATGAATACCTGAAAAAATTAATATGAAAATCTTCATGCATGATATGAAGTTAATGATTAAAATCATGAAAATCCATCAAATATTCAGCTGGAACCTCCCACTCTTCTCCTCGAAATTTAGGAAGTCTACTTTCCCATTCATCTCTACTAGGCTCTAGATTAGGGAAACCAACTATCCTTGAAAAATCATAGAAAGCATACCTCTGAGCTAAAATATTCTCCATTTCAAACTAGTGGAGTCTCCAATAGATTTCCAAACAATGGAGTCGCCATGGTGAAAGATGAGCAGTCGAAATAATGTTCTAACTTCAGTTCACCATCTAAAACTGGATCTCTTTGTTTTTGTACTCCCGGGGAAGATATCTTCACTTCTATCCCCGACAATGACACCATTAATGTTAGCACTGAGAGTCACCCTCATACTTCATGAGGATAATCCCAATACCCATCAAAATGTAAATGTATTGAAATGGTTTGAGTAGGTGGATCATTAATACTTTAAAGAAAGGAAAATAAAACATATATCACTGTAGATCATTGATGGACCATTGGGCTATGGAGGTATAACAATATCTCATTAAAGGAATTTAAGTTCCCTATCAGAAAAAAGATTTTCTTAATGATTAAGAGAAGGATAAGAGAATAAAATAAAGATGAATACTTTCTAAGAAAAGATCCTCCCTGCAAATAGAATAGACATGTATGAATAATAAAGAATGAAACACTGGAAAGATGACAACAAATCCTCTACCACCTCAGGAATCCATAAATCAAATATTCTACATCTAGACAATAAGAAAAACATAAAGTGTTTGAGTGATAAATGATGAAACATGGGCAATATGACAATGGATCCTCTATCACCTGAGGAATCCATAAATCAAAGATGCTACATCTAGACAAGAAGAAAACAAGAAAGTGTCTGAGTGATAAATGATGAAACATGGGAAAGATGACAACATATCCTCTACCGCCTCAAGAATCCATAAATCAAATATGCTACATCCAGACAAGAAGAAAAACAGAAAGTGTTTGAGTGATAAATGATAAAACATGGGAAAGATGACAACATATCCTCTACTACCTTAGGAATCCATAAATCAAAGATGCTACATCCAGAAAATAAGAAAAACAAAATTGAAACATAAAAGACAGTCTGATGAAACAACTCATATGAATCTTCAATAATAATACAATTTACAAGTACATGCCCCTTCGTATTACAAATTGAAATATACAATCATAAACATTTATCAAAACTTCCTATGGTCTTGGTTTGAACCCCGCTACTTTTTAGACATATAATTCATCTGATGTATTTATAATCAAAACAGTTGACCTGTCTTGCTGCTTGGGCACCTCCTTTCCAGTGTCCCATGTCTTCTCTTGTCTGTCATGTTCTTTGCGTGTATCCAATTTTCATGTCTTTTCTCCCCTTCCTAGAAGGTCCTTCAACTCTCTTGTTCGTTATGTCAGAAGAAAAATTGGATCAGCATGGACCTACATGAAAACTACCCCTCGTGGTACCTTGGGTTGATAGTCTTCTATCTCCATGGCCAGAGCCTCCATGCTTTCTATTTATGGAGTGAGTCGAGGTTTCAACTACCAGTTCCTTCTTTCATTAACTTATTTATCCTTGGGATGGGGACTGTTAAACATTATTTTCATCAGTCTTATGGTCGTTAATGATGTAAACCTATCCTTTTTCTTTAGAAGGATCAATGGCTTGAATTCCTGAAGAAAGAAGGGAGAAGAACTTTTCTTGAGAGAAGAAGTTGTATTTTACTTTGTAAAAATCCTATTAAGGAATATTTCCGTAGGCTTCACTATATGCAGGGTGTAGCGATGCTTTATTTTTTCACCCTTCTCTAAAGCTAGACTGCGGAGTTTTCACAGGCTGCACTATAGCTAGGGTGCAAAAATTCTTGTACGTGGGAAAAATGAGTGTCTTCTCGATGCTTCTAGAAGGAGAAAATTCTATGGTGAGGTGGCCTCCGAAGGGTTTGGATCTTACTCGCTTTCATGATTTAGTGGGATCATCCTAGCCTCCTCACCTTATCTTCTTCAACTTATAAAAGGAGCAGAGCTGTCATGGAGAAAGTTAGATTGGCTTGTTATTGACTTTTGTAGCTTGGAGTTTTTGGAGCTTGTATATTGGCTTTGAGTTTTTCTTTGTCAAGATAGATTGTTGATATCAGTATCCTTGGAGAAGAAGTGTGTGGGAATAAAGGAACTATTGGAAGGAACCTAATGACATCAAGGCATTTGGTTGTATCTTTCTTCCACATTCTTTAATACAAATATTCTTTTCTTTCCTATATGAATGTTATTTGTCTATATTGTATGATTCCTTGATCACGTACATAGTTTCAGATCAAACAGACTATGTTATTCTTGTCTTCGTTGGCTTGTTATTATTTATAGATATTTCTCATAAACCTCATGATGAAGCTTGGATTACATTGGTGAAGTCTGATCTTCAATATTTAAAAGGTATGTTCTAGATCCATTTCTCATTTGATAATTGAAATCTAAGGAAAGAGTAGTGTATTGTCAAGTTTTGTTCTAGTTTTGTAGTGAAGCTAGGGGGATTGATTTGTGTCCACACTTAACAATTAGCCTGATAAAAGGGACAAGGCTCAATGCCTAGAGGGATGCTATGTTCTACTCTCATATTTGACGCTGAATAATCATGTGATTACAGGGCCGTCAAAGGCGTTTTGGATCCACACCTATTTTGAGCCCACAATTCACCACCTTTCTCTATGTATCCCTTTCTCCATACCATGGTTTCTATTGCGGGACCTCTTTATAAATTTATCGTTTGACCATGTTCTATCCCTTCAATGAAGTGTGGCCATCAATATGTTGCAATTTGTGATCTGGGAAAGCCATACTTTTACCACCATGCGTCGCTCTTGGATGGACTCTGCTTCCTTCTACAAAGATCAACTATTCACAATTACTTTGAGAGTTTTGGATTAAAGGATTTTGAATGCATAGCTCTTACAATCCTCCAGAGTGTTGTATCTCTGAAGTTTGAGATCTTCCTCCACTTTTCATCTTGTTTTGGATGACTGAGATTCACTTCAGGAGTTCAAGCTTCGAGAGATTTTCTTCTAATTTCTCTCACAATCCTCCGAAGTGTCGAATTTCCGAAGTGTTAGATTTAGTGCTGTGTGGATTCACTTCAGGAGTTCAGGCTTCTTTATAGTCATTAATCCTTGTGTGAAATTTAAATTCTGAATGTCCGAGGCCGCTAATATGAACTGCACATGGGATCTCCACTGTTGAAAATCGAACCTGCTTGTTTGCTTGTATTTCAAGCCCAAAATGAACTACTCTACATGATGCATTTTGCTCATAGTTTTTCCTTGCACATAAAACATACTTGACCAACCTGACTTTATCAACCAGAAGAGGAAACACTTATAGGAAGGCATGCAAAAAATAGAGACTCGACAGAGGTGTGGACCTAGGTATTAACAATAACTACATATGACGCATGCCAACTTTATGTGCTAACAGGTTGGATCTCCATATTTCACCATACATGAGCCTATAATGGAGCATTATACCATACTTTGCTTTCTTTCCTAGAATTGATTAGGCTACACTTTGTGTACACATGCACAATTAAGACCTCCATCTCTCACCATACATGCACTTATAATGGAGTGTTTTACCCTTCCTAGTAATTCTTTTAAGCTTGATTAAGTTTCTAGAGTGTTAATTGTTGTTTGTGTGGTTTTCCTAGGAGGTAGAATCATAGTTCATATTTATCTTTCATGAGCCAACAATGAACATATCCACCCTCTGAGAAAGAATTCTAGATTATATGTTTGTTGATCAGGTTTTCTTTTTTCTTTTTGAATTGTTTGTGTGGACTATTATTTGAAAGGTGTGAAACAAAGTATTTGGTTTCAAAAGTGTTTTTTTACATAGAGTATACTCAACAGACATAGAAAATTATCTTTTATAGAAACATAGAATACATCAACTCTATTGATTATGAAACTGGATTGACATATAAAATGATTGCAATTTATTGAACTTATAATTTCTCCAATAGTTCCTGACAAGAATCCATCTTAAGTGACATAGAGCCATGAGTGACACTCCCAGGGGGTGGAATTTGTTAAGCAATAATATTGGCTCACTACCCCTTAATTAGGGAATATTATATTAGTAATTCTATTTTATTTATGTCGGCTTTAGGCCATTATTTGTAATTATACCTCCTAGTCTCCTATATATACCAAGGAGACATTTTCATTTTGAATCATCTTGTACTTGAACATTTAAGTGGGGTAAAAGGAGGTTTCCCCCTCGAAGAGGCTTATTATCTGAAATTATCCATTTTTCAAGGCGTTGAGTACTTTTCCTGAGTTTTTTCTATGCTATATTGATGTTTGGTTCTTAACATATGGTATCAGATCTCAAGGTCTTGGGGTTTCGCTGCTACATCTGAGACACTGTGGAATTTTCACTATAACATTTTTTCTACAATGTTTCATAAGGAACCACTTGGAGGGTATTTAGTAGATGGATCAGGGTACGTTGGGTTCAAAATTCAGCTCCTGAGGCCTTATACTTTGGGAGATACATCCTGTACAAGATAGGGTTCTGGAATCATCCTCAAATGAGTCATTGCGGAATTTTTGCTATAAAAAATTTTCTGTAACGTTTCAGACCCTTTCCTCCAGGGGACATTTACATAAATTAGTAAAGTACCTGTGGCAAAACTTTCATCTTCTGGGTTATCTTAAATTTGTAGATACACCTTGTGTAAGATAGGGTATATGACTAGTCATATTGACTAGCCTCAAGAAGGTGTTCCGGGTAAAACAAGCATAACTTCTTGCTAGAGTATCCAAATTGAGTGGGACTAGTTGCATTGGATCGTGGACAGTCTGTAGTATTATGGGTACGAGTTTAAGAATTTTATATCAATTATTTTGTGTGGGGCATTCTATACAAGTGAGATCTCTGGGAAAGGCCAAAAATCGGCAAGTTGTGAGGAAGTTACCGTAAATTCCACTTGGAACATCCAATTTTGATCAGACCTGTGGAATTACAGAGACAAAATATCATAGAACTACCTAAAAGAAATTTTCATACCCATAAGGTCCGAAACTTGGGAGATAGAATGGAATAAATATTGTCTAGCAGAACCACCTCAAAATCAAGACTCAAAAGTGATATTTGGCCAACATGCCACCCAAAAAGGGACCTTCTACACCAAATAAGCCTCCAGAAAATCCTAATTGGACTCTTGATGAAGGTGAAGAAATGCATAGGGACATAAATGATTTACAAAAGAAGACAGTAACCAAAGATGAACTACAGGAGATGAGGGATTCAATGGAAGCTAAGATGGATTCAATGGAATCTAAGTTGGATACTAAGATGGATTCAATGGAAGCTAAGATCATGGAAGTAATGAAAAATTTCGTAACAGAGAAGAAACCCAAAAATGAAAATTCATCCCATGAAATTCATGATGAGGACACAAGGAAGGTGAATCAAGAATGGAGAAACTCCAACTCTGGTTTGAAGACCAACCACGTTCCTAGGATTGATATGAGGAAGTTTGATGGAAAGGACCCAATCACATGGATACTTGAGATGGAGCAATTCTTTGATCTCCATAATGTGCCACATACAAAAAAGGTACGAATTGCTTCTTTATATTTAGAACCTAATCAATTTGTTTGGTATCGATGGCTTTGTTCTCGCAAATCACTCGTCACTTGGAAAATTTTCATGGA